>CM056383.1:1620686-2103302 GCA_029718625.1 Synaphobranchus kaupii | reverse complement strand
GCTATAATGGGCCCGTTCTAGGGGGCTGGCGTAGTCGTGATGGGCAGCGACAAACGTGCGTTCTGTCCGGCGACGCCTGACCGAGGGAGGGGGGAGGGGGGTGTCCGTCTGCAGGTCCGGCCCAAAGTAGGAGAGGGGCGGAGGCGGGGGGGGGGAGGGCGGGCGGAGCCCAGAACAATGGTCCCGGATGTCACCTTTTCAACCAGAGCAGAGGGGAGCACTCTCCCACGTGCGCTTCAACTTAAACCCCAAAACCTTTAAGCACGGCGGCAAGCGAGGAAGTATCAGAGACCAAACTAATAACAAGCCCGGACCTAAAAAAAGACATCCCCAAAATGGATCAGAGAACACCTTGGGCCAGGGGGTGTAGGAAGGGGGGGGTATGAGAGAGTACAGAGTCCATCGACCTTTAAGAGAACCGGCAGGGGATCCGCTCCCCTCTCGCAGGGGTCTGGGGGGGGGGGGGCCCACACTGACCTCCACACACATCTTTGTTGGTCCTCACTCTCCATCAATGTAGTGAGGACACCTGCTGGACACTTCTCAAAGCAACTTATGTAGCCTGAAAGCCTATTGTTTTTAAAGGACTTGTACGGCCCTGAAACCTATTGTGTCACAACAGATAGGCTTATAATCTCTCATGTCAAATGTACAAGGACTAAACAAACAGTGTTATGTGACGTACTGTTATCACCAGCGTGCCAAAAGGCCTAACCCGCAAACTGCCTTTGCCTCTTCCTCTGCCTGGGACATCATATCAAAGATCTTGAATCTGATCATAACACAGATTATCAACCAGATATGAGAGCACCACAATAACTCTCCAGTGAGCCATCTCCAGCACAGAAGTCTGCCCCACATCGCCTGACTGACAAAATCATTGCATCTCAAATCCATGGCCAGCTGTTCTTAGCATCTAGGGTAACTAGTACCTCTGGGGTAACAAATGAAAACTAAGCACAACAGGATAAGACTTAATACACTCAGGTTGGCATATTCAGGGATAGGCAATACACTAAAGTATATCTTGTTACAATAATGTATATCTATAAATATATCTATTTAGTACACTCAAAATTAGGGAGGCGTAGGCTGCTTTGCAGGTGGCACAGAGGTATACATCAAGCATTAAAGATCAGAGCAACCTGCATTTCATATAAAATACATACGTATGGTACGTGTAAATATACCAATGTTATGTATTTGATGTGTTGGCCTTCCCTAAGTACACTTTATTAGCATTCTGTAATGTTTGACTGTCTATAACCCACAGGCATTGTGGGAAATATTTATTTAACAACTTTGATGTCAGTCACTCTGGGTTTGAATAAACCACATGCAGACACAAAATAATAAAAAAGAAATAAAAAATCGGAATAATACCACAATTGTACAAGTTTCACAATGGGCAATGTTTAAAAAAAACAAAAAAAAGGAAGCCCCAACTAAAATCCAGATTTTTTTGTCAGCCATGAAGACAAACACATTGCTATAAAGCTGATGCTCACAAAGCAAATAAGCTGGGTTGAGCTGAGGGGAGAAGCTTCAGTAGGGGTTCTGTATGGTAGGTATCAAAACTTATCACCCTGAAGCGTGATACCCTCGTAACACTCTCAGAGCACCTGAAAAAGCCTAGTTACATTTGGAAAGCAAAATTATTTCCAGACGGGAATATTCTTTCTTTGTGCCCCTCCAGCTTTATACTGTAAGAGCCAGTCTAATGTGGAACAGAAATTGGGGGAAAAAGAGACTTAACAAGGGAAAGATAATGTATGTTACGTCTCAAGAGAGACACCTATATTCCCTGACATTTAGAAAGAAAAAAAAGATGGACTGTGGACCCAGGAACTATATACACAGGCAAGCTGGCAAAGGAGTTGTTAATTAATTAATTCAATTCAAATACTGTACGGCAACATTACTTGCACAAGGCAAGGGTAACTGTAGACCCTGGCACAGGGTCAGTGGGGAGGTAAACCTCAGTCAGGCTGGGCCTCTGAACCGTCTGGAGGCTTGTTCACACACACGCCACAAATCTGATTAGGGCTGCCGTTGGCTGGCCACATGAGTAAGTTAAAACCCCTGGTTCTGGCCTGTACATTTCGGGGGGGGGGGGGGGGGGTGCTAAGAAGTAGGTGCCTGCTCTTTATCAGCATGTTAGGAGCCCAAACACACCTACAAGGAAAGACACCAAACACAGAGTGGGGGGGGGGGGGGGGGGGGTACGTCTGTTCCCCTGATGGAAGCCGAAACTTCATGAGATCAAACCCGAGGGGTCCTGTGGGGGAGGAGTTGGATTAGCACCAGAGCTCACCACAAACATGTGTTTGTGCTCATGAATAGCCCTGGCATCTTCTCCCAGGCCCCTCTGGCTGTCTATTTACACCTCTCACTTACCCTGGGCAGATAATGGGACAACACTGGTCTGCAGATTCATCTAGCATTGCTCATCGGAAACAGACTGGGAAAAATGCGCAAACTCTTTTTTTTTTAACAAACCTTTTTGCTGAAATACTAGTATTTACGCACATCTGGATTTCTATCTGAGCCTCAGTGAATGCAGTACATGCCAAACATCTAAGCCTGTTATGTGAAAATCTTTTACTTTTTTAATTAATTTAATCTTGTGAGCCCATGTTTCCAGTTTACCATGGACGGATATATAGGGAATGCCATTTCTATGAAGTGCCGGTCCACATTGTGCAATTTCTCTTTGAACTGATTTGCACTTCCCCAGTGGTATGCCTGTCAGATGTAAATAAATATGGTCTTACAGGCACATCATTTTTTGAGTCATCATCAAACAAAACTGAAACATGTTTAATTAAACTCAGCACATAATAACTCAGTATTTGCATGTATTATTCATCTGAGATATGTCATAAATTAAATATTAAAACATTATTTTCCATCTACTCTGCATTTTTTTTTCACCAGCGCCGCATTTTCTGAGAGGAAGATGTCCTATTGGTGGAAAATGAACAGCGTGTCTCAGCTGTCAGATAGGGCTTGCACAATGCTCAACCGTAAACAGCTTCACACTGAACTTCAAAGAAATGTCATAAAACATTAAAAAACAATGAAATCCCTGAGATGCTTTTATTGTCTTCCTAATATTTTAAACCATCCGTATGTCATGTGTGAGCACAAAAAGGGGACTGCAAAATGGGCCTGTGTGTTTATCATTGAAAATGGCTCTTCAAAAGAATGTAAGGTTGGATATATTCATTCAATTCAAAGGTTCAATGTAAATGCACGTGTTCAATCAACAGACTGTTGTGGTTATTCTATAAATATGAGAAATACGAAATACTCCTTGTGTTCTGTTTACTTATTAGCACCTGTGAACCTGTTAGCCTGGATTCAAATATGCACAGGGCATTATTAGGATTTTAAAGCAATACAGAAATAAAATGTATGCAAAAATACTCTATATCTTTATCTCAATTACAAGATAGAACAATATATATGGTTAATGGTTACCATTTACCTATTCTAGTCACATTTACCAATGAATGTGTCAGTATTTTTTTGTGATAAAGATGTAATTTATATAAATCCACTATAATGAAGGCATGGGGGATAAATCATTAAAAAGAAACAAGATTTTCATGCAGTAGATTATTGATATTTATTGTTTTGAACTGATATTCTCAAATACTGTTCTCTATCTTATATTCAAAGAAACCATATAAGCATAAAGACGTAAAACAAACACAAATGATGAACAACAAATAAAAACACAAAATCAAATCTACACTGGTTTAGTCACTGGTTATGAAATACATCTCTCAAAAGTGTCAGTCCTCTTTTACTAAAAGCGTAAATGAGTCAATTTGACCCAAACTGAACACAAGGGTTAATAGGCCTATGCCTGATCTGCTCAATGAAGCCCTTATTCCCCACATCCAGATTCAAATCCCCATCATGCCAGTGCTGGCCCCGCTGAGCTACACATAATTGGCAGCAGCATCACCCAGAGTTAGGGACTTTTCAGTAGGCAGGGATCCGCGTCTTATCGCTCTCTAGTGACCCTCGCTAGTCATTGGATGCCTGCAAGTCCGCCTGTTATTCTGCATGTTATGGGCTTCCCACACATAGATTAAGCCTAGTTCCCGACTAAAAGAAAAATTCAATGAAGATCTCCATTGAAAAAATGTTTTAGTCTAGGACTAGAATTAATCTGGGAAAGCAGCACAAAGTGTGTTCCTCTGACTCATGTCTGTGCAAGCACGACTTGCGAGCTGCGGTGTGATAGGGCACAGAGTGCTTCAGAGCAGAGTACCTGCTCATACTCTAATCGATAGTGGAGGTCCCAGCAATGAGTGTAGATATATTACATGACAATTGTTCATTATTACCTGATATTATTGTTCATTATTACCTGACCACTTTTTAAAAAAAATGTATATATTTTCTGATATGATGCATGGGTGTCAGTTTTTTTTTTACAGTACAGCTTTTTACATTTGTCATGTGGATATACTGCAGATGGAGAAAATTGTTTGAAGATGAAATCATTGCTTTAAACTGCCCCCCTAAAAGATAACATGACTCTCAAAATTACTTTGATGGCAGGTCCCCTCTGGGTTATAAGCAAATGTGTTTCTACAAGTTAGTAGTTGAAACCTTGCATTCATTACCAATTTGACATTTTTAAACAACAGATGAACTTTATAATTAAAATGAGAAATTATAGAATCAATATAAAATAGTGCCTACAGTAATTATGGCTGTATGTCTCTGGACTGAGTTCTAAATTTCAATAAGAAAGTGATAGCTTAACATGCGACAACACAAGGCACACATCCAATGTGTTTCCTTTCTGAAAATTCTTAACATCCCAGTTCAAGAAAAACATCTCCTGGCTCTGTACAAAATATTCACTGTCCAAGAAATACATCTCCTGGCTCTGTATAAAATATTCACTGCACAAGAAATACATCTCCTGGCTCTGTATAAAATATTCACTGCCCAATAAATACATCTCCTGGCTCTGTATAAAATATTCACTGCCCAATAAATACATCTCCTGGCTCTGTATAAAATATTCACTGCACAAGAAATACATCTCCTGGCTCTGTACAAAATATTCACTGCCCAAGAAATGCATCTCCTGGCTCTGTACAAAATATTCACTGTCCAAGAAATACATCTCCTGGCTCTGTATAAAATATTCACTGCACAAGAAATACATCTCCTGGCTCTGTATAAAATATTCACTGCCCAATAAATACATCTCCTGGCTCTGTATAAAATATTCACTGCCCAATAAATACATCTCCTGGCTCTGTATAAAATATTCACTGCACAAGAAATACATCTCCTGGCTCTGTACAAAATATTCACTGCCCAAGAAATGCATCTCCTGGCTCTGTACAAAATATTCACTGCCCAAGAAATACATCTCCTGGCTCTGTACAAAATATTCACTGCCCAAGAAATACATCTCCTGGCTCTGTACAAAATATTCACTGCCCAAGAAATACATCTCCTGGCTCTGTACAAAATATTCACTGCCCAAGAAATACATCTCCTGGCTCTGTACAAAATATTCACTGTCCAAGAAATACATCTCCTGGCTCTGTACAAAATATTTACTGCCCAAGAAATACATCTCCTGGCTCTGTACAAAATATTTACTGCCCAAGAAATACATCTCCTGGCTCTGTATAAAATATTCACTGCCCAAGAAATACATCTCCTGGCTCTGTACAAAATATTCATTGCCCAAGAAATACATCTCCTGGCTCTGTACAAAATATTCACTGCCCAAGAAATACATCTCCTGGCTCTGTACAAAATATTCACTGCCCAAGAAATACATCTCCTGGCTCTGTACAAAATATTCACTGCCCAAGAAATACATCTCCTGGCTCTGTACAAAATATTCACTGCCCAAGAAATACATCTCCTGGCTCTGTATAAAATATTCACTGCCCTTAAGACTTTAGACAGCATGTAGAGAAACAGGGGTTTGGAAAAAAATAAAATAAAAAACTTTGTTCCTACACACCAGCAAACACCCCTTCCTGTTATCCTCTTGGAAAAAAAACAGAGTATACTTTTTTAACCTGGCTTGCGCACCCAACATCCTGTTTGAACTTGAGAAAGCATGTGAAGAAGTCACATCCGCACAACTAATTGAAAGCAATTGCCAGCTCCATCAGCTCTGAGGCCTGCAGAAAACAAACATATCTCTAAAAATATAGGAGCGAGGTCATGTGACCACTTCTCCCGCTGGGAGGCCTGTGGGGGGGGGGGGGGGGGGGGGTTAGGGGGGGGGGGGTCAACACTCCATTTGAAACATCCCTCCAGTTATGCAACTGTCATCCCTCTGTGGTCCTCAAGCTGGCTGCTCACTCTCCACTGTCACTCTCACAACACCACCTGCTTCCAGTCACGACTAGAGCGATAGCGAGTATCACCACCATTGTTTTCCTTTTACATATATTTGCTTGCATTTGATATCGAAATGAAAAGTATTAGGCAGATCATTCTTACAGCTTATCCGCTGCCTCAAGCACTATTTAGAGGGTTCAAGAAGTCAAGTCTCTTCGGCAGTTCAATTTATGTGTGTGTGGTGGGGGGGTGTCCCATTTTCTTTTTCAACCCAATTTGAAACCAAGAAAACCACAAATTGGAAACTAAAAAAAAACACATACTATATACTGCACATATTTTTTTCAAGTAACCTCCCTTTCATTTTTGAATCACCTCAACCATGCAACCAAGTACAGAAATCTGAGGGAGAAGGAAAGAGATGTCCCAAAGTGCAGCACATTGAAATCGATTCATTTCAGCTTTCCAGATAATTCGACAAGGGATTGACGAATGACCACAATAGCCGCAACTTCAATTGAATTACAATAATTCCTCGGCGTGCCGGTGCTTCTAGGCATGGCCTTTCAGAACACACCAGGGCTCCATTCGGGAGTTGTCCCTGCAAAAACCTGTTATAACTGGCTCTGCCAGATGGGTAACTGCCAAGAACACTATCTGTGGACCTCAACTGTTTTTCCAGAAGCATCTCCCATACTAGATATGAGTGCTGTAGTGATATCGTTTTAGGAGAGAATAGGCGAGAGTAAGAAATTTCACTCTAAGTAAGAATGTGTCAGAAGAATGTGATATATCTTCAGATGTTATGTTCTTATGAGCTGTATATTTATGCATCTGTGCTGTTGCATTGTTTATTTTTGACTTCATATATAGCATACGTTGCTGCTCTCCTGGCAATGTGTCTTGAAAAATATATTTTATCTGATACCACTGATTTGTTTTGATTCCACGGACATTCATTACAGGTTCTGTCTCCCTACCGTTGAAACTGAAAATTATAATCTGAACAAAAACGTTGAGCGCTGTCTATAAATCCTTAATTCCAACTTGCAAAAACTAGGCCTGCCTTTAAAAGTATTGCTATCAAAATGTGGCCAAGTTACAACTAACAATATTGCCTATCGTAGCTCACACTAAATAAACTAGCTCTATTCCAAAGCAATGCTATCCAAACTTTCCTAAATTATTTAATGCAACTTGGCCCTGTGTTTCTTCATCTTAGCATATGAAGAGATTGTGCCTCATGGAACAACATATGATTTCAATTAATGTTTTTAACAGTTGATGAATAATTACACTCCAGAAAGGATATGGTTATACTTTGTTGGCAAGTTTACTTTAGAAAATGTACAGGTTTTAAAATGTTAACTGCTGCTACAGATTTCTTTACTATTCACAAGCAGACATTTATATCAAGAAACATCATGTACAATAGAGAAAGGGGGGATGAATAAATAAATGCAGATAAAAATAAGTAATATTTTTAAAATAGCGTACATATAGCATTTTTACAAACGTATCCAGACATGTTTGTGGGTCAGATGATGGAAAATAAGTAATAGTACTAATTTTCTTAACATAATAATAGTTACATTTGCAAACAGAATTTTGTGAACACAAGGATATCTATGCTCTGGAGGACCACACAGGTTTTGATAGAAATCCAAATATTCCAAATAAATAAATCAATAAATAATAATAATAATAATAATAAATTTTATTCATTCTGTGCTTTTCATAGAGCCAAAGCAGTGGATGCAGACAATTATTCAAACATGCCCTATAGTGTAGTTTTCTGTTTAATTTCTAAGTGCAACACATCTGAATCAGAGTATTTCCACTATAAATTATTCTCATTTTGCAGTTTGATGTGGAACATAGTTTCATTGATCACATTCTCTTGAGATGGTAAGATGAAGAAACACAGGGCCAAGTTGCATTAAATAATTTAGGAAAGTTTGGATAGCATTGCTTTGGAATAGAGCTAGTTTATTTAGTGTGAGCTACGATAGGCAATATTGTTAGTTGTAACTTGGCCACATTTTGATATCAATACTTTTAAAGGCAGGCCTAGTTTTTGCAAGTTGGAATTAAGGATTTATAGACAGCGCTCTGTAGGCTATGCGTGAGTAACTTGGCTTTTTTTACGTCGGAGATGTTTTTGTTCAGATATCACTTATTTTTGGTAGTTAACTAATGATGAGCAATGCATGAAGATAATGACATCGAGAGAG
The DNA here is from genome assembly GCA_029718625.1 of Synaphobranchus kaupii. Taxonomy (NCBI): domain Eukaryota; kingdom Metazoa; phylum Chordata; class Actinopteri; order Anguilliformes; family Synaphobranchidae; genus Synaphobranchus; species Synaphobranchus kaupii. Next base: position 2,094,726 of record CM056383.1, on the reverse strand, counting down.
ACATGCATACAGAATAGTAGCCTACATGCATTCCAAATAAATGCATGCAGACATTCGCATAACCATAACGCCCTCTACTGACGAGAATGATAACATTTCTCCCACAATTACATTAAAAGAGTTTGTAGATGAGCTGTATTTAATGTCTAATGGAATACAATGAACAGCACCAGCTGAACTATGGATCATGAAGAAGCATGTAAATTAATTAACCAAGTCTATATGGAGACATGCATGCACAATAGGCTAGACGCAAACACATTGTAGCTGAAAGAAATGCATACAGCCTAAAATATGGAAATACAGTTGTAAAATAGGCATATTAGTATTCTATAGAAATAACGTTAGGCTATTCAACACTGGCTTGTCGGATGCGTAACTCCAAGCTTCCATGTCTGGGCTACGAGTTGCCGAACTTCATAAGCACAGCATAATACCTTCGCAGTATTAGGTTAAAAAAGCTTGTAGGCTACCTTTTTAGCTTGTACCTGCTTCCTGACTAGCAGCTGACTGACGTTTCTCTGGCAAAACTAACGTTGGCTAACAAGCTTAATTGGACAATGCATATTTCCCAGGAATCTTCAAGAAACTAAGAAAGTAGCCTACCAGAGATTATTCTTCTGATTATAATTATAATTAAACGTGTTTGCAGTAAGATACATTGTCTGCAGAGTAGACTAGCGCAATGTTCGGAAGCTATAGTAATTTTTTTAAAGTGACTAACCATGAATCATATATGTTTAGGGAATTGGAGGTTTATAAATCCGATGTCTTAAGGGATTGCAGTTTATAGTAAGCTATCGTCAATTCTTAATGTATTATCGTAAATTCTTAATTTTCCTAGTAGTTAATTTTATGGAGACATTGTGTTATGTGTGAAAAGGATAAACTGAACAGAGCTGAAGTGAAGAAATGAATGAAGACATAATAAAGAAATGTTGGCCGAGGCGAGCATTAAACGTTCTGATTCCACAGTGAGTCAGACAAGACCGCGGCGGAATGGACAGCACACTCCATACAGACGAATATTTTTGTCTGCATTTGTGTGAGATTAAAACATGTAGCCAATGGCATTTTTACATTAATGCAAGAACGCGATGTTAACTGGATGATATTCTGCGTTGAAACTTTTTTCTTTGCTTGACAAATGGCCATGGGATGCCTGTTCCCATAACGTTAGCTAGCCTATTGCATTACTGTCGTGGTGTCCAGTGACTGAATTGTTTAACAGGCTACAAGTGAACAGTTAATATTGTAAACGTGTCTTTGCCTTTGCAATAAAAAAACATTCTTGCATGAGAAAACCAGAACGTGTGCACACTGTTTGAGTCCAAAATTAAACTACACTTGAATTAATATCAACTGGACGAGGTACGAACCCACGTCTCTCGCAATACTAAGGCTTGACGCTAACTCTTAATTTTCCTAGTAGTTAGTTTTATGGTGACATTGTGTTATGTGTGAAAAGGATAAAGTGAACTGAGCTGAAGTGAAGAAATTAATGAATAAATAAATGTTGGCCGAGGCAAGGGTATGTTCAGGTTCGGGTTCCACAGTCAGTCAGTCATGACCGCAAGAGCAGAGCATAACACCCTCCCCAAACCAGACAAGAGCTAGCGTCCGGTTTGGGGAGAGTGTGATATAGTACAAGTGAAATACAAGTGAAACATTGAACAGTTAATATTGGAAACCTCTTTTGCCTTTGCAATAAAAATATGTTAATGTGTTAATGTGAAAATAATGACAGTCTAAGAAATGAAAAGTACTTAACAGTTGCACATTGTTTTTGTGAAAAATAAGCATTGCACCCACAACCCTCTGTGTGAAAGACTGCAGTGCTAACCACAAAGCCACAATAGCTTCTTGAAAAGCATGAAGCCATTAGCTATATTAACATTAAAAAACATTAGCATGAAGCGTTTTTATTGGACGATAAGCTTGATGAGCAGGTATACGGACCATACCCTCAAATAATAATTCTCCCCATTGGATAACATCGCGACGGAGGCAGGCAGTTTGACAGGAAAATGGGAAGAAGAAGAAGAATAAGAAGAAGAAGAAGAAGAAGAAGAAGAAGAAGAAGAAGAAGCGGTAGAGGAAGGAGAAAAACAGCAAAATAACCCAAGTTTGGGGCTTTATTGTGTGGATGTGTGAAGTAGTATCTGAATGCTGTGTGGTTACATGAGGTCAGAACATACAGAAGTTAATGTTTTTAAGGGCTGAGAGTCTATGGTCATCGTGGCTACTTCTGTAGGAAACCCTGAAAAGTGCCAAACTCTCGGTGCTGTATAGGTATGGGGCCTGCCCCACCAAGCCGTAACTTGGCGGATGGCATACCTGCCATCCCAATTTGATACTACTTCAGAAACTTAAGGGACGTGACCAAGAACAATACCTTGGCGATGGGTGTTTTTGTATTGTAAAATAGCACCGGAAACTCTTGTTAATAAAGGTAACCTCCTGTAGTTAAAGCAGGAGCCATGTTTCTGGTATCTGGTTAGTAAATCTGGAGAATGAATGTCTTGTTTCAGAATGGCACCTCATATCCAGTATGGTAGAGAATATACTGATTTTAACAGAGCTGTTTTGTGAAATAGGTTGAAGTTGATAACAGTCCATTAAATAATATATAAGCTACTTAGAAATATAAATAATAAAAGCAACCAATGGTACATATAGCCACTACCCTCAGAAGCTAAAATGTAACTGAAATATAGTGCAAATGCACATTAGCTATATTATAGCTAATAACAATTGCAATGATGGATATAATCTACGGTAGAATTATAAAACAACTAACATAATTACTGTTGCCAACACCCAAAAAAACACAAGAAGTGTTTTTACATAACCAGGAAACTAGAACAATTCACTTATGCTTAACAAAATGCAACCGTCTGGTGTATCCAACAGGGGAAATCCAGACAAAAATATGATGACTGACAGCTGGCATCACTAGACTGAGGTCTAACTTTATATACCTGTGAGAGGTATGTGGCTATGCACATCGTTATCTGGGATATTAGCCTGATTTATTGATTTTTATCATTGGTTTTTCTGAAATTCCAGATGAACTGGGTTTTCCTGATAAGTAGAGCTTTGACTCGTTCAGTAACTAACAGAGAGCATGAATCTTTCATGACTTTTTTGGGAAAGCCGAATACGGTGCACGTTGTTTTGGCGAACACTGCCCTCTTCTGGGGGAAAACAGCACGGTGACTGTTAAAGATGTGTCGAAATATTTTTAATAATCTATTTTTTTAATAAAGGCAAATATGCGACGGGATTTTACTCAATATATTGTGATATGGTTCTTACTCGGTATAACACTGGTATAAGACTGTTGCCGTTAGAGCGGTGTGGGCCAAGCAAAGGTACAATGATTGACCTTTTATCGTGCCCTAAAGTTAACTGTAGAGAAATTTCCATTAAATACCCACAAGCAGGCCATGAAATGTACTTTTTCACCCAATAGCCAGAGTGGCTTGTGGATTCTAAAAATCCACAGCCATTTTCAGCATTTTACCAGCCACATTACCTTTTACAATGTATCACAACCTGGGCCCCGTTTCCCAAAAGCATCTTAGAGTTAAGATCATCTTCTTTATTAATTTTATGATTCAAATTTACTGACATTACATCAATAATATACTAAAAATAGAGGGAGAAAGACAAAAAAACAAACAAACAATGAAAGTAATATAATAACAAAATAGCCTAAGATGATCTTTATCTAAGATCCTTTTGGAAAACAGGGCCCTGGTTGGTTACCTGCCAAAGTGGCTGCTAGAGTAGAAAATCTTACCAGCCACAATCAAAAATGTACCAGTAGGCTGGTGTTGATTTCACACGCTGTCCACAAGGGTGGGCCAGAGCTGCAGCTATCTTCTAATCCTAATTTACCGGAATGAACCACCAGAGGGCCGAAGAGGGCGCCTGCAGACCAAAGACAACCTTTCTATGTCCCATGCACACACAGTGAGAAGCCATTATAAAACACAATATAATTTGTTTATTGAGTGTTACAAAGCTATTCACAATTACTAGTTTAATAATTATCTACAAAACCGATGGGAAACTTGGTTTGTATTTATTGCATTCACTATACTCAAGTTCAACCAATCAGATGATGAAGAATGAACCATTGAATTTCTGAATAAATGTTAATAATAACCGAAAAGGTGGCCTGTATTTGTGCATTTGTTTTGATTTACCTTTTTGTCCTTTCAGTCTAAGAGCAATGCATAAATTGTGAGTCAACCGCATATAGTAAAATAAGAAATTACGTCTGGAATAAAACTGATTTTTCCTTGGCGCATGTCTACTCTAGGAAGCGTCACCAAAACTCCAATACAATAGATTCGTTTTTGTTTCACTTTTAACTTACTAGTGTCGGCTCAAAATGTAGCAATCCCTACAAATCCCTACGTCAAAAAACAACAACGTGTTCATTCTTAATATGTAAGAATAGAACAATCTCGATAATCAAATATTGTACCTGGCGGGTGTGATTCTTTTACTAGTTTGAACATGACAGTAATTACTTTCGTTAGCCCCGTTCATAAATCAGTCCAACAAATCCATCATTCATTGAAATGTGTGGGGCCGCAGTATAATGATGATTTATGTAATACTTTAACAAGCCAGTGAACTTGGAAGATCATCGTTTAGCCTACTTGAATACCAATTGTAGGCCTACAGCCCAGACAAACTGTACATTTGCTATTGTGCCTTACTATAGTGTGCCATGTATCTCAAGGGTCCTACAATGTCACATTGACTTAAATAAAATACGTTACGATTTGCAAATTGTTCCAGGAATCCGCTCACCTGTAAACGAAAACTTCAAATACTCCTAACAACTTCATATTTTCATGTGATTCCGTTTTTTATCGTTCATTTTAACTTTAAATATAATAAAACTGCGTAATATGCTACTTAAATAAAACACTTGTCAACATTTTCCAAATAAGTCCAAAAAAGAAAACAGAATTACTTGATTCCTTACACCTGCAGACTCACATCCTCGCGTTAAATAAATGGTGGAGATAATGCGAAGCTTTAAAAGAATATCCAAGTGCACAGCCTATGGGTGCCTGATGTAATGTAGATGACATTTATTTTCCCTAAAGAATGATTCAGTGAGAAATTATTTAACAAAATAAAATGTGGACCATATCAAATGATAAAGAAAGTATGCTTTCTTTCTTTTTTACATATAATAAAAAGGCGATGAAAGAAAAACGTTTGTAGCCTATATGTATTTTTTTTTCAACATTGTCCAAGCAGTTTATAGGGTCTGTGGAAACGCATTATAGCCTATATATATTTATTCCACAGATAATTTAAATAATTTAAGAACTGAAATCAAATACAATTTAGGTATCAGTACAATTTTCTAGAAATATTTCTGAGCTTCTGGTCTTAAAACTTAAACACACATTTAATCATTTATGCACCCTTTTTAAAGCCTTATTAATCCATACTATCTAGTTAAATTTGTAATAATATGCGCTTTGACGGTCAAAACGAATAGCCTAATGTGCCGTGCGAAATTTGTCAGTTGATTTAGAGCCAGAACACACTTGTAGGCTACAATAGGGAGGATTAAGATGTCATTTTAAAGACCATTTACATCGAGTAGTCTTTAAAAACACGCCTCATAAAAACGCGCTTAAAACTTTTACCAGTTCGCAAATTTGCTCAATGGCAGAGATTGTTGCATGTAGATCTACACCAATGAGACTGGGGGTATGCAATCTTTTAAGTGGGAACGAATGACGTGCATGCAACCGTGTATTGGTTAGGATGGGGGGGGGAAATGGTACGACACATTGTCACTATGGAGTGGGTATTTTTAGGTTATCTCGGACCGGAATTAGCTGTGAAGTGCGACCTCGAAGTGTGGAGGTGTGAACTAGGTGAATGTGAAAAGTTCGCCTCACAACAAGAGACGTCTCATAATACTTTGCACCTCTTTTACAAGTGCATATCTTTAACAAATACGCGCGGGGCTTTCCGGGCGTCAGCTCTGCCTGAGATCCTTGAAATGTCGTGTTCCCATATTAACAGGTTTTACTCCAAATACAGTAGACTAGCTAACATGTAAAGACATGACCAACATGCCATACATAGTCTTGTAATACAAATTAAAAGATGCAATCAAGACAATGTATATTATTTTCCTTTTCATTGGCAATTATTAGCCGTTGTTATTGTTATCATTATATCATGATCTTGGAAGCATTCAAGCAAAAGAGAACAATAATATGTTTTATTAAAATACATAGGCCTACTATACATTGAGAGAGTAGGTCTATATCTTATTATCACATGTGATGCTCTAAAATTCAGCCAAAACCACATCCGGTGTTTTAAGGTTATCAATAGTTATGTATGTGGTGTATATAGCTATATTAAACAATTATTACGACTTAATAAATATGCAGTGCATGGTGATCTGGTGTGATCTGGATTTGTGGTTATTCAGTGACTGAACACTTGAGGTGAGGCGTATAGAGGTCACCAGGGAAGAGGTGGGTTTGGCGGGGATACAGGGTAGTCATTTGAATGCAAATCATATGGGCTTGAGGAATCGTCTGACGTCAGGCACACCATGGTATACCTTTGCGAGTAGTACCTTGTCAACAGAACTTAATCATGTGCGACTGAAACACATCGGGGAGTATACCTCGCATGACCACCACTCAGGAGAGCTGCATTGGACTATACAACAGAGAAACAGCAAGTCAAATTAGCGCTCAAGGAGATTTGAAACCGGCCAGTTTTGGGGCTATTATGTCCCCTTAAAAAGGTATTGCATTGCATTTGTGAATCATGTATGTGGGATACCTTTTGGATAAAGAAGGAAGCATGTACCACCAAGGGCCCGTAAGACGCTCCAGCATCAACCTCCCTCCACAGAACTTTGTTTCCACGCCACAGTACTCCGACTTTACCGGATACCATCATGTGCCGAACATGGACACTCACGCACAGTCCTCGGGGGCCTGGGGCTCTCATTATGGCGCACCGAGGGAAGACTGGGGAGCGTATGGACTCGGACCTCCGAACAGTATTGCTACGCCTATGAGCAACTCGTCGCCCGGACAGGTTTCTTACTGCTCTCCTGATTACAATCCTATGCACCCTCCAGGATCTGCAGTATTGCAGCCGCCTCCAGAGAATATTAATGTTGCTCAGCTATCCCCTGACAGAGAAAGACGTAACTCCTACCAGTGGATGAATAAAACGGTTCAGTCGTCGTCCACCGGTAAGTTGGATGGGGGGGTGTGTGGGCTCAACTCTTGAGAATTTGAAAAATGTACAGTTGCACTACTTGTTTCAGCTACTATTGCAGAATGTCGTCTGAGACCTCACGATAATGATTCATTTTGACTTTCTTGGCGAAAAGGATAATTCGTTTCTCGGTGATAAAGTGATAAGCATTAAGTGCTTCAGTAATCTGTCAGAATAGGGCATAGAATGACGAACGTTTAAATCCTCGTCTCCAAATTATACGCAACGCCGTAAACGCACATGTATTAAACGGTGAGCAGGCCTGAATGCCATCTTTGTTTTAGGGTCCACAAACCAACGTTACATAATCTATTGTGGATACCAATTATTAAATCCGGAAGGTGAAGTTAAATGATTAAATTATGAAATTTTTAACGAGGTATCTTAAAACATTGGAAATGAATACGTCGGTCAGCTGAGGCTGTCATCCAAAAACTACAGTCCGTCTTAAAGTTTCATTGTGAGACTAGTTTTAAAAGGAAGGTAAAACATCACATGGTATTTCATACAGTTACAATTATGAAATTAAACGTCTAATTGATATTTAATGTTCTATGTTTCGTCAAACACATCTCATGCCTGGTTTTATGTTCCATTTCCAGATGTTTGCGCAAATCCGTAATATTTTGCTCTCTATTCACGTGATTAAAATGTTTCTACCCTATTCATCAAAGTATAGTTTTATTTCATGAGAATGTTAAACAATATAATGGGATAATGTCTGTATTTACTTTGAATCTTGCCTGCTAACAGTGGTCAATCTGTCTGCGCAAAAAAACAGACTCACCTCCAAAAAAGGCCTCAACATGTTTCTAACCGACAAGAAAAAATAAAGGCCAAGTAGCCTATATTTTGAGCAGAATAAAAAAACAGATTAATTTGGAAGCATATTATTATTTCTTTATTTAGTCGGTTAACAGGCGCTAGTGTTGTCTCTTTTTCCTAAAAAAAAACAAGTATTGGTAATTTGACAAATGATTCTGATGACTACGTGCACATGTCTGATTTTTTTCCACTTATGAAGAAGTGACAAGAGAACTGGAGTAAGTGTTGGGGAAAGGCGCCAGGCGTACTTGTAATGCTAATATTTCTACTGCCGTTAACTAGATGTGAGGTCTACTTTTTCCTGGGTTTCATTGTCTCTGGTTTTGAGGGTTATCTGTCATATTCAGGCGGCGATCCCTTTCAACACCTCTTTCTGCTTTGATATGCACCAACGTGTCTTCCGCGGTTCCCATTCTTCAGGAGTTATATTGCCGGAAAGGGCGACGAATTTCACAGCAAATAAAGACCTCTGGCCCCTGCACATTGTTAGAGATTCTACTTTCAACAACATAATAGACACCATTTTTTACCATACAGTCCAAAAACATATAGCCATATTTTTACTTTTTAGGTCTGGTTTTAGCCAGACTACAAACGTTATACCTACAATAGCTAATTCCAAAACAACGTGCACATTCTTAATTTGTAAGAGGCCAATAGAACAATCTCGACCCCTTAGTCTAATTTATACATACAATAGCTAATTTTAATTCATATACCAAGTGATTTCCATATTAAGCCCTATACATTAAATACAATTATTTCCTCCAATTAAATCAAAGTCAAACGCATTATTTTTGTCTTCACCTTAAAATACAATTAAACAATTTCAAGGTTATTTAACTGCATTATGGTTTTAGTTATAGGCTATCATTGTTTGCTGAAAATGGCTTGATTTCAAAAATGATATATTTCTTTCGCAATTGAATTTTTTTGTATGAGATAAAAGGGTGCCGACCTTTGTTTATGGTTTGTAAATCAAACAAAGCAGTCCTGACCGAGGCCAGAAAAGTTCTTGCGATACTGGCCTTGTAACTCTTTTGTGTGTCGTGTGTTGCCTCTTAACACATCAATGGAGTTTGGGTAATATCTTCGAGACGCTTTGTTCTGCAGTTTGTTCAGAAAGTCACATCAAAGAAAAATAAGTGCAATTTGCATATCGGGCAATGCAAAATAGTCTGTTATGAGCATTTATAACAAGAATACATTTTTTAAAGTTTAGTGAATAAAATAGTTATTTACCAACTTTAAAGGGTAATTGCCCTAAAACATAATTATTAAGGAGTTTTTAATAGAAGTTTGGTCCATTCATGATTCCACTAAATGAGAACTGTTACTAATTTAAATCTGAAGATGATTTATCGAATTTATATACAGTGTACAGGTGTTAATGCATTACTGCACATGATATCGACACACTGCTTTAATGCACAGGACATCGACCCATTTGAAATTGTTTTACTTTCTTTATAGAAGTTTTGCATTTATAACATATAAACAGCTATATTTTTCATTGTGGGTGGCTATCCATAATTCAATCTAAAGAGGCACAGTCATTAAATTAGGAATTAGCCTGAAATTAACATTGTTTTCTCTTTCTTAAGGAAAAACGAGGACGAAGGAGAAATACAGGGTTGTGTACACTGATCACCAAAGACTGGAACTGGAAAAAGAGTTTCATTACAATCGATATATCACAATAAGACGGAAGTCTGAACTGGCGGTGAACCTTGGTCTTTCGGAGCGACAGGTAAGTCTGTCCAAAAGCAATGTGGATTTTTGCCTTTGCAATCGTGCATAATTACATTATCTCAGAGTGTATTCAATCGGAACATTATCTTGTCGATTTAAAATAGGTGAAGGTTCTAAAAGATTATTGTAGGCCTGTTTCAGACTACTACACATTCTAGGCCTAATTGTTTTATTATTCATAGATCTATTTTGCACACAAACACAGCGTACAAACAGAACAGCAGTCCAATCATCACTTGTGCCCGGCATTTTGACTAAAGATTTTTTTCTTTTTCAATGAAATGGTAATATATTAGGCCTGCTCATATTTCCTAATTGTAATTATGCGGAGAGGACATGACAGTTACAGTATTTTCACTTGTGAGATCTGTAGGAACAATTGATGTGTGAATTGGGCTATAGTTTAGAGTCCTTCCTCCTCGTCAACACGCAACTGCGCAGATTTTAGTTCAGCCAATTTAGGAGAACTGATGCAGTGTTTCTTGACAGCTTTCTCTTTAAACTGGTTTTAATCGCAATTAATTAAAAGGTTAAACATATAGTCTATGCCCCAGAAGCCCTGATGTACTTGTTTGACGGTATTTATGTTTAATGTATTGGCAGGTGAAGATCTGGTTTCAAAACCGCAGGGCCAAAGAGAGAAAATTAATAAAGAAGAAGATGGGCCAATCTGATGGAAGCGGGGGGTCAGTGCACAGTGACCCTGGTTCTGTAAGTCCGCTGCCGGTACCCGGGTCATTGAGTCCGTCGGATATTCACGGCTCCCTTTACCCACCCGCAGGAATGAACACCTTGCCACCAATTGGGAATATACAGCAAGTGACTGTTACTCAGTGAATCAGAACTTGGAACTTTCAACTAAACTGAGCACTCCGACACGCGCAAAGGACGATGAAGCAAGACTTACTGATGCTAATGGATTTATAAAGTATTCCAAAAGCAGATTTCCTTTGAGACACGTGTTGTGGATTACGATAAACACGATTTGAGTTTATTTTAATAGCTACTAAATGCTGGAGGCTCTTCAAATAATGTTTTTTTAATAGAATAGTTTTTTAAAAAATAAAGTTAAAAAATTGATGTGTGTCCGGCTCAAAAGCTAAATATTCTAATGGTTTGTGTTCATGTCTGGTTTAATTAAGATATAAATATCATTCTCTGTATGTGGCGAGTGTAAAAGTGTTTGTAAATAAATAAAAAATAAAGTCAGGTAGGCTACATGCAAGGATATAGGCTAGTCAGACCGGAAAAAGAACGTCTTGTCTCTGGAACAGATTCTGTGACCATCAGTGTTTTAAATGTTGGACTTCTAAACCCCTGGTTTTTTCTTCAAATGTATAGACCAAGAACACTTCTTCTTCTTTGCTGTGTACAAAATAGGTTCAATTGTTACCTTAAACGTCCAAATTATACGGGTAGAACGTTTGATGAAAACGTACAAATTGTAAATAAAATGTTTTGCAATTAAGTTATTATTTCCTTGCTTTATGAACTGTAACTTAATTAATAGGCATTTGCAACGTGAACAAACTGAGTAAACGGTATAAAGGCAAGCTATTTGCTTGGGGATATAGAACAGTATTTTGGGGAAATTTAATTGATATATTATTAACATGTTTTGCACTAATCAACAATAATTTTGAAAAAAGGCAAGTATAGGCCTAGTCTATATTGTTTGCTATAGCCTATGTTAATTCGTCAAAATGTGACCACGTCAAAACGAATCATGTTCTTTGATTTTTTTTCGGTTAAACGAACTGCTTTTGCAACACTTTCAACATTGTGAACACGGCCTCCATCTTACGTTTTATATTATATAAATTACATGTTAGATTTAAAACTGAAGAAAAAGTTAATGTTTTTGTAAATCGTATAAAATAATTTAACCTAATCATCGTCTCACAATTTAACAAGCTATTTGTGACAATGGAATTGACTAAAGGACTTGTTTAAGCAGAGGCCTGTTCCAAAGGTAAAATGGTCTGTTAAGGATTACTATCCCATAAGAAGAGCTTAATTCGGTTTTGTCCAGTAAAATGTCATTACTCACTTAAATCTGTAACGAATATCAATGTCAGTCAGCTGACTCACATTATCAGATAAATCCTGAGCCTGTTACAGTTACAAATTCTAAGCAATGCATTTTGCTGTGTGCAATAATGAACATTGCATAAAACATTAGACATCGTGTATGGAAGTGATGGAGTATCTTGTGTATTTGTCTTTCTTTCTTTCGTTTGCACATGCATTTTTCCAAACATGTTTTAGCAAAGTTTCTTGTTTCCAGACTTAATGTTAATTTGACACTTGAAATGAAAATTTTAACAGTATGCATCCGAAGCAATGTGAAATAGGCCTATACAGATATGTTAAACAATTTGTGGTAGAAACAAAGCTACTATAACAGTTAAATATTATGGTTCTAGTAAAAATGTGCTAGCTTATTTTTAATGCAATGGCAGTATGTTAATCTTAGTTATCATATTCATAGACCCTGTATGTTTTTTTTCTGCAACTAATATCCATCACTTGTAGGGAAGACCTCCTGAACACCAGATTTTAGCTGCCAAAAGATTAGCTGAAGCAGTTCAAATGATGACTAAAATAACTGCATAACTAGTTTCTGATTATATTGCCATGCATCAGATATAGTGGAACATATCTGCAACTTTGTAGATAAGTCAAGGTCTGCAGGTGGCAATGTGAGAAATGGTCACTTTATGGCCACTGTATTCATTATTTATATTTATCTTTTTGGACCCGGGGAGATAATTAACTTCAATAATGAGGCTAAAGGTTCTGAATGTTTTGCAAAACTGCCTCCATCAATGAACGTGGCTTTGGGTGACATATAGTACATCCACAACTAAAACCATGATAATGAGTCACCTCATTTAATCCAGTCCATGGACTATGTAAATTCTTTTGAAATATGTGGTGCAACTATAACATTGCTTTGCCAAGTTAAACGTCCACTATTTACACTAAATGTAGGCAACCCTGGTCCTGTAATTCCAGTGATGTTTCTGGTTTTCATTCCATACAAGCTTGACCACAAGTGTTTGCTCGATTATTGATAGCCTGAGAATAATATCCAGAGTCTGAATGATGAAACGGCTCAATACCTCCAGCACATGGTCACGTACATTCATAAAACCTAATAATCCAATCCAATTCCGCGGTTGCTGGCTTGGATGGAGCAAAAAGCAGGAGCATCTTTGGCACTCCAGGACCATGTTTGCCTGCCCCTGTAGCCCATAGGCTACATAATGTTCCTCTATTTCGCCTGTGATAGTTGCTGCAACAGATTATATTTTAATGACACTGTTAGATACAACATTCTAAAATACAACATTCTGTAATTCTGATAAACCCCACGTAAAGATTATCCAAGATCACACACCATGATGGTCTATAGCAGGGATGTCCAATCTTATCTGAAAAGGGCCGATGTGGGTGCAGGTTTTTGCTTAGCCCAGTACTAAGATACCTGATTAAACTAAGACCTTGATAAGTAGAAACAGGCATCTTAGTGTTGGGCTAAACAAAAACCGGCACCCATATTGGCCCTTATCGGATATGATTGGACATGGACAATCCTGATCTATGGTCTTGTTAGAACATAGCTCTTCCGTATGCACTGGCTGGTCTGGAAATGCTGTTAGGCAGGTCTGGCACTGTTGCCTATACAACTCAGGTGAATTTGTATATATTTTGTTACACTTTATGTCGATAAGGGCATCTCCAAATAAATGTAATGTCGGGTGTTAGGTAGCGCTGACTTGTATAACTGGTTCAAAAATCAACGGCACTGCCGTCCGTCCACAAACAATTGTCAGAAAGCTATTAGTTAATAACAGGGTGCAAAACGGTCTTAGTATTTCCCCAAAATGATTACATTGCCGTTAGTCATAAGATGTTACCTGTAAATTATTCGGACAAGGGTTCTCTGGCAAGTAAGGTCATGTCCCGCCTGCACAAGCGCGTGTCGAATGTTGCAGAATGACGTAAACATCCGACGTCATGAGCGTCCTACTGCCCAACATGGCGGACTTCGACACCATCTATGAGCTGGACGAGGAAGAAGAGCGTGTTGTGAGCGAAGAACACCTGGCTAGATATTGCCCTGAGCCCGTGGTTATGCGGGGGGCTGGGCACATCACCGTGTAAGCAACAGGGAACCACAGCGTTATTCACCTGGTCGAAATCATCCCATTATTTGTAGCTTGCACTCCAGTGTCGTAATTTTTGTCCGTGCTGTGGGGGGTAGGCCGGGCCAACAGCCAGGCTGTTTCCTGCTTTGTGACAGCGGTAGCAAGCTCACCAGGCAGTTGATTAAGATAGCAAGCCCGATAATTTATTAAAGCGGGGGGAATGTGATATATAGCTAGTTGGCTACACTAACATAATTGCAGTTGTTGAAATTCCATAGTTAACTAACGAGTATAACTAGTTAACCATATTTTCAAGCTTAGCAAGCTAATGTTCGCTAGCTCATGCTACGTTAGCTGAACTCTGGCTCACTTTTGTTTTGATACAAAACGGCAACACCCCTTTCAGCGCAAAGTGAGCTATGTTATGTTATGTTGTGGATATTTCTCAGTTAACGTTAGCCTGTATAATTATGACAGTAACGTTGCAGTATGACAGTAATCTTGCAAGATTAGTAACGTTAACGTACAGTAATGTAACGGTTCAGTTCATCTAACTGTTAGCTGTCATTTGCTGACGTTGTCTAGTTAACGTTAGCTAGTTATTTCACGAACATGGTTACCAGAAATGTGTTAGAATAGTATTCCCGAATTCACGATGAATAGGATTAACGTTAGCTACCTAGTTTTGTGTAACGTTAATGGTTGGCTGTAAAATGTTATCATTCTGTTGCCTCTATGAAAAACGCGGAGTGAATAACGTTACCTAGCTGCGATGGAATTTGCACCTAATGGGACTGACGATGTAACGGTTTTTACTCACCAGTAAATCAGTTGTTATGCAAGAAAGACTATCACTTGCCCTATTAATTTTCAGGTTTCATAAAAGCAATTTCTTGGACGTTTATGTATTGTAAAACATTTGTTTATGCCTTCCACATTAGAATACATTGCTACTGCACATAATAAGTGTACGTTATGTAATATATGGAAAGTGCTATGGACTGATTTAGATGGTTCCAGTTTTAAACCACGGTTAAAGAAAATACACATTTGTGCCTTGTAGTAGTTCCCAACATCGGTCCTTGGGGGCCCCCCTGTGTATGATGGTTTTTGTTCCAACCCCAATTGCAATCCCAGAATTTTAAAAAGCTGTTATTTTTTCTTAATTAGGTGCTTTTCATGTTTAGAGGGATTATTTACCCTCTTAAATCATACTGACAGAAATGTCATGAAGAATAACCCCATGTTCACATTGTGCTTATTGTGTTATATTGCAAACAATTACATAAAAAGAGGGAACAAAATTAACTGATCAAATTAGACTGATGCAAATCAATAGGCCCCTAATTAGTGTGTTTAATTTGTGTTTAAGGTCTTTCATGATTTGTTTTCTTAGCCAAACCTGCATTGAGTTAACACAATGCAGGTTTGGCTAGTTATCATCTGCTTTGTCTTTGAATTTCAATTAATCTACCAAATGGTTAGTTTTACTAACACTTTCATAGATTAGGAGCCTATTGATTTAGCTCAATCTTATCCGTTAAATAATTTTATCCGTTAAATAATTGTTACCTCTAAACATGAAAAGCACCTAATTAAGAAAAATTAACAGGTTGTTAAAATTCTAGGATTGAAAACCAGCATATACAGGCGTGCCCCAAGACTGAGGTTGGGAACCACTGTTATAGTGGACCTAAAACCGAGGGAAAAAAAATAAAATGAATCCGCTAAAGTCTAGGTCATATTTTAATTTAAAATAGCCTGTTAAACATTCACCTGGACGTTCATAGAATGCAATGACTGGGAGGGGAATAATTGATTAATTGGAATACAGTTGGTATTTTACTCTCATTGCTAATGTTCTTCATGTAAGGGTGTGTCCAGAAGGATATGATTGGTTGTGATCCATCAGTCATAATTGCTGATTATAGAATTCAGGGATTATGTTGTAAATTGCCTTGTGCACTAATGTCACTACACCATACTCTTGCACCACTCAGATTTGATTTGTAATAACCTTCATCATTTAAGAAATGCCTATACACATTATGATGTTGATTAATATATATTGTTATGCCTGTCTTTTGCAGATTTCACTATTCAGGGAAACAAAGTGCTGTGTAGTGCATGTGTATGCCATAGGGAAAAAACAGGATACCTGTCAAAATACAAGTAAAACTAGTCTTGGTGCTTTCCTGGTGTTGTATTTTGCAGGTGTTTCAAGATATATTGTGTGTTATGGAGAGAATTTGTTAAGTTAATGTTGAATGTCGGGTCTGTGCCATTTTTTCATGTGAATTTTTTTTTTCTCTTCGATCTCAAAGGTTTGGCCTGAGCAACAAATTTGATGCAGAATTTCCTTCAGTTCTCACAGGAAAGGTAATGTAATCCATTAACTTCATGTGCAGTTCAGCAAAGTGTTTTTGTTGGAGTGTTACTGCTGATTATAATATAAAAAGACCAGTGAAATCCAGCAAGTAACTGAGCTAAATATGACTGCTGCACTGTTCCACGTGACCTAAGACAAATAAAAGCATTGCATAATTGCCTCTTTCGTGTCCACTCAGTGGTTTGATCTATTAACTATACATTTCAAGGGGTGTTACAGTGCGTCTGAAGGAAGCTCAATGTGTTAAAGAGGGAGCTCTGTCAATGAGTAAGCCGTCTATGGGCCTCGTTGGTCAGGACCCCAATGTTGGCAGGACACAGCTCCAGGTGACAAAATAATGAGCGAAAAGACTGCACTGTGCACAAGAAAGGGGCGCTTCCTAGGTCGGACGCTGAAATACAAAAAAAGGCAGAGGGGGCAGGGCAGACTGAGGGAAGTGCAGGGCAATAAAGTGTACCTCCAGTATTGTGACCCTGGGTGACATGTGATTGATGAGGTCATGATTATGATGATTGAGGGGTGCAGATCGGGCCTGCTGGGCTTTATACTGAAGTCTTTCACCGTTTCCAAAGAGACCTTTGCATCCTGTCATAAAAGATTACGACCCGAGTTTTATGGCGTACATGCCCAGTAAGGAATGAGCAAGCCATTCATGTTGTTTGGACGCTGCAGCCACAGGCAGTGAGCTTATCTCTCCCTTTTTTTTTTTTGTCCCTCCTCTGGCCTGGAGAGACAAAAGCTTGGTTAGCAAGTTACAAGCATACGATTTAGAGATCCCATCTGATCTCTGAGAAACATCTGCAAACATCTACCTTTTAAAGGAGAAAAGAGAGACTGTAACCTTTGATCTGCTCGACCTGGGAGGAAAGAATGTGGAGATTTTTCTGTCTGTGCCATTTTAGGAATCTGTTGTTTAGACTCAAAATGCACTGACAAGCAAGGAAATCTTATTTGGCTGTTGTTGGATTTTGTAATTATAATTTTAAAAAAATCTATTAGTAGAGTGATCCATATCTAGCTTCCTTAGATTTTAACTAAACAAATCCCTGCCATAATTAAGATACACTGAATGGAACCAGAATAATGGAATCACTCTGAATAACAGAGTGAAATGAAATTTTATTATTATTAAACTGCTAACTCCTTTCTCTCGTGTTAATCTCTCCCCTCGTTTCTCCTCATCCTTTTTCGGTGGATCACAGGTGGCTCCGGAGGAGTTCAAGACGACCATGGGCCGGGTGAACGCTTGCTTGAAGAAGAACCTTCCGGTGAACGTGAAGTGGCTCCTGTGCGGTTGCCTGTGCTGCTGCTGTACGGTGGGCTGCAGCCTGTGGCCCGTCATCTGCCTCAACAAGAGGGTGAGTCCTCATCTCCCTCCTGCCTCACTTTAATCACAACTTTTTATTATGCAAGGGCATTCATTTAGTCAGCTACATTTACATTATATTTAGCAGGTGTGTTTAACCGGAGGGGCTTACCCAGGTTAAATTTAAAAAAAAGATTTTTTTTTTTTTTTATATACACTGCCTGGCCAAAAAAAAAAGTCGCCGTTGCACCCATCATGCATAGTGCCCACTGTACAAGCCTCTGGAGGCAGTGTTATGATCTGGGGTTGCTTCAATTGGTCAGGTCTAGGCTCAGCAACATTATGCAGCAATAAAATTAAGTCAGCTGAGTACCTGAATGTACTGAATGACCAGGTTATCCCATCAATTGGCATATTCCAGGACGACAATGCCAAGATTCATCCGACCCAAATTGTGAAAGAGTGGTTCAGGGAGCATGAGGAATCATTTTCACACATGAATTGGCCACCAGAGTCCTGACCTTAACCCCATTGAAAGTCATTGAGATGTGCTGGAGAAGACTTTACGGAGTGGTTCGACTCTCCCGTCGTCAATACAAGATCTCGGCCAAAAATGAATGCAACTCTGGACGGATATAAATGTTGTGACATTGCATAAGGTTGTCCATACAATGCCGCGACAAATGCACCCTGTAATCAAAGCTAAAGGCGGTCCAACAAAATATTAGAGTGTGCAACTTTTTTTTTGGCCAGGCAGTGTATATATATATTTTATTTAAATATTATATATATATTATTCATATAGTCCATTTATACAGCTGGATACATACCAAAGCAATTTAGGTTAAGTACCTTGGTCAAGGGTATAACGGGAAATTCTCCAACTGGGAATTGAACCTGCAACCTCTGAGTTAAAGCACAGTTCCCTAACCGTTATACTACATCTGTCACAGTGCCGTGTTGTATGTAATTATGGTATGTAATTGCCAAAAGACACCTCAGAAGCCCGATCTGTCTATCATCTCCCTGCAAGGCACCACTGATTCTTAGACTACTGGTCTTAGTTTTATTGGTGACAAAACAGAAATAACAAGCTGCTTAAAATAGGACCCGAGTCCATAAACGCCTCTTCAAGCTTAATGTATTGGAGGTTTGTTTTCAAGTGCTTTTTACTCGCAGCCCGTGTGAAAAGTGGGATTGCCCGTAGAAAGCGTCGTCTGTTTTAATTCCTGGTTGTCGTTTTCTTTATTGCAGACAAGACGGTCTATTCAAAAACTGTTAGAGTGGGAAAATAACAGGTTGTATCACAAGGTGAGTGCACAGCTGACCTGAACACCTGAGCACAATCGGGTTTCAGTGATGGAGAAGTTTGTATTTGTTGGCCTGGAAGCAAATTATGTGCAAATTAAACAATTCCATATATCCATGCCTCTCGAATAACACATTTGCTCTGCAAAATAACTCTTTCCCTTTAAAATACTGGATTGCCCTCCAGCTCTTTCAGTTTGATCTATTGATAAGGTGGAGAGTCTAACCAGACCAGGAAAAGGTCATTGGTTAAAAAGCCCATGTTAATTTTGTTGTGTCTCAGAGCAGTGATTCACAGCTGTAGTAGCAGGCACAAGGCCTACAGGAAACTGCAGGGCTTATGGCCAGTAAACAGCCTCCGACCTCCTTAAACAGATAATGTATGCTTCCAGAACAGCACACCTCCTAATGGTAACTTTCTTCTATAGCACCAAGGTCTGTTCTCTCTACAAAGTTTGAGTGATTTAGCATGCGATTTTCTTATGACACACATAACTTGAGCTTGGAATTCTGTAATATTTTCTGGAGGAATTTTTGAGGCTATTTGAATAAATGAATCCCAGAGAAGTAATTTATTTGGTCTCGAGCCCACGCCAATGTCAATGGCCTTTATTCGGCTGGATTTACAAGCGCTTGGTACATCCAACCAAACACTTCACCTTGGTTTTACTTCCTCAGAGAGCCTGTAAAATCTGGGTGATTAGCGCTTAACTGCGTCAGTTCCCTAATTTTCTCGTCTCCCCCCCCCCCCCCCCCCCAGCTGGGTCTGCATTGGAAGCTCAGCAAGAGGAAATGTGAAAGCAGTAACATGATGGAATACGTAAGTTTAGACTGCCTGTCAGTAGCTGTTCTTTTTTTAGTATTTAATGTATGCTCTATGCTCGTATAGATCAGATGATCAGATCTATGATCAGATATTCTGCAGTTTACAGTAGCCACAGGACTATGTGTTTTTGCGCACAAGTATTAATGTAACAGTGGGAGGCTGGGGGAAAAAAAAAAAAACATCCAGCATTGATTTGTTACTGCAGAAGAACAAATTGCCAACGGACGTTAATCCAATCACCCAAATTGGCCACTCGTAGTTTGGACCAGAGGGATCAGAGTCACATAAGAAAAGTCAAGTGTTTTACTAACACACTTTTCTCTCTTCTTCCCATCCTCAGGTTATTCTTATAGAATTCTTGCCCAAATATCCTATATTCCGACCAGACTGAGGAGGCCGGGGGCGCTGTCCTGTTGTATGACCTTTCATTCCTACCCTTAGTGCCTTGTAGATATGTTGGATTGACGGTCTACACTGCTGTGTCGTGATAACCCCCGACCCACCCCCCACCCACCGACCCCACCCCTGTTACCTTGTACAGTAGAATCGCTACACTGTCACTTTGCTTTAGAGCACATTTTGCACATTTCCTGATATGGTAGTAGATGCTCCTTTTCGTTGCACTCTGATCTTGAGTTTCTGTTAGTTTTAACAAGCAAGGTAATTTGTCGCTGGGTGCTGATAGGTGCTGAAAAATGAAAATAATACCACAAAGTGTATATCCCATCTAGCTATACGTGTACATTTCAACCCCCAATGCTCAGCAAGCCTCTAAGCCAACATCACGCCCCTCATGTTGAACCATGAGGTATTTGGACAGAATGCAGCACCTACAGGTGGTTTGCACAATTGCCTTATGAGAATCCGCTGTACTAAGACATTCAACGGCAGACGTGTCGTCGGTTTGAAAGGAATAGAAAAGGTGTCACAAATACCACCTTCTTGCCAGTTTGTGTTTCCTTTCATCTTATCCTTTTTCTTTTTTTACTAAACTGCGAAGTTCACTTAAATGAGGAGGAGGCTGGATTATTCTCATGTGTTCTTATGGCAGCACCATACTTCTCCTGCACTTTGGAAATGACCTTCTGTACAGGGAATTTGAGAAACTATCCTGTAAATATCACTTTAAGACAAGATGTACAGTGTGGTATGCCATTGTTTACATAATGTAATATAGCTCAATTTGTTTTTTGCCAAGATATTATTATTATTGTACTATAGATTTGTTTATGAACGATGTTTGAGTAACTTTCCAGTTTGTATGGACCTGTTTACCTAGTAAGCCATATGATTGCGATGTTCATTAATGCCAGTGTGAGGACTGAAAATTGCACTTGAGCACAAGAAAATTCAGAACTTAAGTGTAGTATTATTGAGGTCTGGATTTAATGTGCTTTACAATGACACTAGTGGTATATGTTACATGTAGTTTTGCCAACTAAGGAAGACATGACACTTAAAAATTTTTTTTTATCAGTAAAGTCATTCATTTAAAAAACTGAAATGCATCATACATGATGACCTTTTGAAAGCAAACTATTTACTGCACTTCTTTATTTCGGTTCAACATTTCTGTGTAGCTTAGTTTTCATTTTTGTGTATTTTTAATGCTGTACTTTTTTCCTCATGGTAGCTGTGTTTTATGCAAGTATAGAATGTTACAGGTTAAATGGTAACTTCACTGAAAGTCTGAAATTTTAATATATTGGTACTTTACAGTTTAGTAAGTATGTCTTACAAAGCAATTAACCAGTTTCACTGTGGACATCAATTTCCTCTTAGTGTCACATCCGACTCAGACACGTACATTTCTCTCTGTTATACAGTACTGTGCAAAAGTCTTAGGCACATGTAAAGAAAATCCTTAAGGCGAATATCCTTTCAAAAATAATTAAATTAAAAGTTTATAAATATCAAACAATTCACTACAAAGAACAGTAAACAATACAAAACAGAATCAAATCAATATTTGGTGTGACCACCCTTTCCCTTTAAAACAGCATCAACTCTCTTCGGTACACTGTTGTTCAGTTTTATAAGAAAATCAGCTGGTAGATTGTTCCAAGCATTTTGGAGAACTTGCCACTGTTCTTCTGCAGAATTTGGTTCTGCTTGCTTATGTCTGTCCAGGTAATCCCAGACAGCCTCGGTGATGTTGAGAACAGGCCTCTGTGGAGACCATACCATCTGTTGCAGAACTCCTTGTTCTTCTTTTCTCTGACGAAAGTTCAATTAAGTTTTTGGAAAATCAATGTTTGGAAATCTACAATTTGCTCTTTTCTACTGACACACTAATGCAGAAGACAAAAAATAAACATCTAAGAAAAAATCTAGGGTGCCTAAGACATTTGCACAGTACTGTAAAAAGACACTTTTTTGGTATAATGAACAGTTCAATATTTTTTGGATTTATTATTATTATTTTTTAATTTCTCATACATTTTCTATTTTAGTCCCTTCCTTGATAAATTATATAAATGACAATTATAGCAATTACAAATGACAATTACAGCAGTTATTTAAAACTTTCACGGAGACATGCATTTTATAATGCGTGCTAAATTAAAGAAGTACATTGAAACAGTTCTCTGTTGCGGTAACTGCATGATCTTTAGAAGTGATACTGTTCAATATTAACGTACTTTACCGTAGTTTGAAAACATCACCGGACCCAAACTTTGCGAGATTTGTGGTTAGTGAGAGATAAAAAAAAGGGGTATCAAGAATTGTCAGTGATTTCAAATTTTAGAAAGACAAAATGGCAAGTATTTTTAATGAGCTGAAGCAACAACAATTCAAGACTTAGTTGTCATTTCTAACTATTTCTAATAAACAAAATAGGTCAGTTTTTGCATGTGCATTTTCATGGAACCACAACGTAATGCTGTCAGTGAGTTGAGTGGGTTTTTAAAAAATATACACAACAGTAAAGGTATCCATTGCAATATAAAATTTTAGATTTTTTGTGAAGTTACTCTAAGGTCATGTTTAACCATACATATCACTTGTTATGTTCAGTGTTAGTTATGTATTCATTTGATCAAACTGGCAGCATTAAGATTGATCCCGGAGTTGTATCTGAAGAGAGGATCTGTGCTAGAGAAAGTGAACTGAAGAATGAAATTTCTGTCTTAACAGTTTGGAGGAGAGTCGATCTCTCTCCAGCGTCTGTCCTGTTTGATAGTACTTGTAAATGTTTATCATTACTCAATTCTCCAGGAAAGCTGAAATAAACCATTTACTTTGAATGCTTTCCACATTTGTTATGATCAGTTAATGTTACCATTGTTCTGATTTTGTTCCTTTTTTTCCGGAGAAGAATTTCAGTGAGCTGTTAATGGCACGCCAAAAGTACCTGCTATGGTCAAGTTTAGTACAATAAAGAGAAATGTCAATTCAGAAATGTTTGATCAAACCAAGGACCTGACCAGACAAATAGAATATCGGCTTTGGTTACCTCTCACCTCTCTTTAGCTGTTTGGATATACCTCTATGTCCCGTTACTTTAACTTTAATATTGTGGTTTATTATAATTCCTTTGTCATGAAAAGAAAAGCGCACATTGAGTAGAGCAGATCTCACAATGGTAACAATTTTAATGCGATCTTCAGATGAAAACAAGTGAAAAATGTTGACGTCCAAAGTGCTCGTACTATCATTGACAGCAAGGTTTCAATGTATTTTTTTGTTTTGGTAGGTCCAAATCAAATTCCTGTTACAGGGTTGACAAAAATTACTTTAGGTAGGAGAATGGCAATAACAAATATTTGCTGACAATATCAGATAATCTATAATGTGTTCTGTAGCATTTTTTATAATGGCATGATGAACAAAGCACTATTAGCAGTAAAACATCTATTTAGCTTCATATTATGTTTTTTTTGTGTTTTTTTTCCATTGTTGACTGCACATGGTATCTTTATGGAGCTGTGCTGCATAATGTCCATTGTTTTTAACCACATTACAGCTTGATTTGAGATTCAATACTGTTGGATAAAATACCTTAACTGGACTATGTACAATTCAGTTACAACCACCCATTATAAATTGTACCTCGTGTCTGCATCAAGCTCAGTGGAACAAATGTTGTGCCACTTTCTATTCAATGTCATTTGGACCACAGCAGTCTCGTTGTGTGGGCAAAATGTAACAGAACAGGGTACTTGGGGGAATGTGTCAAAACCACCTGTCACCTGTGTGCCTGTGAGATGGAAGCCACAATTCTCATTGAAAAAAATCTTAATAAAATCTAGGAGTTGCCTACCTACTTGCAGTCAGGTGCTTATTATTTTGTAATGAATTGAAGATGCATAGGCCAAGGTTATAATGGTCATCATTTTATTAATAGCATGCTTTTAAGGATTTTCTGGCATTAAAGTTGCCAGTATGTGCATCCTAGTCAACCACATTAGCACCATGTCATCCTTTATTCTACCAGTTGAAGAAGTGAAATTGAACATCCATCAGGTACTCTGAAAACTGACAGGGTCAAGACAAACCATTCACAAAAAAGAATCTTGGAATAAAGGCTTGTGAAAAGGGTTAATTTACTCCTGGGGAGGCTTTAGAACTAAAATGTGCCATCTTGGCTCAACTAACTGAACCCTGAGCCTTTATCATGGGATACTGTCCCTACCAATGCTTCGTCTAGCACTGTACCCTCATTTGCTACTTAAAGCCCTATATTCTCAATTTCCCTCTTGCATCGTCTATTGTATTTAACTGTCTCTTATAGGTTTATGTATTCACTCATATTGATTGTGACACCGATGACTTCCCATCTGATATGCTTATTGCCCAAGTCTTTATAAACTCCTCAAAAAAAGTTCGGAAACGTTATTTTGGTCGATTATTCCTCCCCTTTAATAATACCAATTGGTATTGTATTTTATATCGCTGGAAAGCCTGATTAGTCACCTTTACAACGAGGTACAACTTGTAAGGATCATGCATTCGTGGAATGAGCAACACAGCTAACCGTGTGGGTAGCGGGCCAAAAAAATGTGCCAAAATCCCCTGCAATATTCTTCTGTTGGTATTCACTCTCGTTTTGAGTTGCTTGATGGATTGATGATTGCACTCTCCCACAGTAATAAGGAAAAAACAACACATATTGGCCATTTTTACACTTTATTCATTTTACACTGTCAGGGACCTCAGTAGCGTGTGGAAGATCCATACGCAGTCACAACAGCTTGGCACCTCCTCATGCTGGTCACCAGCCTGGTCACACACTGCTGTGGGATGGCATCCCATTCCTCAACCAGGATTTGCCGCAAGTCAGCCAACATGGTTGCTTTGGTCACTCTGGCACATACAGCACGCCCAAGCTGATCCCACAGGTGTTCAATTGGGTTGAGGTCTGGACTCACGGCAGGCCATTCCATCCTCTCCACTCCCAAATTCTGGAGGTACTCTGTGATGATCCTGGCTCTGGGGGCAAGCGTTGTCATCCTGGAGGATGGAGTTAGGTCCCAGATTCTGGAGATATGGGATCGCCACTGGCTCCAGAATCTCATTCCGATATCTCACTGCATTGAGATTGCCTTCAATGATGACAAGTTCTGTTTTGCCTGTGAGAGAGATACCGCCCCACACCATGACACTGCCCCCATTGAAAGGTGTCACGCGATCTGTGCAGCAATCTGCATAGCGTTCTCCACGCCGTCTCCATACCTTTGATCCACTTGCTCTATTGCACGGGCCTTATCCTGAAGGGACAAACGTGGCATGTTTATGCTTGGAGCACACACAAACTCAACAAAGTTGCAGGACCCATGCAGACAAGTGCTGTCAATTAGGTGCCAATCAGGTGCCAGTCACACACCTGTGACTGGCATACACCTGCCAGCACTTGAAGCTCAAAACGAGAGTGAATACCAACAGAAGAATATTGCAGGGGATTTTGGCACATTTTTTTGGGCCGCTACCCACACGGTTAGCTGTGTTGCTCATTCCACGAATGCATGATCCTTACAAGTTGTACCTCGTTGTAAAGGTGACTAATCAGGCTTTCCAACGATATAAAATACAATACCAATTGGTATTATTAAAGGGGAGGAATAATCGACCGAAATAACTTTTTTTGAGGAGTTTATATGCACTTATGTAAGTCTGGATAAGAACATTGCTCAATGTAATGTAAATGTTTTGTATTGGCAGCGCCTGTCTTTGGGTCGAGAGAAACAGATTTCACAGTGCTGTCTTTATTTTCCCATTGTAAACCCCCTTATTTCCTCTTATTTTATGCTCAATGTTCAGATGTACAGTTCAGAATTTCAGGTCTGACATCGGTAGCCTACAGATTAATCACTAGATTAATTGGAATTATGGAGACTTGGCACTACGGGTGAAAAGTCCATTTACCTCTACAGCAATTAAAAAGTTTCAATGCCAGAATTTACCAATAAATTACCACACTGACAAACACATGGATGTCTGACTAGAAGACTGTTGGTTATGCTTTCTCCAAGCACCAGGAATCTGCATTGCGTTGAATCCCCACATCAGAGCAAGAGGTGTTGGAATTGTTTGCCTAACAAGCAGTTCTGTAATTGCTTGACACCTTAGCACTCAAGACTGCTAATACCATAAATAGCGCTGTTGAGGGACGGCTCAGACAGACTAATTCCCTAAAGCCATAACCTCCTTCCCCAAAGTGAAGGACCACAAATGAGAGAAGCAGGAGACTCCATTTTATTGCTCACCTGCTGTGGTGTGGCAGAAGGTGGTTTACAGAGTAGATGGGAGGTGGGGTTGTAGCATATAAATGCTTCACCAGCCTGAGCACTGCTGCTACATGCCATTACCATACACCTGATCCATTACAGCCCCTGTGGACCCTCTCCTGCTTCCCTGGGCTGATGGAACAGAGAGGGCTGCCTCATTCTGGAGAGAGAAGCTGGAATACCGAATGAACGTAAGCAGGTATAATGTTACACATTCACCATTAAGTAAGATTATTATTAGCACCATTAAAAGTGAAATGTAGTCACTGTTGTAGTAACTGGTGGTAAAGACGAGATGTTCTTCCGCTCAGGGGAATTGGCTCTTTCATATATATATATTCATATACATTCATATGCATCTTCAATTGTATTCAGTGTTGCAATCCACTATTTCCTTCCCTAAACAGGGACAGTTTATTTTAAAATGAAACATTTAAGATATATGCATATGCACATA
The DNA here is from genome assembly GCA_029718625.1 of Synaphobranchus kaupii. NCBI lineage: Eukaryota > Metazoa > Chordata > Actinopteri > Anguilliformes > Synaphobranchidae > Synaphobranchus > Synaphobranchus kaupii. The sequence continues at coordinate 2,067,682 of CM056383.1, read as the reverse complement.
CCTACCATAGATGTGTTGAAACAGGAATTGGACTTTTGGAAGGGGTGTTATGTCAGGGCATTTATATGCATTTATGATAAAATATAGTGTCCTCTTTTCATATAGGCAAATGGAGACAATAGGATCAGAGTCAAAGATTTCATGGGCAATGTAGCAAAACAGACACGTGCTCTCACATGTAGCAGTCTCTCTGCTTACCTCTAGAGGGCAATCTAATACATTTATGGGAATGGACAGTGTCTGGGCTGTTCTTTTTGAGCAGTTTTTACCTGCCGGCTGCAACCCTCCTTTACATTACATTACAATCATATAGCAGAAGCTCTTACCAGAGCAACTTAGAAAAGTGGTTAAATATATATAATGTATATTATTAATTTTACAGTAGTCAAGGACCATCTAATCTCCAGATTATTTTCAGTTTGATATACAATGCATGTGCGATGTAGAATGCATGGTCAGTCTCACAGTCAATGGTATTATTAACTATAATATATTATAATGCCCATGTATTTAGTTGTTATTTCTATATTCAATTAAAATTTAATATAATGTAGCATCTTAGCAGGAGCTTGCAGCCTATTTGTTTCCCATATTCAAAGGCAGAATGTTATGGCAAAATTATACACACCCCATTCACAGAATCAAAGGGTGGGGGCTGGGGGTGGTATTTACAAATCTGTTATTTACAAGTTTATCAGTTCAAGTAACAAATCTATGCTTTTCTGTTTTTAATAATCAACTTTGAAGTTTTAGAATATGTTTCATACAGTATAATTTGCATGAGTTTCTTTAGTCATCTGTGGATTTCCTTTAATCCTGGCTGAAAAACATGACACATTGTAAGATAAATATGCAGACTTTACAGAAATATATAACGTGCATAGTACTAATTATCTATCCTTTTGCATTTTGACCGTTGAAATGTAAATGATTCATCAGTAAATTAATAAGATAAATAAAATTAATTTATACCACAAGAACCGTAATTATGACAATCTGCACTTGATGTTAATTTCCAGTTAAACTAAGAAGCAATTCACTGAAAAGTTTCATTAGTCTTTGGCCTTTGCCTCAGGGGTCAGACAAGGAAGGACAGTCATTAAAGGGATGGCCACACGGCCATCTGCTATTGAGCCAGATGTTACAATGAACTATGAACTTTTCTCCTCTCTCCACCCCAGCCAATGCGTGCTGAGCATTCTGTGGCAAAATGGCCACCGTGCATTAGCCAGGTGGGTGCTACACAATGGTGGTATTTGAGGTGGGTTTCCCCCCATTTTACTGTAAAGGGCTTTTGAGATCATGAGATGAAAGGTGCTCTATAAATGCAATCCATTATCATTCATTGTCTGTGATCTTCCCCTTCATTAGAAGATAACTTGTGAAGAAGATAATTATATACAAATGCTTCTAAGTTGATATTTTTCACCTTTATAAATGAAAGCCAACAATCATACAAAACGCACTTCCTGAGAGACTGGTAAGAGCTTCTGCTATTTTTGTGGTTTCATTCCAGGCTTGCCCCCAGCACCCATAGATTTACCGCAACTTACTCAGAAAACATCCTCAAATGATTTGCCGTCAGAAAGGCCTCTGGGTTTGAAAGTTTAAGCACAGAGTATGAGAATACAGCGTAATTACCCTGTGTGAGTAGCACTTTTCTCTACACATTCCCCCACTTCTACAACTATTGGAGCTCAGAGAACAGAACTTTGAATGCTATAGTATAGACTAACCCAGTGATCTTCATTTCTGGCCCTGGAGGGCCGCAGGGTCTGCTGGTTGTTTGTTCCTCGACACGTAATTGATCGATTAAAGCAGTCGATTACAGTCAACTCACCTCAGTTTCTTGGGTCTGAATCGGTTGCTGATATTAAGGTGAAAACAAAAACCAGCAGACCCTGCGGCCCTCCAGGACCAGGAATGAAGATCACTGGACGAACCAGATAGTCAACTATATGTTCCCTCTGCAGGAGGGTCATTCCTTGTCAAATCAACCAGTGGTCCCTGCATGACCCTCTCAGATTTTGATGAAACTCCATCATAATAATCCATTGTATGAAAAATGAACACACACAAAAAATTAGCCTCTTACGACATGTCGTTTCCGAGATATGGCCTCCTGAAATTTGCTCAAAACCTCGGTCTTTCGCGCTCACGAGTCATGAAAACGCAGGAATTTGATTTTTTTCCCGACTTTGGAAGCTTATAACTTGGGATTGGTAACAGCTATAGAGCTGAAACTTGGTATCCTAACTTACTTTATTCCGTCTTGCATGAATCTGGCCTCAGATTACTTGTACAGATTACCCCCTTCCCTTTTCAAGTTATATGCACCCAAAGTAGCCACTTTGTTCAGTCGCACATGTTTTTGGTGATTTTCGAGGTCACCCTGTGCCCATACGTGTGGACATATACATCCCATATCACAGATGTATTATCTATAGGTGTATGTCTATGGTCACAAGCAAGTACAGGCTAATCAATTTTTAAAGGAATGACATCCATCCAAAGTTGGGCCCGGGTGAAAAAAAGTCAAAAACACAACCGTCCGTCTTGTCAATGGATCACCATGTGGACAGTTAAAACTTTTTCTGAAATTTACACCAGTTAAACAGATATATTAGATCTACTCATCAACCAAATTTCAGCTTTGGTACTCAACTCCTTCATGGTTAGACCACATTTTGAAAAATACTAATTTTGCACAATTCCGGGGATACAAAACTTTAAATCGGCCGATCTAGGTCTGATCACAACATGTATATTTATCACAGGAGATAGGTAAAATAAAGTTAAGATGCCCCCTAGGGCCTAGAGCTAAGGTTAGATGTGGGATTTTCCCATGTCAGGTAAATACAGGGATAACCCATTATGCAATGATGGGATTTCCCATTACCAGGCAACAATATTTGGTCAATTTCATTCTAGCTCTATCATTCAAGAATTGAGATCCCATCAGTGAGCCTCGTCGATTACAGAATACATCCCAACTATATTTATTTACTAACTGCTAAACATGCGTGTGCTGCTGTTACTGTACCATGCATTGTTTTGTTTCCTAGGCCTACAGTGCAATAACACTTATTTTGGAAGCAGTATTCATAAACTCCTCAAAATGGCAGGGACATCTTCCATGTCAGACTGCAGTATTGGTTTGGTGTTAAATGATGCTTGCCACAAAACAACCTTCAGAAGAGAAAGGGGTTTGATGGCTGCAACCGAGTTGTCACAAGAGGACATAAAGCTATTGGCATGGAGAAGTGGAGTGACATTATCTGACATTATCAGTGTATGGTTTAAAGTACATGTACTATTCTGTTTGATGTCTGATACATAATTTGACACATTTAAGTAGTAACGTAACTCTTAAGACTTATGTGAATTCCCGATATGTTAAAATATGTGTACTTTTCAAAATGCTATCTAACCATGAAGGAGTATTTGGTTGATTAGTAGATCTAATATACAGTCAAGCCGGAAAGTATGCACACTCTTTCACCTTCTCCACATTTTATTACGTTTCAGACATATTCTACAATAGATTGAGTTCATTTTTTGTCTCAAAATTCTACACAAAATAGCCCATAATGAAAAAGTGAAAACAGGTTTTTAGACATTTGTGCTAATTTATTAAAAATCAAAATGTAAAATATCATATGTACACAAGTGTGCACACCCTTTGATATGACACCCAAAAGTGAGCTGAGGTGCATTTTGTTTCCATTGATACTGCTTGAGATGTTTCTACAACTTAATTGGAGTCCATCTGTGATAAATTCAATTGATTGGACATGATTCGGGATTGCCAACACCTGCCTATATAAGGTCCCACAGTTGACAGTGCATGTCAGAGCAAACTCCAAGCCATGGGGTCAAAGGAATGATCTGCAGACCTCAGAAACAGGATTGTGTCAAGGCATAGATCTGGAGAAGGGTACGGAAAAATCTCTGCAGCTTTACAGGTCCCAAAGAGCACAGTGGCCACCATCATTCGTAAATGGAAGTTTGGAACCACCAAGAATCTTCTTAGACCTGGCCGCCCGGCCAAACTGAGCAATCGGGGAAGACGGGCCTTAGCCAGGGAGGTGAGCAGGAACCCGAGGGTCACTCTGACAGAGCTCCAGCGTATCCTTGTGGAGATGGGAGAACCTTTCAGAAGATCAACCATCCAGGCAGCACTCCACCAATCAGGCCTTTATGGTAGAGTGGCCAGACGGAAGCCCCTCCTTAGTAAAAGGCACATCACAGCCCGCTTGGAGTTTGCCAAAAGGCACCTAGAGGACTCTCAAACCATGAGATTCAAGATTATCTGGTCTGATGAAACCAAAATTGAACTTTTTGGCCTGAATACCAAGCGTCACGTCTGGAGGAAACCAGGCACCGCTCATCACCTGGCTAATACCATCCCTATAGTGAAGCATGGCGGTGGCAGCATCATGATGTGGGGATGTTTTTCAGCAGCGGGAACGGGGCGACTAGTCCTGATAGAGGGAAAGATGAACGCAGCTAAGTACACCGAGATCCTTGAAGAAAACCTGCTCCAGAGCGCTCTGGACCTCAGACTGGGGTGAAGGTTTACCTTCCAACATGACAACGACCCGAAGCACAGTGGCCCAGCCAGAGCCCAGACCTGAATCGAATTGAACATCTGTGGAAAGAGCTGAAAATGGCTGTGTACCGACGCTGCAGCAACCAAGTATTAGGCTAAGGGTGTGTACAGATATGTAACCCCTAAATAACCTATTTTTGTCAGTAAAATAAAATTGCATATTTTCTAAAAACCTGTTTTCACTTAGTCATTATTGGCTATTGTGTGTAGATGTTTGAGGCAAAAAATGAACTCAATCTATTGTAGTATAAGTCTGTAATGTAATAAAACGTGGAGAAGGTGAAAGAGTGTGCATACTTTCCGGCTTGACTGTATCTGTTTAAAGGGTAAGTTCGCTATTTTGGACCTTGGACCCTATTTGCGGTCCGTCTTCCATGAACCTGACCCATGAAGTCCATTTTTTCGCTGATCGGTCCAGTATTGAGTTCGGTACAGATTTCCTGTAGGCTCTCACTGGGCTACAATGGAAGTGAACGGGGCAACCAGAAATGTTATGGAAAAACAACGATAAATGTGCTTTTATAGCTCAGTGTGTATTCTTACGGTCTCAGTATGCTCTCCTGTGAAATGTAGGCTATCGCAAACGCAAACCGAACGTTGAAACAACAGTTCCATTTGAAACAGAACTATTTCTCCGACCGCACTACCTCGCACTGTAAACTTCCGCAGTCTAGCTACGTTGTAGAGAGGGGGGGGGGGGGGGGGGCGCTTGAAAAGCAGTTGATCACAAATCCTGACCTCCCGTTGGAGTTTACTAGCTAGTAGCCTACAGCAGAAATATTTGTAACACAGTTTTTGTAATCATCATTTGTAATAATTCATCACAGCAATGGTGCGCGAATGTGCAGTCCCCGGTTGTGGGAATAAAATGTCTGGACGCTCAAATACCAGTTTTCACAGGCTTCCGTTCTCTGACCCAGAAAGATTGAGACTTTGGCTGGTTGTCTTACGGATCGACATAAACACTCCAGTCAATCAACTCCGTTTGGCAGACTCGCGAGTTTGTGGAGCGCATTTCGACGCTACTGATTTCTGTAACCGCAAATCAGAAGCAAAACACTGGTTTCTAAAGAACACAGCTGTTCCTCGTGTCGGACCTGCAGCACTATCAAGCACCGGAGCGGAGGTAAGTTATATTTAGCTATAACGTTACTAACATTTTTATTTTTTTTGAGCGCGTCCTCTGACCCAGCACTCAATACCAACTAACAAAATCCGAGCTTGACATAAGTTGTTTTCTTGTAACAAAACTGTCGGAAACGTTCATCAACTATAACTTTTTACAATTCTATAATGTTTTATTTACAAATGCTTGACGCATGGTGTCCTGTCCAAAGTTCTCATCTATCACATATCTGTTGGCAGTCATAGTGTAATGATAATCAATGGAGATGATCCAGTGTCATCCACGGATACATCCAGGTTTTCAATGGCATTCGGTAGCAACAGATCCCACTCCCTACAACACAAACTTTCCTCCTCTCTGGGCATCTGCTTGCACCTCTTGCAAGAACACCAAAAGTCCCCCGAAATTCTTGGTCTAGCCTCGGCAGCGACTTCGGATAACATTACCTGCGCAACTTCAGCCTCTCTCTCTTCTCTTGCTCTCTTATCATCCATCTCTTGTAGTTCCGTGTCCGTGTATTCTGGCTCAAATCTGTAGCCAGTAACGTCAAAGTCAAAATCGAATTCTTCGTCTTCGTAATCATTATAGTCATCCATCATCCAAGTTTTTTTGTGGAAATTGTAGCCTACGTTGATGCAGGTAAACAAACGCAGACTGCTCAGCTAGATAGTTTCGTAAACGGCCGGCACACCTTCCCGCTCCCCTACCCCCGACACATAGTACTCCGCGGGAGCAGCGAAAACAAGCAACAGAGAAATGCTTACTTCCAAGCCATGCCAAGCACGTAAAAATGTTCGGATTGAGATACATTTCACAAGAGAGCATACTGAGACCAGTAACAATACACCCTGAGCTTCCCGTCTCATTTATTGTACATGAAAGCACATTTATCGAACATTTCTGGTTGCCCCGTTCACTTCCATTGTAGCCCAGTGAGAGCCTACAGGAAATCTGTACCGAACTCAATACTGGACCGATCAGCGAAAAAATGGACTTCATGGGTCAGGTTCATGGAAGACGGACCGCAAATAGGGTCCAAGGTCCAAAATAGCGAACTTACCCTTTAACTGGTGTAAATCTCAGAAAAAGTTTTAACTGTCCACATGGTGATCCACTGACAAGACCGACGGTTATGTTTTTGACTTTTTTTCACCCGGACCCAACTTTGGATGGATGTCATTCCTTTACAAATGAATTGATTAGCCTGTACTTGCTTGTGAGCATAGACATACACCTATAGATAATACATCTGTGATATGGGATGTATATGTCCACTCGTATGGGCACAGGGTGACCTCGAAAATCACCAAAAACATGTGCGACTGAACTTTGGGTGCATATAACATGAAAAGGTAAGGGGGTACAAGTAATCTGATGTCATACATGCAATTTGGAAGAAAGTACATTAGGATACCAAGTTTCAGCTCTATAGCTGTTACCAATCCCAAGTTATAAGCTTCCAAAGTCGGAAAAAATCACATTTCCGCGTTTTCACGACTCGCGAGTGCGAAAGACGGAGGTTTCGAGCAAATTTCAGGAGGCCATATCTCGGAAACGACATGTCGTATGAGGCTAATTTTGTGTTCATTTTTCACACAATGGATTATTACGATGGAGTTTCATCAAAATCTGAGCGGGTCATACAGGAACTTTTCAGAAAACTGGTTGATTTGACACGGAATGACCCAGGAGTTTCTGGGGCTATATTCCAGTATAGAACGCACAATGATATGATGGTATTCATTTGATTGTTGCTTCACTCATCTCTAGTGGTGTATTTCTAGCAAGTTACCTTTGCTAAAATGATCTGCCAATTGCTTAAATGGCACATTATAAATAATATCCATAATATGCTCAAATTGGATGGTGGAGTCGAGTATCTGGGAGGTTTACGGAATCTGTGACAAAAACGCATCCAAAATGGGGGCTGATTTGTGCCCCACAGCAAAGTACCGTGACAAAATCTCTGCTTTCCTCAGCTTTTCATTTCCACCCTGCTTGGATATCAAAATCATACATATTCCCGTTCTCGCTGTATGTCCATACCATGAATCTTTATTTCTTACCAGCGTTGGATCATTGTTTTGTTTTCACTTGTTCCAGACAACGGAATTACTGAGTGTTTTGTTACCTATCCTGAGGCACAAATATGCTGGCCTACATGTTGAGTAATACTGTAAGATTAAGTCACGCGCTTGCAGAATGGCAGACTGGGCCTATGATTCATGTGTCAGACAGTGGAAACACCCAGTGGGCATCGGAGATGATTGGCTGAGCAGTTCTTTCCCATCTCACGAGATCGGTCATAACTTAGTCAGTACTTCTACCAAACACTTGTCTACCATATACCCAAGCTCTTCCTTTAACTTAAAAGTCAATTTGATCTTATGGTGAAAAAAAAATGAAAAAGAATGTGCAAAAAAAAAAAATAATTATATTGAAAAGTAACGTACTTGAGTTTATTTAATGAGGCGTCTTTAATCACACAGCTGAAGAAGTTCCTTTCCGCTTCAGAAGTCTGTACGCTGACATTTTGCTATTTATTTATTTAAAAGTCATACAAACTTGCAGTGTCTACAGTGGTGAGGAGACTGAAGAAATATGATATGGGAGCCTCTAAATCACCCATCCCCCCATATTTAAGATCAATCAAAGAAGACAATGCTTACAGGTTTCAACAACTAAAGTCATAAAATAAATGTAGTGCTATTTAATCAAAGTCTCCAGTTCTTTGAAGGCACTGCTTTGTTCTTCCCACCGCAGTTTTACTCTTCCTGTGAAAATGAACTGTATGATTCTTCAACATATGGTTGCTCAGTCATCAAAGTCAGGGCAAAACATGGATGCCATTTTTTGGTTTTGTGGTACTTAAGGCAGGTGAATATTGATTTTGTCTTTCTGTAGACACAAGGCACCCAATTAATTGAAACATTCATAACACATTGCACAGAACAGTTAGGTAGCCCAACGATTACAGTACAGTGCATGTACAGTATGTTTGTGAACAATCAATAGAAGCCAAAAAAACAGGCATTAAAATGTACTTTCACAAGAAATAACATACTCACAGTTATCTTAACTGTCGCAATAAATCGGTTATGGTGAGCTGGAGAGGTTGTTTACTTCATTACGAGACTTTGGTATGTTCTCATCCCAAAGAGTTCAAGGTTTTACGTCAAATGTTAAACATCACACTCCTCCACATCACTTGGTTTTACTTCATTCATACATTTTCTTTGATTGTTTTAAATTATGCATTGCAGCAGTCTTTAAGTTCCAGATTATAATATAATACTACTGTAAGTTGACTAAAAAGAAGGAAACCTCCGAAATGTGCACTGCTATAATGTTTGTGCCGTGTAAAATGCTTAAAACTGGCTGTCAATTGTCAGCCCTTAGAAAAAATAAATCAATGGGGTTCATTGTTTCAAACAGCGGAAACGAGTGTATAAACACAACTATAAGAGCTACAACTAAAAAATCTGAACGAAACAACAAGGACTGTTACGTGGTGGAGCGGAGCCCTCTTCAATGTGGGTAATGAGGGCTGTATACTGTAGTTACTTCATCCGTCTTGTTGACACGGAACCCCATGCCTTTCTTTTCACAGGGACACGGGGTGGATCTACAGCGATGATGTAACTCAGTACTCACTACACACCTGCACACTTATAATTGGCGCAGACACACACAGGCACACACACACACACACAAACATACACACAACAATTATGCATTCAACGAAATGTCAGTATGTTTTCAAACAAGTTGGACCTACTTTTCCCTCCAGTTTACCTGAAAGTATTTTGGTAAAACAAGCCGATCTTGCACATTAATTTGCGTCACTCGCCGCACCGTTCCACATTCAACTGCTCTTTGAATATGAAAAAAGTAGCAAATGTTTTTCACACCACTGCTTAAAACCGCTCCTCATGCAGTGACTCAGAGGAAATCAATGCAGACAACAAGTGTGGGAGGACAAAGTGCAAAATCAGCAGTCAATTAAAATTCACACCAGAGGACGTCTATGAAATAGTATTTAAAATTTTAAATTAAAGTCATGCCCTACTGTACGCAGCGAGGTAACAGTTAGGGAAACTGTGTCAGGCTGGGGTCAATACACGAAGTAGCGATGGGTACAGCTAGGTTTATGACATCATAAATGGGCGGAGCAACAATTTTCTATCAGTGATTCACCGATTTCAACTAATCACTGTGTTATGTGTGTTTACTCTGGAGCAAAAAAAAAAATTCTGATTTGTTCAGACAAGTCAGCTCATTGTACATCAGTGATCTCCATTCCTAGTCCTGGAGGGCCGCGGGGTCTGCTGGTTTTACTGGTTACTCTGCACTTAATCGATCGATTAAAGCAGTGGATTACACAGTTAACTCACCTCACTTGGTTTCTTGGGTCTGAATTGGGTTCTGATATTAAGACAAAAACAAGGAGCCCCTATGGCCCTCCAGGACCAGGGATGAAGATCACTGCTGTACATCCACCCATTGTGAGAATCATAAAACCTCTCCCATCGCTATAATGGAGCTTAGTGGACTGATGGATTGACAGTGTGTAGTAACAGTGCTGAGCAAGGCTTGCCAGGCATTTTTCTAGGGAGGGGGGGATTGGGGGTGGTCAATGTATGCACCAAACCAGGCAGCCGTGAAGGGGCAGGGCCTACACCAGGCTGCCAGGCCACGACACCACAGTCAGTGTGACTTTGTTCTTCTGCAGCTTGAGTAGAGGGATGAGGGAGGAGTTGTTCATGCCCACAGTGGTGGCTCCGTTCACCGCCACGATCTCATCGCCGCACCTGCGGGGGAAAATCCGAGGAACGTTTCTTTAGCAAGCCGCCAGGACTGACAGCTTAGAGCTGGCTTAGAGCTGGCATTTCCCATTTCCCCTTTCCTCCCCTTTCTGTTCTGTAAAGCGTCTTTGTGACAGTCATCTGTGAAAAGCGCTATATAAATAAAATTGAATTGAATTGAATTGACAGCCAACAAAAACTGGGAAAAAGGCAAACCTCTCCGTGCCCTGATGAATAGCACCACAGTGCACATTCCCTCTACTCCCCTCAATGCATTTCCTGCCTTTCCTCCAACCACGTTACAAGTTTGGAAGATGCCCTTATCCAGGCCAACATTCACAGCTTACATTCTTTACATATGATCCGCTTATAAAGCCGGATGTTTACGCAAGCAATTTGAGTAAAATACCATTATCAAGGGCGCAGTGTTCCTCACCTGGGAATCAAACCTGCAACCTCAGAGTTAGCCTGAGCTCCCGGTTCCATAAATATTATACTAAACTGCCGCCTTCTGGCCTTTGCTGTTGAAACCTTAGCACAATGCGCCACATTCATACCAACACCCTTGAGCATACTCCCCCAGCCCGTTGGTTATCTGTACCCTGACCCCTCCATTCATAGCGCACAGAAAACCCATAGAGGGAGTCAGAGAAAGGGCCCATTGAAACCCAACCCCCCACCCACCCCCTTCAGAAAACGGCGCATAGTTTAAGGGCTCACTTGAGACGGCCGTCAAAGTGGGCAGGTGTCCCGGGTACGATGGTCTTAATGAAGAAGGGCTGCTGGCCGTGGCTCTCCTCGTACCCCCCCACAATGCTGAAGCCCCAGCTCTCTGCGTTGGTCTTCTGCAGGATGATGTCCCGGCACCAGTGCATGTGACTGCAGGGAGGGAGGGGGGGGGGTGCATTAACACAAAAAATTAACAATATGCTCCAGGTTTGGTAACCATGCACACACCCCCCACCCCCCCCCCCCCCACAATCACAAACCCATAACCCCCCCACCATTAAAACCAGTAACCTGCAACCCCTCAACCCCCCCCCCCCCCCCCCCCCCCATCATACCTACCTAGATTTACCCTAATCAGACAGGAATTATAGATTTTCTGAATGAATGTTATTTATGTAGCACCTTTCCAGAGCAAGCGTCACTAAGTGCTTCACAGATCATTAAAAACAATTAGCATAAACACATACCACAAACTACACAATGTCTCAACCACAATCACCACAAACTACACAATGTCTCAAACACAATCACCACAAACTACACAATGTCTCAAACACAATCACCACAAACTACACAATGTCTCAAACACAATCACCACAAACTACACAATGTCTCAAACACAATCACCACAAACTACACAATGTCTCAACCAGGGGACTTTTCCACTCTGACAGCTCATGGCAGCAGAGCATGATCAACAGTGACGGCAAACGGCCCAGAGGCATTAAGGGCCCGGGGGTGGGTGCGTATCAATTTTTTTAAAGTTTCGGTCGCATGTAGTTCCCACGCACAAAAAAAAAACAGTCGCTCACTAATTTAATTTCTGAAATGGCAAACAGCGCTGATGTATGTGCCATCACTGATTTTCTGTTCTGCTCTTTAGAACTTGTTTTGCCACATGCCACTAGTTGTGTACCCTTATAGGCCCCTGATAAAATAGTATGTTTCCACTAGAGTAACTATCCTCCCTCATACCATTTGGCCTGTGTGCTCGCATTTCACAAAACCGCTGATATTAAACACCAACAAGCAGGTGCTCACTGACAGGATGCTTACGTTGCCTGAAGTAAAGAAAGGCAGCGATGTGACCAGGATTTTGTGGTCAAAATATGAATTGTTGTCCATAAACATGGATGACAAGTGAGATAGCTGTAAAGAAGCTAATTTGAGCAGTAAATTACAACACCGTAGAAGGGATGCGGTTTTGGACAAAGCGCACAGTTTACGTTCCGGCAATGTTCCAACTGCCAAGACCAACATGTGGCAGCAATTACAGCACAATGAAAGCATATTCCTTATGGAGAAGCTCCCAAAGTAAAACTCAATCAAAGCGCACACAATCACACAAAAACATACACGCACACGCAGACACACACACAAAAACATGCACCCACGCACACACAAAATCAGCCTAGCTGGTTTATCATTCATGAGTGATCACGGCACAATGAAGCATATTCCTTAAGGAGAAGCTTACAAAGTAAAACTGCACTGTAGTGTGCAAAATCAAAGCACGCACACTCACTCACACACGCACACAAAAACATACATGCACAGGCAGACACGCACACAAAAACATGCAGACACGCACACACAAAAATCAGCCTAGCCGGGTTGATCATTCATGACTGATCACGGCATAATGAGGTGACTTGGACTGCATCACATCCTTAGTCAGGGTGACTGGTCAAAGGTGACAATGCAATTTAACCAGCTCAATGTCATTTAACCAGCTCAATGTCAAGCCTGGTGAAATTCAAGAAAGAACAAGATATAAGCCACTGTCCAAGAGAGAGACTCTGTACCACCAGTATTGTGCTGACCCCTGCCAGTGTGCGGGGCGTTCACACCCAGCAACTGCTAACCAGAAAAACTGCAACAGGCTGTCAATGATCTACATGAGCATGAGACTAACCTATGAACCCACCCCAAATCGGCATGGTCTGCACAAATCTGCCAAATACAGAAACACAATGTGGTTGTGACGGTCATGTGTACCGTCACAGCCGGGCAAACTCTGGTTAGGAGATGTGCTGTTATCATCATTCTTACAAGAGCCTATACCGGGGACTCGAGGTGACAACCCCCCAACCCCACCTGTCCTCACGCGTTATGCCGGCTCACCTGGGCAGGCCCAGCCAGCGGGTCCAGAGGGGGGCCCAGTTGAGGTCATCGTCCCGGGGGTTGTCCAGCATGTCCAGCTCGTCCTTGTGCTCGCCGTCCCCTTCCTCCTCCTCTTCCTCTCCCTCGGTGATGGTCTGGACCACGCGCAGCACCACGTTGGCCTGGGCCGTCTGCGCCTTCAGCACAGACACCGCCTCGCTGTAGGTCAGCTGGGTAAGGTCCACTCCGTTTATGCTCAGCAGAACATCGCCTAGGCAACGGGAACCATGACAACCAGATAGAATCAAGAGCATATTTGTGCCAAAGAAGAGCGTCTCGCCTGATGCGAGCGTGACACAACTGTACTCTCATCTCTTCATGGACGTGCACGTGAGCCATCTGCAGCAGGACATTATTATTCTGCACACGGCATAAACTCCATTTAAAATGTTCATGTTGTCCACTTTATACAGTTTGTACAATTGTACAGTTGGGCATTTGCTGCAGCTGAACTTAAGGTTACCGGTTTTGATGGTGGGGGGGGGGAGAGGACAGGTTACCGGTTTTGATGGTGGGCGGGGGAGAGGACAGGTTACCGGTTTTCATGGTGGAGGGGGGACAGGTTTACTGGTTTTAATGGTGGGGGGAGGGGGCAGGTTATCGGTTTTCATGGTGGGGGGGGGAGAGGACAGGTTACCGGTTTGATGGTGGAGGGGGACAGGTTACTCGGTTTTGATGGTGGAGGGGGACAGGTTATCGGTTTTGATGGTGGAGGGGGACAGGTTATCGGTTTTGATGGTGGGGGGGGACAGGTTACCAGTTTTGATGATGGGGGGGGGGGGACAGGTTACCGGTTTTGATGATGGGGGGGGGGACAGGTTACCGGTTTTCATGGTGGGGTTACGGGTTTGTGATTGTGTGTGTGTGTGTGTGTGTGTGGGGGGGGGGGGGTGCATGGTTACCGGTTTTGATTGTGCCGTCGCGGTGCAGGCAGCCCACAGGCTGCACGCTGGTGATGTAGACGGGCACTCTGCTGCGGCTGTCCCTCCCCCCAGCGATGGTGATGCCCAGGGACAGGCGGGGCTCCTTCTTCAGGCTCACCGTCCTTCTCCTGACTGGAGAACCCACCCGGAGGGTCCTGGACACACACACACATATGCAGATGAACACAGAGACGCACACAGAAATGCGCACACACGCACGCCACGCACGCACGCACGCACGCACCGCACGCACGCACTCACGCACGCACGCACGCACGCACGCACGCAGCGCAACGCACGCACGCACGCACGCACGCACGCACGCACGCACGCACGCACGCAGCACCGCACGCACGCACGCACGCACGCACGCACGCACCACGCACGCACGCACGCACGCACGCACGCACGCAGCCACGCACGCACGCACGCACGCACGCACGCACGCACGCACGCACGCACGCACGCACGCACGCACGCCACGCACGCACGCCACGCACCACACACACACACACACACAGAGAGACAGACAAACAAACACAGAAACACACGCACGCACATGAGAAATCCCTGTCAAGACTGAAACAATGTCCACTTAAGAGCACTGATATATAAATAATACACTGTCTGTGTGTGCAACATAGACACAGAAAAACCCTTCCCCTCCCCCAAAGACACATTTTGAGCAGCTGATATGCACAGGATGAGGCCACAGGAAATACAAGGGGATTCCTACCTGGAAAAATATTTACATAAACAGATGAAATGGAGCACACAACTCGCTTTGAATTAACAAAGAGGGAAAAGGCACAGTATTTGGCACGTAGCTCTTGTATCACGTCACACGTGCTGAAATCCACAGCTTTCCTAGCGCTTTGGAGCCTGTAGCTGCCCCTTCAGAGGGGAGGGGGGAGGGGTGAGCGTGAAGGGGAGCGGTAGAGCCTTCGTACCCAGCAGGAAGCCCCCCCTCCCCACACAGAGTAAAGGAATCGGCTCTGCAGGCAAAAACTAACTGTTACTGGCTTTGATCCTCCCGTCACCCACACAACAAACAAACAAACAAACAACCAACAGCAGCAGCAGCAGAGCTCTCCCTTTGATCAGGGCCGAACACGGAGGGAAGCCTTTCATCTCTCCCCCTCTCCCCCCTCTCCCCCTCTCCCCCTCTCCCCCCCCCTCTCCCCCTCTCCCCCTTCCCCCTCTCCTCCCCCCTCCCTCTCTCCTCCCCCCTCCCCCCTCCCTCTCTCCTCCCCCCTCCCCCCTCCCTCTCTCCTCCCCCCCTCCCTCTCTCCTCCCCCCCTCCCCCCTCCCTCTCTCCTCCCCCCCCTCCCCCCTCCCTCTCTCCTCCCCCCTCCCCTCTCTCCTCCCCCCTCCCTCTCTCCTCCTCCATGTCTCCCCCCTCCATGCTGCTGTCTGCTCCCAGGGTGCTGTTCACCTCTGTAGAACCAGCGCCGATGCTGCCGTATCTGTGCCGCCCTGGGCATCAGGGGGGCAGTAGTAGGGCTGGGCGATATTACAACGTTGATATTTATCTAATGCAATAACGGCCGTTGCCACCGTGTGGGGCGCCTTTCTTTTTGTGTTTTCTTTCTTTAAGTATACTCGATATATGGCAGTAAACATCCAAACTTCAGAGGCCACGTGAAATGCTTCCGGAAAAACACATCACAGCTGATATCTATTGAGTGTTGATAAGACAGCCAACCAGCAGCAAAGTCGTACAGCTTCATGTGATGTGTTTTTGTCAATCGCATGAAAGGTGCAACGCCTTTCTGCGATTGTCCGTCTTATCAACACACAGTAGACAGTGATGACGTTTTTTCCCCCGGAAGAATTTCACACGGGTTTTGAAGTTCAGATTACTACCGCATCAGGTATAATTAAAGTAAAAAGGGGAAAAGAAAGGTAATACCCCACATAGTGGCAACGGCCGTTATTGCAATCGATAATTAACGTTGGGATATATATTGCCCAGCCCTAGGCAGTAGTGTGACCAGCTACAGTGTAGTATTCACCCACCCAAAGGAAACGGCCTCAGACGCTCTCTCACACGCACTGGCACACAATCTCACACACGCACAAACACACACACACACACACGCACACACACACACACACGCGCACCACACACACACACACACACACACACACACACGCACACACACACGTACGCTCTCACACGCAAGCTCACAAACTAACATGCATATTCTGGCACGCACGCACACACACACGTACTGGCACGCACACATACACACACACTCACGTGTACACACACACACACACACACACACACACGTACTGGCACGCACACACACACACACACACACACACACACACACACACACGTACTGGCACGCACACATACACACACACACTCACGTACACACACATACACACACACTCACGTACACACACACAAACACACACACCACTCACGTACTGGCATGCACGCACACACACACACACACACACACACACACACACACTCACGTACCGGCACACACACGCACACGTACTGGCACACACACACACACACACACTCACGTAAGTATGCTCTCACACGCACCTCACATACAAACATGTATACTGTGGCGCGCACACACACACACACACAATGGCAAGCATGCTCACGCACACACTCACACTCATGCAGACGCATGCACACTCATACACATTAAACCTGGCTGGGAGCAGCTCAGCACGTCTCCAGTCTTCCCTGCGTCACGTCAACTGCACTGCTAGGGCCAAAGTGCGACCACGTCGGTCAGTTTACACAAAGGCCTGGTAATCGGTTAACTGGAGCCCATTGAGAGAAGCCTCATCTCTGGGTAATGTCACAGGCAGCAGGCCAGGGCATGTTTTCAACAACCAAGTCTATCTGTCTATGGAATATATGACCTGTACCCAAATAACTATAGAGTATAATATATCACAGTTAAATGATCAGAGTTTGTGGCCCCTACGCTGCCAAGTTTTGCATTTTATCTGCAATGGAAACGGCTGAGCCTCCGAGCTGTACTGAACCGCTGTCTCATGTACAGGTCCTAACATGGAGGCACGTCTGGGGCATGATTGTCATATGGAAACGGCAGCGTACAGCTCTTACCTTCATGTAGGTGGAGCGGCGTCTAAAGTACTGCGTTTCAGGAGCTCTTCTGGCCCCTCTGCCGGTGCCTCTCCACTCATGACCCCCTCCTCTGGCACCTCGGCCTGCCTCATCACCCACAAAGTTCACCCGAACTTCACTGGCCTGGACGGACACACACACGCAGATACACACATACACACAATTATGGCAGGAGAATGTAGCGATGACGAATCCAAAATGGGGGGAAATGTGCAGTGTTGAAAATACAATGCAAAAGTAATTAATACATGTCTGTGTCAAGTTTGATAGTCCATTATTAATTATAAGAGAATGTGATAAATTAATATGTTTTTGAAAATATTCGTTTTAAATTAGCTTTTGTTTACTGTAGCCATTTTAAGGATTTCCCACAAATGCTCCATTCCAGCTCTATGTACTCTAATGAATCTGGGTCTGATTTACAGTTGTGTTAAAAACAAATAGCAGTACAACATCAGTAACCTGATGAACCACTGTTATTAGTAGTAGTGATATTTCTGCATGGCAAATAATTTACTTGTATATGTAGTAGTGCAATAGAAAAACAACAGACCCAACTGTCATGCCATGTCACACATCGATTGGCCCAAAGAGAAATGGCGTAACATTCTGTGGACTGATGAGTAAAATTGTTCTTTTCGGGTCTAGTGGTCGTCGACAGTACGTCAGACGACCCCCGGGTACTGAGTAATTGACTCATTCATTGAAAGGGCGTGTTCAAAATAATAGCAGTGTGGAGTTTAATTAGAGAATTCATTCATTCTGTGAAAAAACAGGTGTCATAATTGTCCTTTATTAAGGAAGAAGGAAGCAAATGTTTCACACATTGTTATAAAATATATTTGCTTTTGAATTGCTAAGTAAAATGGGCCGTTCCAAACATTGTTTGGAGGAACAACGTAATTTGATTAAAAAGTTGATTGGAGAGGGGAAAACGTATAAAGAAGTGCAGCAAATTATAGGATGCTCAGCTAAAATGATCTCAAATGCTTTAAAATGGCAACAAAAACCCAAAAAATAGTCAGAATGGCAAAGATTTAGCCAATCATCACCTCCAGAAAGATCTAAAATTACCTGTAAGTGCTGTTACAGTCAGAAGACGTTTGATCGAAGCTAAGCTATCAGCAAGAAGCCCCCGTAAAGCACCATTGTTGAAAAAACGTTGTTGTGCAGAATCGGTTAAAATTTGCCAAGGAACACATCGATTGGCCCAAAGAGAAATGGCGTAACATTCTGTGGACTGATGAGTAAAATTGCTCTTTTCGGGTCTAGTGGTCGTCGACAGTACGTCAGACGACCCCCGGGTACTGAATTCAAGCCACAGTACACTGTGAAGACAGTGAAGCATGGTGGCGCAAAAATCATGGTATGGGGATGTTTTTCATACTACAGTGTTGGGCCTATTTATCGTATACCAGGGATCATGGATCAGTTTGAATACATCAAAATACTTGAAGAGATTATGTTGCCGTATGCCGAAGAGGAAATGCCCCTGAAATGGGTGTTTCAAAAAGACAACGACCCCAAACACACGAGTAAGCGAGCAACATCTTGGTTCCAGACAAAAAGGATTGAGGTAATGGAGTGGCCAGCTCAATCCCCTGACCTCAACCCCATTGAAAACTTGTGGGGTGACATTAAAAATGCAGTTTCTGAAGCAAAACCCTAAAATTCACAGGAACTGTGGACTGTAGTTCGTTCATCCTGGGCTGAAATACCTGTTTCTAGGTGCCAGAAGTTGGTTGACTCGATGCAACGCAGATGCGCAGCAGTTATCAAAAAACAATGGTTATGAAACTAAATATTAGTGCAGTAATTTAAAGTGAAGTTAAATCTTGAAAAATTTCTTCAGTTTATACAGTAAGTGTTTGAAGAGAAAAATGTCGACACTGCTATTTTTTTGAACAGATTAATATTCCTTTTCTTTGCTTCCTGTAAAAGAATAACGCAGACTTGATAAAATTTGTTAATGCTTTGATTTGGAATTGAATGTGTAATGTTTCCACTACATTTGAAATATGGAACTAAAAGCTATTAAAAAATATTTGCACTTTATTCACTTTTTTTAACACACTGCTATTTATTTGAACACAACTGTACTAAGACCTTCAGCATGTGCAAAAACGTTTAGCACATGAAAACCAATAACGTGACCAATGATTGGTGACGGTACTTGTTTTGCACCAATCAGTGGTTGTGTTATTAGTTTTGGGTGTGCCAGAAGGCTTTTTCACATGCTAAATCAGGCCCTAAAATGTCCTATTAATAAACTAGTAAAGTTAGGCCTAATTCAAAACCAAATGTGAATAAATCATAACGCTTCTTTCATAAACTGAAAAAAGGAAATCCTTTTTTGCCGTTTTTTATCATTTTGAGAACTTTTTAACCCAACACCATCTGCACATTCAGATATCTATATTCAGCTGGGCCCATATTCATAAAGCATGCCACAGTAGCTGATCGTGGATCAGTTTTGCCTTTTATCCCATAAATAGATAATGTTAGGATACAGGCAGGGAAAGAGCTGATCCCAGATCAGCACAGGCCCTGGTCATTAACGTTAGCGCTACCTGTATGATCTGGGCGGCGCTCTCCGGGGTGCCGTGCCGCAGGTCGTGCCCGTTGATGGCCAGCACCTTGTCACTGTTGCTCAGTTTTCCGTCCTTGGCGGCCACGCCCCCGGTCAGCAGGTCCAGGATGAAGACGCCCGGCTCTTCTGACTTGCGGATCAGCTTGATGCCGAGCGGCTCGGAGCGCTCCCTCTTCACCAGGGTCACCTGGATGACCGTGCTGCCTGGGTGGGGGTTGGGGGCGGGGTTGGAGTTGGAGTTGGAGTTTGGGGCGGGGCTGTGGGAGGGAGGGGCGGTGCTGGTGGTGGGGGGCGGGTGGTGCTCAGGGCGGGGGTTCCGGGTGGAGAAGCCCTTCTCCTGCATGACGGTGAGGCGGAGCTGCGAGCAGGGCCGACGCAGCACGGCGATGGCCCAGCGGTGGGGGACGCAGGCCACATTGACGTCATTCACCTGAAAC
The DNA here is from genome assembly GCA_029718625.1 of Synaphobranchus kaupii. Classification (NCBI taxonomy): domain Eukaryota; kingdom Metazoa; phylum Chordata; class Actinopteri; order Anguilliformes; family Synaphobranchidae; genus Synaphobranchus; species Synaphobranchus kaupii. Next base: position 2,047,170 of record CM056383.1, on the reverse strand, counting down.
ACACACACACACACACACACACACAAACAGCAGTCAGTGCAACGCCCCGGGTGAGGTTTCACAGAGGGGGTGCGACTCCTGTGTTGCGTTTCAGGTGCTGTTCCGCTCACGCAGTTGAGCGACTGGGATCACCTGAGTGCGATGCTCAAATCCAGTCCTCTCAATCAATCTCTGAGTGGATGTCCATTTCAACCAAGTCTTAGAATGCCGCAATTAACAAACAGGTGCCCAATGACAGCACCCAGAGAAGCTCTCGGCTTGAAATCAATGCATTGATTCACAAAGAGAAGAGGAGGATACCATTTATAGGAATAAGTAATGTTATCTTCTCCGCTTCACAGCATATCCCTTTACAGACACCACTGTGCACAAAACCCCTGAAAAAGCGGGGTTGTGTTACACAGATCCTACAGCAGCCAATAGGAGCAGAGGCTCATGTTCACATTCCACGATTTCTGATTGGTCAAGAAGCGAATAAGAAGAAAACAACCCAAGGCTACAGCACTGAGACCGGAATCTCAGATATTAATATGAACATATTGTATCTGCTTAGTTTTCCATGGCACTGCATTCCAGAGAGGCACGCAATACACAGTAACAAGTTTGTGCCAGCCAGTCACAGCCACTGTTATGCATACAACACACATTGTCCCTTGCCTTTCACCCAAGAAATTGGGGAAGAAACCGTTTAAATCAAAAGGTGAACTGATCGCGTGATGTAAAAGCCGCTCCGCTACCATACAGTGGGCTATATATAAACCCTCAGAATCATAATTTTCCAAACTCAAGCCCAGTATAAAGTCTGCCTGCGAACTCGAGTGCGTTGGCACCGTGTGAGCGACCTACATATGTCAGCCGACATTTGCTGACATCCTAAAAACGGAGCCAGCGAGATGGGGGAACATCCACCAGCGCCTCAACGCCGGTGGAGTTGTGTGTATGGCTTGTCCGGAAAGACAATGGGGGAGTTAGTGACGGCTGAGTGGAGAGAGCCGCTGAGCGGAGACGCCTGGCGGGTTTCGTACCGCCTGTACAAGCCCCGCTGTGCCTTGCTGGGAGCCACTGAAGCACAGAGCTGTCCATCCCGTCTCAGCTCAGGGAAAACAGGCGCCCCCATTTACCAGCATTTGCAGGAATTATGACAAAACACCAGAGTATCAGATTTTCCCTGAGGTCTCTGGGACACGGAAATGAGACGAGACTTAATTTGGTTGTGGAAATTAGAACAAAAGTTTGAGTAATTATGATTTGTTAATTCATTCATTTTAGCTAAATCTATTCACTTTCAACCCTGCATTATATAACTAGGTCATTTCTGTCACCGTGTCTAATTTTCTAACTCACACCCAAGAGCAACTGAACTGAGTAACTGATCTGGGTAATCATTAACCGGTTGGGAAGAACAAGCTGTACCAAGTAGAATTTTAACATCAAAATAGCATTTTAAAGTTAACACAGATGGTGATGAAGAGGGAAGGCAGGAATGAGCAGTGACTTGGTCTCTGTACAGAATAAGGCCTGTTTAGCCCAATGTCAGGGCACACGGTACAGCAAAAATAGAGGGATGGCAAAGTAAGGAAAGAGGAGGGAAAACTGCGGGTGCCCATCACCTCTAAGATGTGGTCGCCAGGGGCCAGTTTGCCATCTCGGGCGGCAATCGAGTCACGCAGGACCTCCTGGATTACGATGTTGCCCAAGGGCGTGTCCTTCCCGCCCACGATGCGCACGCCCAGCTCCTCCTCCGGCTCGTCCCGGTAGATCTCCACCACGTTCGCCTCGGCCACCAGACTGGACCTCAGAGGGGCTTCTGGGATACAAGTGAAACAAGCATGAATGCAAACACAGGGGCTGCGTTCGGATCCAAAATTTATCCTTTCTTTCGGTCGTTCCCTTCCCTTGCTTCAAGGGGGGAATCCCCAAAATACCAGGATGAAATATGGCAGCCACACCAAGTGTGATTCGGATCCAATTTAAGAAAGGGGAGGGAGTAATTATATTCCCTCACTCCCTCGTTTATCCTCCCTTCTACCAAGGGTATAAAATGCAAGCTTCTAGCAAGAAGGGAATCCCACAATGCAATGCTCCGCATGGAAAAAGTGGGCGGTCACCACAGAACTATGTGGCAGTCACATTTCAACTCTATGGTGTTGCACTTCCGAAATGTTGCGAGGGCGCTTTGGTTCCGTTTTTGTTTGTTTCTCGTCAATCCTCCCTTGCAGAGCACCTTTTAGGTTTGCTTGCTGCACGCAGCAAATTGCCTCACAAGATAGCTCCCTCGAGGGAAGACAGCAAGGGAAGGGAGCGTGTTAAATTGGATTTGAATACAGCCAGGCTGTGTCCGAATAAGAGCCCTATCTACTGTGTCCTGTGTACTGTGTACTGTTTAGTGACATGCAGTATGAAAAATTATCCTCCATAGTATTATCAGCAAAAACCCGGAAATAAATATATCATCCGGGGATTAAAAGTACACTACATTTAGAGAACATTTTGCCTACTCACCAACTTTCTCATCCAGTGTACTCAACTAGCATACTCAAGAGTATAGAAGGGCGTTGATTCGGACACAGCCACACAAGAACAATCTCTCACATACAGCCTTCAACACACTTATACATGTGACACAGTCACAAACACACAGGCACACACTCATACACGTGTGCACAGGTTTTACACCGTATGGCAAGAAATTCACTAGGAGTCACCTAGACGCAGCAGTCCATTGGTTCCCTTTACAATAATGAATTTCGACCAACCGCTCAGACCTTTGACCTACAGTTTCAGAAACGGCAGCATTGCAGAAGCCAAATCGATTGAACAAATAGGACTTTTAGAGGTTATGAATGTACACAATGAGCAGTGATAAAGATTACACAAAACGAAGTTACCAGGCAACCGTGCGTTTGGTTATCATCTGTGGAGCCAGGAGACAAAATGCCTTTGGGCGTTCCCTTGCCAGAGTGGCCGTGAGTTTTGACAGTGATTCATACGTTTATACACGTTCACCGGGGCCCAGACAAACGCACGCCTGAATGGTACAGACAGACACCGTAGCCCCCAGCGACGTGACACCAGAAAGGCATCATCACACCCCACCCCCTTCTCCTCCCCCTCCCCCTCCCCCTCCCCCTCCCTCGCACAGACCGGCAGATCAAAGGTTGCTTTTGTTTTTCCCCTCCGTGTCAACAAGAACCGGGAACCATTTCCTCTGCTTCTTGCTGCCTGCCTCTGCAAACGTTTCTCACCCCGACACTCTGTTTCTCCAGCCCACACTCTCTCACACACACACTCTCTCACACACAACCCACTCCGCAATCACAACAATCTCTGTGCTGCTGTTCAAACACAGGGCTCAGCGCAGGCGGGGCCTTACAGCGTTCTCTTACAAAGGGATCAAAGAGGCGTACGGTATTACACGGATTTCCGTGCTTTATAACGACACTATCAATTAGCGACAGCGCACAGTAAAGCAGAAACCTACTCACACGATTGGCGACCCAACAATCCGATAAGAGTTTAATAGTTGTGTGGGGATTGTGAAATTGATGGCGTTGGGCTCTGAGGAGGCGCAGGAAATCCACGCATCTCTTTCATGCCTGCCTATATACCCACAGGTGATCCAACAGGTGACTGCAGCCGGAATGTTACCGGTAGTGATTTTTTTGGTTGTGTGTGTGTGTGGTGGTGGGGGGGGGGGGGGCAGGATAGGACAGGACAAGCGCCTCACCATCCTCGCTCTCCTCGAAGGCGGGGTTGACCAATCCGGGGTTGACCAATCCGGGCTCGGCGGTGCCGCGGGAGTTGGCGGTCCGCGACAGCGTCGGCGGGTGTTTGCCGTCGGCCACCGGCTCCCCCTCGGCACGGCCCTTCAGCTCATTCCAGGAGGGCCTCTTCCTCCGCTCCGCTTCCTCCCGAAGCTTCCGGAATGCAGGACATCTGGGGGGAGGGGAGGGGGGGAGGTACGAAAAGGTCAAGGCTCACCTGTCCCCTCTCATGCACAACTCATTATCAAGCAGCCTTCCCTTAATTAAACCCAAACCCATCCATTACATCCTGTCAGTAACAGTGACTAAAGATATCCTCTAAAGTGTAGCCATATTATGCTGACGGCTCCATATTCAGGTGGTCAGCATAAGGAAAAAAAAATCAATGCAGTTCATTCATTCAGTTTTAGGGATGACACGAAGCAGGCTGATGACATGTGCTGGTGCACTGGGGCTGCTCTGTGGTGTGTGTGACTGTGTGTGTGTGTGTAATCCTGGGATTTTGCAGCAGACTTTACAGACTGAAGTTATTAAAGGAGACGGGCTATGCAGATAAGGAGCCTTATTTTTACTGCATTGCAGGGAGGCAGGGAGCGCACCGGCCGGTACGAGGGAAAGCCTTCGGTCTGATTAAGTCAGCATGCCACCACCAACGCTGCGGATTCCTCAACTTTGCCTCCTCGTTCACTTTCCCTCCCTCTCCACCACGCTCTCTACCCCAATCTCTCCCTTCCTCTTCACCACGCTCTCGCTCTCCCTCTCTGTCTCTCTCCCTCTCACTCGCAGTCTCTCCCTTTCTCCCTCTCTCTCTCTCTCCCACTCGCAGTCTCTCCCTTTCTCTCTCTCCCTCTCTGTCTCTCTCCCCCTCTCCCTCTTTGCCCCCAAGTGACTAATCACAGCACGACCTTTACCTTCCAGTGGCATCCGTGCTGACCACACAGATAACAGGCGGCCCGCACGCAGCTCACAGTGAATACTAATCTCCCTCGTCCTTGATAACACGGAAAAAAACGCACATTTCAGCGGAGAAGAGGAGCCAGCCAGGGAATACAGGGGGTCAATACAGTCAATAACCGTGCCAAACACGCTCATGGAGGTCCTGCTCAAATATTCATGAGCTGAAAACGAAAAACGTTCAGTTCTTTTTGGCTACACCGCTCGGTAGGACTAAAATTATTTTGCTGGGATTCATTATTATCTAGGGAGAAGGGAAATATGATATATAATGGAATGTAAATGTAGAACGGGATCATTTCCTGCCGACGTGGACACGGCATTCATGGGGTCGTGAGATTTCCTCTTCTGACTGATGTTGCTGGGCGAGAGGCTCCATGAAACCCCACGAGGTTAGTGTATACAGCGCACTTCCGTTTGGATTAGCTAAACAATTCATATGCAACAGATGCCTTTAATGGATTCAGCAGATAGCACTGTGCTCTTCTGAGCTGTTCCTTTCTTTTTAGCGCTTCACAATTTTTCTCCCAACACTCCTTCACTGTGCCCCATCTTCCTCTCATCTCTACATTCCTCTTTTTCTCACTCCCCTCATTCTTCCCCCGCAGACCTCTCTTCCCCCTGCCCCCACCCACCATTTGCAATTTCCTCCCTCACACCTCCCTCATACTCCCATCCCACTCATCCCTCCTTTATGGTCTCATTCCCCTCTCCTCTCCTCTCCTTTTCCCTCCATCACTTGTTTTCCCTCACCACTCCTTCACAATCCTCTCTTCACCCCCCCCCCCCCTCCCCCCGTTCACCTGTTGTGCAGGTGAGGCTGCAGCTCACAGCGCTGCATCTGCTGCAGGCAGTGCGTGTGGAAGGGACAGAGCACGCTCAGCTTGTCCAGCAGGTTCCTGACCAGCAGGCTGGAGGGGCGGCACTGGTGCAGCTGCAGACGCTGGCGGTCCACGGGGCAAAAGTCCTGCTCGCGCAGGAAGCTGCTCAGGCACTGGAAGCAGTAGGTGTGGCCGCAGGGCGTGTCCATGGGCCTCAGCAGCGGCTGCAGGCAGATGTGGCAGATGAGCTCGTCGTCCACCTCGTCCTGGTACTCGTACAGGTGGTTCTCCTGCCCGCCGTGGCCCTGTCCGCACTCCTTGCACACCTGCGCCCAGGTGAGGCCCGTCAAGGCCGAAGGGGTTTTGGTCTCCGTCATGGCCGCCAGCTCGGGTTGCAAGTCTGACTTCCCCCGTTCAGAAAGCGGTTTGTTTTTGTTTTGTTTTTTTCTTCCCCCCAAAGCCCTTTTCCTGCGTTTCCCCTTGTTCACTTGAAAGAGCAAAATTAGCCCAGCCTAGTCCGTAAAACCGAGATTCTTGGGAGATATATCCACTCACAACCCTACTTTCCATAGGTCTTCATCCTGGACTTCTGTAAAATAAGAAAGAAGCAAATGAATTTAAATCAGAGACACACATGGCCTCTTCCTCTCTCCCTCTCTCCCTCCCTCCCTCCCTCCCTCCCTCCCTCCCTCCCTCCCTCCCTCTCGCACGCCTGCGCTCTCACGCTCACAGACACACACACAAATGTCGCTCTAGTAGACTTCGTTCTGCTTATGCTGGCTCGGCAGGAAATGACACAGCGCCAAAGAGTGCCAACAACCTGGGGGAAAAAAAAACGCAGCTGTTTCCTCTTAACCGATTTCCTCAGGAACACAATTCTTTTCTTGGCTAAATGTCCCAATTCACTTCATAAAAAGGCTAAACCCCCACAGAATAATCCGACAGAAGAAGAAGAAGAAAGAAAAAAAGAAGTCAAACTCAACAAATGGCAAGGAACAAAAGGCCTGTTACTATAAGAGAACTTTGTGTGAACCATGCAGCTATGCAATTCTGGCTGCTACTGACCTCCTCAGCCAATCAGGAGCAGTCTACCTGCCCTTGCCGAGCTTTTTAATCTGTTAATTCCCTCTCGTGGGAATGACTCCACTGAGTGTGTGCCTTGGTCTTTTTTTTTTTGTCACTCGCTGTGTACTCATAGGACAATCAAACAGGCCTCCCACCTCAGCTCTGACTGACACATGCTAATGACAATAATGGGTGCCCAATACTCCATTCTCTACAAGAAAACATGAGCATATGTAGCACATGGCTCAGGTATCCAAGCAAGCCTTTTCCTAGAAATTACATTTTTGTGCAGATCTTTTGCGTTCCATAACAAAACATGAATACACGTAAAATGCAATGCATCAAAATATGATCATTCAAAGTCTTTAAAAACAGTAAAAAGGGTGATATTTTTCTCCATTAAAACATGCCGATCAAACACTTACCTGCAGCAAACTTTGCACAAGCTGTCAGGTTTTGTTTAAACAAGACAGACTGTGAAGCTTCAGCATCATTCCCAGCCCAGCCTTCCGAGTCCACCAAGAGGTTTTAGTACCATAAACACAAAACGCTGCTCTCCAATCCTCTACTCTGCCTCTTTAGTTCATTTATCTCATGCTTTTTTCTCCCCCAGCCATCCACCTCAGATGCTGATATCAGCGATGTCAAGCGCCCGATCGCTCCTGCATGCAAACGAGAAACTCAAGCTGAGCCGCTGTGCTGGCCGCCTGCAGCCCGACTGAAACCAGACCCCTATGCCTCCGGCCGAGCGAGCGTGTGCGCGCGCGCATGCGCGTGCACGTGTGTCCGTCTGTGTGCACCCACACATCTAATGCACTGAGTACCAGGTGCATGGTGGGAAAAGGCTGGTTTGTGTGACTTGTGGCTGGGCGGTCTGTGAGAGCAGCGTGACTGGGCAATGGGGGGGGGGCCGGCGGAGCGGGGAGACATTCCGTCCGTCGACGGCAGCCAGGGGAGAGGGAGAGGGAGGGAGAGGGAGGGAGAGGGGGGGAGAGGGAGGGAGAGGGGGGGAGAGGGGGGGCTCAGACTGCTGATGTTGCATGGTCGCAGGCAGGCTCACTCTGAGAGGGCCAGCTTCAGGACCGACCAATTACACAGCAGCTAGAGTCTGTGCGCGCACGCACACGCACACACACTGCCCGAGGTCAAATAGGACAGCCCACTCCCACTCCGCAAGTAATTTTAAATCACCAGTCTAAGTTCTTGGCTTCACTTGAACTGATATTTGAGGGCTGCGTACTTTTCTGGGGACCATGTGGCAAGAGAGCACTAATTTTCTTGGGTAAAGCCGGGTGCATGGTGGACACGCTCAGTAAACGAGCAAAAAAGATCCGGCCTCAACGCCCGAGGCCTTGCTTTCAGAGTGAAACACAAACAGGATCCATTTTACTCAGTGGAAGGGGAGAAACTCAATTACCACACCATTTACATGTTTATACCTGCCACATGGAGACATCTTTTAATCTCTAATATAAAAAAGACCTCTACAAAGAACGAGCTTTGATGTGCATGTCTTACCTAGCCGCGCAACATGTGAACACGTGTTTGAGAAAGGCAGAAGTGGAGATCAGAGGGAAAAGAGAAGAAAGGAGAAAGGCTGAGGGGTAGGAAAAACAGAGGGGGGGGGGATAGAGAGACAGAGAGAAGGAAGACAGAGAGGCGAGGTGAGAGGTGACACCCAGCTGTTAATTCTACAGATTACAGTCAGTGTGGGGATGAGCATCTTAATTAAAGAAGGCTCCAGATGAGGAAGGATTGGGCTGTCCCTGGCCTGTGATGGATGGGCTCAGCTCCCTTCCCCACAGACGTTGGTTTGAGGGATGAGGATAACAGGCAGGACTGCATCCCCACAGCACATCCCACCACAGCGTCTTACAGTCGGGTCTGCCTGTTATTTTTCCGGAAGAGTCAGGAATGCTGACGTGGATTTTCAGACCCTACCTGTCCCAGGAGTCACAAGTATTTGGTCTTATTGCTGAACGTTCTCTCCTACCAGCTGCCACATGGTCCAACAGCTCTTCATAGAATAGAATAGAATAACTTTTATTTTCCCTTTCGGGAACTTCAGTTGTAGCCACCAGCAACAACAAAAAAGACATAGACAGTGGGGCAGACCCACAACACACAAACAAACGCACCAAATAAAGACATACAGTATCAAATTAAGTGAATTAAATTGGAATACAGCCATGATTAAAAATAGCCCCCGCTGTCCCGAGATGTCCAGTGTCATTTAGCAGTCCAACACACAAACTCCGCCTCCACGAATTTCCTCCATAACACGCAGTGTTGCGGTCTCTGTACTGTACACATGCGTGTGCTTATGACACACTTAAGTCCTCTGCCTCTGGTTAACACATTTAGGGTCTGAAAAATTACTACTTCCTGATGAATGGGCGGGGGGGGGGGGGGGGTCAGGAAAAATCTGGAAGAATCCCAGCCCTTCTGATGCCTCTCGCAGATACTGAAGCACACCGTGAAGAACTCAAAACAGGCTTATGCTCATGACCTTTTTCGGATCAGTTTTAGGACTTTGAACGTCTCCGGGGGGGATTTTTATGCCGTGCACGTCCCAGGGATCGCTGCATACGAAATAGAACCTCAGACTTAACAGATTAAACAGTGTTTTCTCAGAAGGTCAACAAGGAGTCAAAAAACAAAATTCTTCTGTTTTTCCACCCATTTATAAACCTGCTCTTAACGGTGCCATAAACATAAAGCGTATTATATATAAAACACGAGAGGGAGTGCTCTTATATTGTATATCAGCATGGACCCGAGTGTGATATTGCTTTTATACAACAGTTCTACTAGTCTATAAAATATCTATCAAGTAATGATTCAGACAACAGATGATTTTTGTTTATTTAGCTCCACCAACAAATAGTTCCTTCAGAATTCCATTTTTTTAAAAATATTTTTTTCCAACAATATATCACAAAGCAGAGTAAACCCGGACGGCGATGAGGTCTGAGTGATTGCACTGTATATCAGCACTCATTGGATGCGTCTCGGCCAATTACAATGCACGGTCAGAACTAAATTATATATATATATATATATATATATATATATATATATATAGTATATCGGCTATAGGCTATAGCCTACTGTATATAGTATATAGGCTATAGCCTACTGTATATAGTCACTTAATAGGATGTTGGGCCACCTCACGGTCTCCTAGCACATTGAATTCTGGAGGATCAAATAAATCAACCCATATTTATTTGATGGATGTAGAAAAACACTGTCCCAGGCTTCATTCTACAATATACCCATAAACACTTGAGTTCAGATCTTTTTCAGAAAATAACATACGGCTAATATTAGTACCGTGCTACTCACACTGGGTGACTACTCATACTCAGTGGACATGATTGCGTTGCACCTGTAAATAACAACTGACATGGACCTTGCCTTCTAAGAACATGAGTACACCCAAACCATTCTACAGAATTGCACCTGACACCATTACACACCCACCAGAACCGTTCACTGTTGGAACACTTGCATTTCCATTTACCTGCGGAGCTGAACACTGTACAACAGAAGTGTTGAATTCTTCAGGATCCGCCCTGATCCCTTTCACTTTCACAGTCCAAGCACACAGCAGCGAATCATGCCTTTGGCCACACCCACAGAAGCAAAGTATACAGGTGTTGGCTGTGTACCAAAATACGAGCTAACAAACAGCCTTGCAGGGAGTGGTGTGGTGTCCCCGTCTCTCAGCCTCCCTTCACAAGGGCCTGTCAACATCAAAATGCCCGCTGACATATGCCGCCCTCACCCGCTCAGTGAACCCAATGTTAGCCGTTTCACTGCTTTCCTGCAGCCTTGTGTGTAATACCGCTGTGTCCATTGCAATATCATACCAAGATTTAAACAAACAGAAAAGAGCATTAATCATTTACTTAGCCTTATCAAAGCCCTGCTTTGGAGATGGTTAAATGGGCTAAGCACCTAGCTAGCCAGCCAGCTGAGGCATACAGCTTAGCAATTCAAGCATGAGCTCCTTATAACAATGGTTCCCTCCATCCTTGAACTGCAGTTAAATCATACCGCTATAACTGGCACTGCAAAACCCTTTCTTATATGCGTGTCTGCATTTAAGCAGTGTGTGTGAACCAAGACTGGTTTTAGCTTGTTTTCATTATGAAGCCAAACCAGTTACCAGACTGACAACATCAGAGGTGCCCCCATCTACAGATCAATCAGCCTCACTCGCCAACATAAACAACATTCTGTTTGTTATTAGGAGCTCAAAGCTGCGTGTGTCAGCCACATTTTTCCACAACAGTCTTAAATATCACTGTGTGTACAAATACTATGTCTCCATTAATTACAACAGTTACTTCCTTTTTCCTTAATACTAATATATAAATATATATATATATATATATATATATATGTATACACATACACACACACACACACACACACATATATATACACACACACACACAATCACGTCATAAAAACAAGAAAAACACTTATCCATAGAACTAATACAAAACATAAATACGGAAAGAGTTTTGCGATTCTGTATAGTCTGTGAATTTGGCAAAACTTATGAAACACACTAGCATTTTAATCCACATTTAAGTAAACTATGAAATGACAAAGTCAGAACTTCCTAAACAACATCAACATTTTTCCTTCTATCCACGAGAAGTGAGAGCGCGAGCGGATATTGTTTCTCCCCCTGGCACGCGCTCCCCTCTCAAACCATAAATTATGAAACTACCCTCTGACAGCTGTGGGACAAGGTTAACAACCGCGAAAACTTTTGCCGTCAGTCGTTTATGCAAACACAAAGGGGGGAAATAACCGTTATGAACGCCATTATAGTTTTGGAAAATATCTGTAACCTGGAATTTCGTATTAAAGTGTGCGTGACAAAGCTAGAAAGCGATAGGCTACTTTAGCAGAACCTGGAGGTTGGCTATTCAGTGCTTGCTTAGCGAGTTAGCCGTAACTCGAGTCCCATCCATACCACAGTCTTAAAATATGTAACAAAAACCGTGCGGACTGGACCCACTTAGCCTGACTTTGACATATTTACTTCAATAAACTACCAATGAGGCTACATACATATGCAAATACAAACACGAATCGGTAGATCTAGGCTGAAGGGATATATTATCTTAAGGTCCCTGCTCTCGCTCCGAAGAACGATACTCGTCTTACCTGTGTAGCAGGGCTTTTTCCGGAAGTGTTAAAACAAAGAAAGAAGTCGTTCACTACACGCTACAATACGCAGTAAACTCATCGTGACTTCGACGAACTACATCAGGGAAAAGCTTGTTTTTTTATGGTTCTGATCGAGTCCTCCTATTCCATACGTTTCTGCCCATTCTCATACGACACTGCCCCAGGTGTTGTCTCGTAGGACACCCAATTTCTTCCCAGTTTCGAACAGCAAACAGGATAGGATCTGACGTTTTATACAGGAAGTCAGTGCAGGTAATATTCAAATCAAGCAGGGTACTTTTACAGCCGGCGTGAACTGTTCTGATATTCGTTCATAAATATGATTATTGATAACGTAATGATTTTACTTAATTATTCCACATAGCCTTTCCTTAACGTTATGTGTCCAAACCAGTAGGCAATTTACTTGTGGTTATTGTAAAAACAACATTCAGCAGATAATAGCCTATTGACAGTAGGCTAGGCTACTATCTTTTTTTTCAAAATGTGCCATGCTCTATTATTTAGTCATAAATATTGTACCCAAACATATCATGGTAATTTATTTTAGCAAATATTAAACATTGTATTTAATTAAAATGTTAAACCATCTGCCACTGAATTTAAGGTGTCTTTTCTGGTAGGGAAGGTGAAGCTCTTTCATGCATACTACCAATTTAGCCTATTTGCACATGTACACAATCTTGATTAAGCCATTGTGTTCCTCTGCTTATTATATGTTTATTTGAAGTCAGCTAAATGTTTGAATTTTTTGAAATGACTATTATGAATCGGGGGTCCTGGTAGCTGGCATTCACATACATTCACATAAAACCTGTCTTTCAGAAATTTCAGAGCTGTTATTAAGTAAGCGGTTTGCATTTTGCAAATTTAAGGGAGGAGCATTCTGTTTTACTTTGTACATTAACGTTATGGCTGAGTAATCTTATGTGAGCTCTGATTAACTGAATTCTTTTTCTTTTTTCTTAGCTTATCAGCCTGGCACCTGTGACTCAACAGATCATACTCCACAGTAGCCTACAGTTAACATACCTGTACTGTGGAGTATGTTACCTGTACTGTGCTGCTCACACTTGTGTCAGGTCCCCACGTTCCTTGGTATTTCCTACCAATACTGGGCTATATCCTCCATACATTCCATATAATATCATGTCATATTTGCTGCAAAGTACACAACATAAATCCCTTCTCTGCCTCCTTATTTGTGGAACTTAGCGTATACCTGACGTTTTCTTGTAATGATGTATTTAGACTAGTTCTTCAGCCTTGTCATTCTGACACTTATGTTTTCTGACAATATCTGCCAAATGTTTACATTATACTTTGTTTCATCCCTTCAATGCCTTACACATGACCACCCCCGGCATTTCTATCACGCTACCCTATTGGGATTTCTCGTGATGGACACCGTTTTTCATCCAATTTCATACATGAAGTATATATAGACTTTCATGATTATTTGTTAATTTCTCGCTGATGAAAACTGGTAGCCCATGGAAGCCAGGCATATTCTTGAGCAGAGGTAATGCAGTAGTAGTCCTTCAAACCCTGAATGTCTTAAATCATCCCTGCCCCTGGCAGGAAAAAAAACTGTTTTTTTCCCACTTCTGCAGACACGTGATCATAGGTACAGCTGAGACTTGAACCTACACCTATAGAGCCTGACCTGTACTCTTGTTTAACATCTTTATGGCCGAATATAATAATAACATTCATAAAAATATTATGTAATCGTGCAAAAAGGAATTAATAATAATCAAAGACAGAAGTTTGTTCTATGTTAATAGAGAAATGCAGTCACTTCGAGTCAATAGTCACAACTGACATGCATTGTATGAAGGCAAATGGCATTAAAGTAAATTTGAAAATAAGTAGGTGAAATGTTACTTTTTCCATTTTCTCCATATTAGGAATTCCCATCATCAATATGTCTTCCAAATGTTTGTGAGAACACAGGCAAGCATGCATGTCCTTCAAAGTGCTTGCTTGGTAGCTGCCAATTCTACTCAGCCTGCAGTCCACCAGCTGTGCTGACCCTGCAGTAGAGCACTGTACCTAATGCTCAGCTGTATGTGCTCCACAGACACCCTGATGGTCGACCAGAGCAGTCAGTCATGTGTGACGAGGCCAGGAGCACCCTGCCGATTCAACTCATCCACCCCCCTGCATGATGCCATGGTCAGTTACGCTCTGCACTGCAAGGCTACCAAGCAAGCAGTTTGAAGGAGATGCATGCTTGTCTGTGTTCTCACAAACATTTGGAAGACATTGATGATGGGAATTCCTAATATGGAGAAAATGGAAAAAGTAACATTTCTTTCAGACAAGCCCACCACCTACTTATTTTCAAATTTACATTAATGCCACTGCCATCCAGCCACAAATTTCTCACATTTGTGAAGACTTTCTAGTTTTCAAATTTTGTGCACCTTCCCCTCAGAAGTATAAGGCCACTGGGTCACCTTCTGTGGTAGGCTATTTAAAGAGATTGGTGAACATATTGGGGGATCTTTGACCGTTCATCCATACAGAATCTTTCCAGATCCATTTGCTGCCAAGCTTGAGCTTCCTGGCAGGGGCATACAAACTTTGTTATATATGTTTTATATACTGTATATATAGAATAGAATAGAATAACTTTTATTTTCCCGTTAGGAAACTTCAGTTGTAGTCCCAGCAACAAAAAGACATAGACAGTGGGGCAGACCCACAACACACAAACAAACATATCAACTAAAGACATTCAATTGAATCATTGCATTAATCAAGTGAATTAAAGTGGAATACAGTCATGATTAAAAATAGCCCCCGTTGTCCCGAGATGTCCAGTGTCATTATTAAGCAGTCCAACACACAAACCTTCCTCCATAAACGCAGTGTTGCGGTCCCCGTACTTTGCCGCAACGGAGCACCGAACTGCATCAACCTTCCCAGTCGTCGCCTCACTCCTCCCCCGCATTATCTTCCCCTTCCCTTCCCCGGTTGCCTCCCGAAGACTGCCTGCACTCCCGGATCAGTCCCGACATCTTCAACTCCGGTGAAGAGCGATGGTAAACTTTGTTGCTGCAGATCCAACGGACATTCCCGAGCATATTTTGCGAATGCGTCTCCATGGTGACGACCACAAACAAAATTATATTGATTAGACAATTTGTCAATATTATCAAAACGAGTAGCAAGAGTGCCCTGAAAAATCTCCAGCCCGCTTCCCCGTCCCACTACAGAAACACAGCACAACAAAAGACAAAAACCTGGCACAACAAAACACATTCAAATTAACAAACACGAACACGAGAGACAGCTGGACTAGGCTACATGTCACCATTACAGCGCCATATATATATATGAACACCTACACATAATGTGTGTATTATTTCCTTTTCTTAAATATATACAGTTGAAGTCGAAAGTTTACATACGCCTTAGCCAAATCCATTTAAACTCAGTTTTACACAATTCCTGACATTTAATCCTAGTAAACATTCCCTGTCTTCGGTCAGTTAGGATCACAACTTTATGTGAAATGTCAGAATAATAGTAGAGAGAATGATTTATTTCAGCTTTTATTTCTTTCATCACATTCCCAGTGGGTCAGAAGTGTACATACACTCTGTTAGTATTTCGTAGCATTGCCTTTAAATTGTTTAACTTGGGTCAAACATTTCGGGTAGCCTTCCACAAGCTTCTAACAATAAGTTGCTGGAATTTTGGCCCATTCCTCCTGACAGAACTGGTGTAACAGTCAGGTTTGTAGGTCTCCTTGCTTGCACATGCTTTTTCAGTTCTGCCCACAAATTTTCGATTGGATTGAGGTCAGGACTTTGTGATGGCCACTCCAATACCTTGACTTTGTTGTCCTTAAGCCATTTTGCCACAACTTTGGAAGTATGCTTTGGGTCATTGTCCATTTGGAAGAGCCATTTGCAACCAAGCTTTAACTTCCTGGCTGATGTCTTGAGATGTTGCTTCAATATATCCACATAATTTTTCTTCCTCATGATACTCTCTATTTTATGAAGTGCACCAGTCCCTCCTGCAACATGATGCTGCCACCCCAATGCTTCATGGTTGGGATGGTGTTCTTTGGCTTGCAAGCCTCACTGCTTTTCCTCCAAACATAACGATGGTCATTATGGCCAAACAGTTCAATTTTTGTTTCATCAGACCAGAGGACATTTCTCCAAAAAGTAAGATTTTTGTCCCCATGTGTAGTTGCAAACTGTAGTCTGGCTTTTTTATGGCGGTTTTGGAGTAGTGGCTTCTTCCTTCCTGATCAGCCTTTCTGGTTATGTCGATATAGGTCTCGTTTTACTGTGGATATAGATACTTTTGTATCTGTTCCCTCCAGCATCTTCACAAGGTTCTTTGCTGTTGTTCTGGGATTGATTTACACTTTTCGCACCAAAGCACGTTCATCTCTAGGAGACAGAATGCGTCTCCTTCCTGAGTGGTATGACGGCTGCGTGGTTCCATGGTGTTTATATTTGCGTACTATTGTTTGTACAGACAAACGTGGTACCTTCAGGCATTTGGAAATTGCTGCCAAGGATGAACCAGACTTGTGGAAGTCCACAATTTTCTGTCTGAGGTGTCTGCTGATTTTTTTTGATTTTCCCATGATGTCAAGCAAAGAGGCACTAAGTTTGAAGGTAGGCCTTAAAATACATCCACAGGTACACCTCCAATTGACTCAAATAATGTCAATTAGTCTATCAGAAGTTTCTAATGCCATGACATCATTTTCTGGAATTTTCCAAGCTGTTTAAAGGCACAGTCAACTTAATGTATGTAAACTTCTGACCCACTGGAATTGTGATATATTAAAAGTGAAATAATCTGTCTGTAAACAATTGTTGAAAAAATTACTTGTGTCATGCACAAAGTAGATGTCCTAACTGACTTGTCAACATTAAAGTTTGCTAACATGAAATCTGTGGAGTGGTTAAAAATGAGTTTTAATGACTTCAACCTAAGTGTATATAAACTTCTGACTTCAACTGTAACTACAAGTCTTACATTTTAATAATCCTGGGAATTACTAGCATGGTAACAAGTATGAGCGCATGTGTGTGTTAATGTCAACGTGTTAATTTTGCATTCCATTTTTTTATATGAACATTGAGCTTGCCATCTTACACATAATAATATTATTATTCCGTGTCCTGTCTGTCCAAAAAACTGACCACCCTTAAGACCTTTCAATTACTTATTTCCCATTCTAAAATGAAAACCATATTTCCATCAATAAGTAGGGACAAAAATCTAATCGACAGTTTTGGCCAAAGTATATTTCTACTTCCTGGAATGCATGATTCCATTGACTTTAACTAGAGCCCCAAGACGAGCAGAACAATCCTATCTTAGATCAACCACCATAATTTACCATAGGTACACAGCAAAAATTATGGTGTACATTTAACACCCTAGGGTGTTTATATGAGTCCATGGTCTCATATAAACACCCTAGGGTGTTAAATGTACACTAGTGGTGTTACATTTACACAGACATTTTTACTTTGTATGACTTCCTTTTTTCATTAGTGTCCTTCTTCTGTCACTAAACCCACCACTGGTGAGCTGGGCCACCCCTATGGAAAAAGAATATGCTGCAGTATATTGTAAATATATCAAAATTATCTTCACAATATATTTAAAATATAATGCAGTATATTACATTTCCATAAGGGCAAAAGGATCAATATTGCTCTTATCTCACCATAACACCCAATTCCATTTGAAGTTTAGCATTCTATCTTTTGTTTTATATAGCCTTCCTTCTCATCTTTTCCAAGGGTTTGAATAATTGGAGGGTGCTTTATTCATGAATACCTAACATGGCTGCATAAATATTTGACCATTTGAATGTGTGCTGCATGACTCAGACTTCAAGAGTCACAGGAGCACAAAAGAGGCTTCCGTCTCCTGCCTGTCCAAAAAACTGGCCACCCTTAAGACTTTTCAATTACTTAAATAAAGTAATTGGTTAATAAACGCCCGTGTGCTGCCTTCAATTCCCCCAAACTACATTACCTTACAATCAAGCAAGATGACATGATAGTAACCTGTGATTTTTTTTCCCCCTTTCATTTTCTGTCAGGATTTATGGTCAACAGGAATCACAGTGGGTGAAAGGGAGTTGCCCTGACTGATGTTCAGTAAAGTAATAATACTTGGTTTGGACGCCTGTGGGTTAAAAAGGCTTTTGACACTTAAAGAGTGTCAGCCTCTTACCCCCTGCAGAAGGCAAGGGAAGTCTTCCTCATAAAACTGCCCTCTTCAGGCTTGGTATCAGTTGATTTATTGGTTCATTAGAAAAGGCAAAGCCAAAGAAAGACATTTATGAAGCATTAGATAAGACAAGGGAACTTACAACAGGGGGTTCCTGTGTTTCAGCAAATACATTTAACATATTGTACAAGATTTAAAAAATCTAAAATTTAAAAATTTCCATCTTCGGTTGAAAACTGGTTTTATCGTTTAACTTTTTATGTTTCTATTTAATACCCGTAAAATATTTGTTGGGTGCAGCTTGTCATTGTGTTTTAGTTTAGTTTATTTTTGTGTAACCCAACATTATTTTGTAATTAGTAACCACACATTTTAATTTGCTATATCTCCATCTCCACTACTATAACTGTTATGTTTTTCTTCCTATCAGAAACATTTTGAAAGATTATGCTTTTTGATGAATGAACAAGTGCAAATTGTGTTAAGGTGGTCTACCAAGTGTGCAACAAAGAGCAATTCTTTGTACAAAATAGCACCACCCTGTGGTTTGTTGATGGATACCAAGACACACATTGAAAGAATATCAATTACAACAGATGTATACAGGTCATATATATACAGCAGATGTATACAGGTCATATATATGTCTGTGTGTAATTCATATTCCACTTTGTTGCTTTTTAGGCATTTAGCTGATGCTCTTATCCAGAGCAACTTAGAATTAATGCACAAAGAAAAAGGCCTAAGTTCATAAATCACCAAAATTCCATATAGCAATTAATGACAGTGTAATGGATAGACCATGTTATTGTATTATTATTGTGGAATTAGATGTGCAATGAATTACAGTGCTTTTCTTATGCCATGTCCACCTTTCCTCTGCATTTAATTGAAAGAATTGGGGAAAATGGGAATAATGGGAAAATGTCTAAAACTCTAAATAAAATCCATCACAAAACCAGGACAATGAATTGTCTCCTGATAGTGTATCGGAAGTTCAGGAAGTGTGGTGAAAAAGCCAAACACTGATTCATGAATGTGGTGCATCCTGGCTCTCACACACAGAATGTACACATGGGATGTTCTCTGTTTGAGGAAGACTTCCCACAAACAAAAACGAGGCTGTTTGTTTTTCCTTGGATCAGTAAATATCTCTCACACAAACAAATCCCTCACACAACAAGAGAACGGAAACTTACACCATTAGGACAGCTGCACTCTCTGCTTGTGTTCTTTGATGTTGTCTTGAGAGATCTGATAATGAAGCCTTGAACATCTTAATCCTTTCTAATTGAACTATACATTTACCATGTATTTCACCGTGTTCTCTTGAGACGCTATTCTGTTGCGTATGATGTGAAATATAAGGAAGAAAAAAATAATACACCATTATTAATAGCAAATGCACATTTTTAAAATACAATTTTGGTTTGCCTTCACAAATTCAATTAGGTATAGTGCTCTTTGTGTAACTACAAAAAAGAGTAATACTTGGTGTCACAATTCCAAAATTCATGTAATATGGAAAGAATCTTCTCCCTGCTTTTGGTTCAGGAACATTAAAACATATTAATGTCACCTTTGTTTTAGTTTTTCCAGTTGATAGAGTTAAGACACAAGGACAAAGCCAAATGAAACAGGTAACCGGAGAGAGGTAAGTTACATGCGTGACAGTGAGAATGTGTGCTGCATGACTCAGACTTCAAGACCACAGGAGCACAAAAGAGGCTTCCGTGTCCTGCCTGTCCAAAAAACTGGCCACCCTTAAGACCTTTCAATTACTTAAATAAAGTGCCTCGTTAAAATAAATGACCTGTGCTCTCTGTTGCTGCCCTGTCCAGACTGGTATATATGCCTGTATACACACACACACACACACACACACACACACACACACACACACAGACCTATACGCAGGTGCAGTCCGAATCACTCCATTACTGGGCTGTTGCCAGGGGGTTAGTAAAGGCACATTAACTCCACATGCTGTACAACCCCCCCCCCCCCCCACACCATCACCTCGACCCCTCAAAGCCAGACAGCCAGGCATCTGTTTCAGGCCACAGCTTGCACCCGCCCCCCACTGCACCCCCACTTCCCCAACCTCATGCTCTGTCTAGCCTCCACATGCAGGCCCTAAATCTGGCCAGGGAGACCGCCATAGTGCCCCCCAACACACACACACACACGCACGCGCAAACACACACACACACACACACGCACGCGCAAACACGCACACACACACACACACACACACACACACACACACACATCAGTGCTTCACAACCCCCGCTTTTGGTGCATTGTAACATTCAAGTGTCGCTTTAACAGGGCCTTGGTGAGGAGTCAGTTCCCCGTCTCCTGCCTAATGTGGCCAGTGTGATAGAGATACGGCCCTCCTTTTCCTCTTTTCTTTTTTTGGGGGGGGGGGGGGGGGGGTGTGTCTTTCCTCTTTCATTGTTTATTTGCTTTCTTCCTTGCTTGTTTCTTTGATACGTTTTCACTTTCTATTCCCGCTAAATCAAAAGATTGCCATTGCTGACAGCAGCGTTCTCATATTCGCCACTGAAAAATTAGAGCACTGCGCTCCACTCCAAGTGCTTTTCATTTGCTGCCTGCTTGCTTCAGGTTTTATCCTTGGCTCAAATGCAAGCGGGATAAAACAAAGAACTCATTGTATTTGTCAAATGATTTCAGGGTTATGCAAGAACGCACAGTCACGTCGGCCATTTCACATTGCGTTCCAATGCTGCTGCATACTGTTTACCTGCTTTATTTTGTGTTTCAGTCTGTTGGTCTGGTACATGCTCAAATACATGTACTTGTGTTTGGATTTCCTGGCTGTTGCTGGTCTTTTATGGCTTCACCAGTGGTCTGCTGGTGTACCCTGTTTATTTGTTTAATTGTCCTTTGAAAGGCCAGCGCCTCATACGCAGTGTGCTTGTTTGTACCTGCCGCGTAGTCCTGCTTGTCCACTCAGTATGACACTTTGTAACCCCTTATCACTCTCCCAAAGATCAAAGCCTGACGGTGATCCTTATCAGATAATAGCCCCCTCCCCTCCTCCTCTCTGTCTCAACAATCCATCCCCCCCCCCCCGCCCCCCCCCAGAACCGAACCCCCCAGACACACACAGCACTGTGGTGACCTGAACTGCACACTCTGTGCCTAATGGCAGTTTGGCCTATCCACTTCTTATCAATTTAAAAGTGTCTTGATTCCACTTGCCTTGAAAGAGCAAACCCCTGCCTGTGGCTGTAAGGGGGTGGCTGGTCTGCTCTCTCCTCCCACCCCCCCTCTCAGCCACCTAGCTGGGGCTTCCTGTTCCGTTCTTCCATTCAGGTTACCTCCACTGAATTGGTTTGTGGTGTGCAAATTATGTTTCTGCCACTGCTCACTCTGTCACAACAAAAATGAGCTGTCTGTGATTTGTGAAGCTGTTGTTAGATTGACTAGGACATAATGGTCCCAGTAACAACATGGCTTCCACATCATGGGAATTCGTTTTTACCGGGTTTAAAAAAATGCATTCCAAGATGGTATTTTTCACACCACCCCCACACTTACTGTTGAAATATCTCGCCACAACATGTGTTCTGGGTTTGGCTAAGGAGTAGAAATATATCAGTACTCATCAGCTGCATTGCAAGATTCTGGTTTGGACACACAATGCAATAAACAAGGCTACAAGGCTATGTGTAAATAAATTATCACTGTACTGGATTGCCCACAATTTAACCCTCTGTGGTGTTTGAGATGTTATTGCTTCCGCCAATTTCTCTCTATATTTCTGTGAGGTGCAATATTGTACAAGCAGGGCGTGCACACACACACACACACACACACTACACACACACACACACACACACACACACACACACACTCACTGACTCATGATCAATTAATCAATATTACTTTGCATTTATTTCCATTTTATTGACCTTTGGACTGAATGCTAACATTATCAATTTCCCTCTTGGGCAACTTTAAACCACATGGCAGAAATTACACATACAATGTGAAACCTAATTGAGAGTTTCAACATCCTGGTTCTCAGAAAAAGGCATGAAAAATACCTAAAAAGGTACATTGTCACTGGGGTGGTACCCTATAGGTACATACAATTGTACCCCTAGCCAGCAATACATAATTAATTTTTACCTTTTTTGCTGGAAAAGGTACTTGTTAGTATCCAAATAGAACATGATTGTACTTTCAGGGTACATTTTGGTAATTTGATCCTTAAAGTAGAAAAATGTACCTCCGCTGTATCTTTTTTTCTGAGAGTGTAGATAATGTGTTCTTATTGTGAAGGGCAGACAAGACGGGCAGAGCAGAAGAGCTGGTGTCCAAAGTCACGACCTTGCCCTGACCTGGACAGAGGAAGTGGTCGCCACCGCACAAGACAAAGCAGAAGAAGAGACAGTCTGAGGGCCAGGGCAGCCGGGGGGCTCTAACAATGGGGGGCGCACATTCAAACTGTGGGCCACACAAAGGCCAAAGACTAGCCCACCCCCCCCTTGCTCTTCAGCCACACATTGTAATAGTGCAGGCATTTCACACTGGCCCCGTGAACAAGCTTCCAATCAAACTACTGTTTAACCTGACCTCTGGGCCGTGCAGATGTCGGGACGAGCCGGGTGGGATGTGATAGATACCTTGGAAAAAAAATTACTTTGCCATTTCCCCCAGCCCCACTCAACCCAACTCCCTTCCTCCAATACTCTTCATTCTTCTCCTTCTGTTACCTATGCGCCTGACATACCTTTAAAGACACCAGACATGTTAAGGTACCAGACACCAGACTACAGCCAGTGAAGGAAACCAGCTAAACAATTACAATTAGGAATTACTTGTGATGGCTGCAAACTTTTGTGCTGTGAATTTGTTAAAAGGCACCTGAGAAGAGACACTCATTCTATAGACTCATCAGATACTCAGCTCCTAAATAAAAATTTTTAATTTAGTCATTTGGCAGATGCTTTTAGCCAAAGTGACTTCCAAAGTGTATTTAACACAGTAGGCCCACTTGATCTACAAATAGGCAAAATGTCAAAGTGCTGTGCACCACCAGGATGCATGCCTCAAGACCTGCAAAATAAAGGGAGAGAACGGTTAGTTTCTTAATTTTGTTGAAATAAAATAGAAACATTGAGGTGTTGTCTGACAAGATGGGTTCTGAAATGTATGAGGAAAACCACCAGTTGTTTTGCCTACCTGACAGATTGGGGAAGGTCGTTCCACCATTGTTCCTTCTGCGCTCTCTATTTCTTAACTACATGAGGTTCCTATATTGCAGAACAAGATGTCCATTGCTACAGTATAGTCCTTGGTCAAGCCTCTTAATTAATATTTTCAAAATATGCATCAGATTTTTCAGTGGTAGGGAGGCAGAGTTTTCAACGTTAAGAAAACTGAGTATCTGGTGAGCCCAAAAGTGACTGTGGAGGAGATCACATCTTAAAAGGATGCAATGGTTTTCAATGCAGTGATCTGAGATGGGTGGGGAAGGCCTGCGATGTGTGTTTGCACTGTGGGGAAGCGCAGGCTCCATTCGAACCATCGTCTGGGTCAGCAGCCCTCTGGCCAGACCTGGAGGGGTCCACGAGCCAACTCTTTTCAGCCACTCCTCCCCTTACCTGCTCTGGCCACATTTCAAGGTGCAGGGGCCTGAATATCAAACAGGCAAGTGCCTTTGAAGTGGACAGTAGCACAAAACATGTTTTGGCCCGAGTCGTAAGAAACCTATTTGTCCCCTATAGTCATTCGCCGACTCCTTGTTGAATGTCTATGCCTTCAAAGGGCTGGACAGTGGGCCCGCGTTACAGTAGCCAGGATGGGGCTCTGACCTAAAGAGGTTGAGGGTCTGAGGAAGGTGACCATCTGGCTTCCCCTCCCAAAGATTTGATATTGATTTATTGGCTGTACATAAAATGGAAGGACACCAGCTGGCTGCAGCGCTATGCTTTCAAAGATGAAATCAGCCCAAAAAAGACCCTTCCCAGACAATGGGGACAACCCCCCCCCCCCCCCCCCCCCCCCCGTCATCAAAGCTCATTCTCACCCCTTTTGAATGGCCTCGTTTGAGACGTTACCAATTCAAGTTAAAGGCTGTGTCTGGACAGTTCTATGTGATGGGATGTCCCCTTGTGTTTCAGTGAAAGTTCATGTGACATACAACTTTCACTGTGATGGTTTGTGAGATATTTGTATGTGACCTTGGCCTGATGTGCATCTAATATTTGGGTTTAGCCGCCTAATACTTGGATTGTACACTAAAATTGGTGTGGGACAATGAATTGAATTAACTAAGTATCCAATCCAATCATCTAAAAGATAAGTATACACTGTTCACAAATCTTGTTTGTTCATCAAAACACCCATTCTGAACACATATAAGACACTGTTATGAATCCCAACTTTTTCCAGTACAATTCCAAATATTCTACTACTGATTTGTTACTGTCCTCATAAAATCAGTATATGTAGCATCATGTGAGAATGAAAAAGAATTCTGCTGAGACAGAATGCATGTTAAAAAAATATCTATTAGCTACAGTTATTTTAGAAAACTACTGTCTGGTGAAACAAGCAGTGGGACATACTTTTCCAGTCATGTTTCTGGGTCAGTAGTACGTATGTGCTGAAAATGTATGTTTGAAGAATCTCCAGTCCATGTGAAGAAGTGGGACTGTCTGTATTACCTCAGAAAAGTAGGAGGTGTCTGTGTCTTACTGCTGCTCAGGACCTGCATTAAAACCACTGCACCCTTCCCCCCTCCCCCCCTTCCCCCCAACCTCAAGCCCCTGTGATGATATAGCAAAGCTCTAATGAGGTGAGAATTTTATTGCTCCTCTCTATCTGGCTGTCACCCACCGGCCTTGAGAGTGGATCGAGCCCCTCACTTGGGCTCGCCATAACCAGCATGGCACAGAGCGCCATCTACTGGCCAATTATGCTTCCAGCACACATTACTGCTCATAGTGCCAGCTATCCACAGCAGAGGAGATAATTATGGTCACAAGTCACCAGGCCCTCTGGGCTGCTATAGTGATGGTATCTCGGACTAAAATGTTTTTTGGAAACTTCAAACTTTTTTTGCTAACATAATAGGGAGGTTAACTGCTTTTAATCTGAGGTTTTTTTCAAGCAAAAGACCTAGCTCAAGCCAATGTAGCCCATGTTACCTGGTAAATGAGTGAGGAGTCTCCCCTCACCTGGATGGGTGTGGGGGACAGGGACTGCAATAGCCCGAGCTGGCAGCCATTTCCCCAGCCAGATTGAGACGCCCAGTTCCTCTGGCAATCCCACTTCAAAGTGTGAGGTGAAGAGCAGGCATGCGCATGGGCCCCAAACCATGGCATATGGCGCATGACAATGCCCCAGCCAGCCTCCTCCTGCTGCTACAGCGCCCGACCCTGAGACACACACACTCCCCAAAGAGAACCCTGTCTTCTAGCATTCAGGGGGAATACACTTAGGCATAGGGAGGGCACTATGCAGCTCAGGGGAAAGGGACAGGGCCCTAACACACACAATGGCTGACTGGAAGGTGCCAGAGAAGATGAAATGAAAGATATCAAGATCTTTGTTTGTTTTTTTGCGCCGGGCTCTGTCACACAGGAGTGCACCTGGGGCTGAGGGGCCCTGGCACTGGCTGATTAGACGATGCAGCACGCGTGCACACTTCACGCCACTTATCTCTCGCCCACGTCACCCCATTATCTTGTATTAGGAGCCACATGCATGTGAGGCCCGAGATCAAAGCAGGCCCTTCATGGCACTTTCAAAGGAAGTGCTGAGTCTTTTATGACTCCTGGGACCAGAGAAATTTCTCATTCCCACTCTGACATCCTTCACTCAGAGCGAATTGACACTGCCAGAGGTTCTATGATATGGAACAGCCCGTCCTATGACCAAGAGCCTCCATCTTTGTCTTTTACTTTGATGTCCCTCCTCCAAATTTGGGACTTAAAATGATCTATATCCATCCCTGTGGCTAAGTGTCTTTTATTGCATATTGTGTAAAACCAGAATTAAGAGAGAGTTGACAAATAAATTTAAACTGTGCAAGGTGTGAAAAAGGACACCCTGTTTTTTCTCCACTGTAAAACTTGGATCGTTGAGGCATTTTAATTATGTATACTGATAAATGACAGGAGATTTAGAGCTATTTTTTTGATCCAACAGTTTATTGTGATTATTTCATAACACTCCAGTTCTGTATGTTTTCAAGTCATTGCTAACAGTTATAATTCCTATTTTATTCATGTCTTCTAATAAACAAACAAACAAAAAAAGAATGCCAAAAAAGTTACCCAACACCCCACCCCCACGCCACGCCACCCCACCCCCAACAGAGTGAGGAGCTCTCTTTTGAACAGGCTGTCATTTTCCTCCAAGGGGCTCTGTTATTCCAGTAGCCTTTGTGAATGGGCCAAGTGGCTGAGCCGTAGACAGGAGGTAGGTCCTTCACAGAGAGCCGAGGTCGTCAGCCCAGCAGGGGAGGGAGGCGTCCCCTGCCAGGCAGACACAGGCAGAAAACAAACACTGCCCCTGACAGGAAAGGACCAACAAGAGCCTGCTGAGAGGCAGTGAGAGAGAGAGGACGAGAGGACACTGTCAGACCCACCTGGGCATTGACAGTAAAATCAGAACAAGAGCGGCGTCATGGTCTTCCAGGGGGAAAAAAAAATCCAGATCTCAGCAAAACTGAGTGCCACTTTTCTGTTGAAGGTACTATTCTGCAACAGACCTTGGGTACGCTTGCCAAAGGTTTAAACACTAGTGCCTCAGGGAGCCTCAAAATGGCCATGAATGCATAAATGGTAAAAGCACATGG
Organism: Synaphobranchus kaupii; assembly: GCA_029718625.1. Taxonomy (NCBI): domain Eukaryota; kingdom Metazoa; phylum Chordata; class Actinopteri; order Anguilliformes; family Synaphobranchidae; genus Synaphobranchus; species Synaphobranchus kaupii. The sequence continues at coordinate 2,020,282 of CM056383.1, read as the reverse complement.
AGCGTGATAAGGATACATTCAGATAAAATAAGTGAATAAGTATTATTTTCCAATAAAATAAGTGTATATACATTAAAGCAGCTAAAAAAAGAGTGACTTCAAATTGTTTTTCATTAATGGGAAAACTAGTGGTGGCCTACTCCTGGAACATTATGGGATTTTTTCAAATCCTGAATTGAATAGCAGCGCATTTCCTGAATTGACTTCATTTAAAAGGAATTGATCCCACCCACCCCCCCCACCCCAATAAGAATCTGCTTAAAATATTTGAGTGTGCTCCAGCCATTCCGATATGAAACATGAGCCCCACTCCTACATTTAAAACTGCAAACATAGGACAAAAATTGTGTTTCCAAATGAAGTTTTCTTTTTTTTAAATTATGACATAATCTTCACATGTAAATGCCCCCAAACTGTGCATGAAGAGGTAAAAACTACGCTGTTTATCCTTAATGTTGATCATATAAAAGAGAACTAGTCTGATCCCCGATCCAACCAGCACAAGATACTTCAGACAATCCATCTGTGTCTGGAAAAGAATCCCCTGGAACTAGGAGCCCTCAAACAGCAGTTTGTCAACAGTGTCAAAACCGCTAGCACCAAATGTGAAGGAACTGACCTCTGTAATTAAGAGGAATATATCAAGCATTGGCACAATTTTACATAAAACTAACACATTAAAATGGCAACAGTCAACTAAACTAACACATTAAAGTGCTATCACATTCTGAATAGGGATTGTATCCTGGTACAATATCTTGTCACAGTAAGGAATCCTATACAAACAGAAACCTTAAATGAAGTGCAGACACAGCCTTATGACAGAAATGGGTCACCTCAAAAAAAAGCTAGCTGATCAGACAGAAAAAAACTCTGCAGGTACTATAAGCCAGAAGAAGTACAAACTCTTTCATGACAATGACTTCTGCAGTAAGCAATATTGATATAAACATTGCTTTAAGTTCATGTTTCAAAAAATAAGATGCACACATCCATAGATCAACTCTTTCATACTATTTCTGCATAACCTTAAAATGCAATTGTACGTTGAACCTTTGATCCTGAATGATTGATTTTATTGAGAAATCCATACCACTGGTTTTCTGTGTCAACAGCTCCACTTGGTGGTTAAAACAGCAAAGGCAGGACAATGAGTGCTGGCAGCAAGGCTGGAAGTCTGGAAGTCTTGTTGTTGATTCCTAAAGACACTGGCTGTGTTGTAATAACATTATAGACTGACAGGTGAAATCGGTAGGGTCCTAACTGCTGAGAGTGTGAACACCTCACCACTGAAATGAAACCATTTTCAGAAAAAAGAAACATTCACAAATAAAGAAAATGGCAACAAGCCGAACCGACAAGCCGAACCGGCATTGTGTTAATAAGTTTAAATGAATAATAATTAAGGAACTTAAACGAATGTTCTCCACAACCTTTATTGATCAAGACATTGGCTGTAAACAAAAGACTGAGTTTGAGAACCCCTATTCTGGGTAATGCATACACAGTAGCCTGTGTCTTCAGCCCCACAAGTCTAGCCAGAGGCTTCAGTTCCACCCATAGACTATAGAAAAATAGGTTCCACCTTGCAGCTAGACCCCACCCTGTATGAGCTGCATCCCTACATCTTGCCTTCTCCCCTGCCTGCCAGACACAAATTTGATACGTGTGTGCAGAGCACCCCCTGCTGCCCATTCTACAGAATACACCATTAGTCATACATTGTATTGTGTTATTTAAATCCATTCCCCTACAAGTACAATATTATTAGACATAAATAGTGACGTCAAGACCTAACTCATGACCTTTTCATGAAGTTTTACATCAAGTTAAATATACTCAGCTGATAGTAAATATTACAATGTACACACAGTGGCCTATTCCATGTCCACCTCAATATCCCCTTCTGGAGAATAACCCAACTTGGACTGATTTCTTGATTTGAACACCTTCTGTAGCTAATTCACTACAGCCAACAAAACTAAAATATGAAGGGTGACAGAAAATATAAATAAATTTGCACCACACATCTCACACAAAGTGCACACAACATAAGCTGCATGAATAAGTAACACAATACATCTTATTTTGAATTCATCTTACAGTCAATTTAATTAACAAAGCACCTTTCAGTATCTCAAAGCAAATAGTAAAGGGGTTAAACTCAAGGTAGCACCGACCTGTATCACCCACCAGGGTGCCACATAGCAGATAGTACCAGAATTCTCACCATCAGTGGGGAGTGTGAGTGAATGATTAGTAAACCAATTATACTAGGGGATATTAGATGGCCAGATTCGATGAGAATCAGGTTAGCAATATGTCCAGGACATCAAGTAACCCCAAAAACTTTGCAATGTAAGTACCGCGGGATTTTTAATGACCATTACAGGGAGTCAGGACCTCAGTTTCACATACAATCCATGAATAGGCAGCTCCTACGGTGCAGTGTCCCAGTTGTTTCACTAGGGCATTATTTATGTATTTATATACCCACTATACCCACCGTAGAAAATCCGGGTACTTGACCGTTTACGCCCCTTTCTGTGTTGTTTCATTCCTGAGAGGAATAGCTGTGTTGTGTTGAAGTTGCATGCTATTGATCATGAGTAAACATGTGAAATTTACCATGTGAAATTTAATGCTTCTTAGAAGACAATTAGCTGTCGGACTAGGCCTATCTATTTCTCTAGCTACAAGCGCAATAATCGGGCACTGGCCCGAACGGGACAGTGAACCCTCGAGTTTCGGGCCACCGTTATTGTTGAACTCTTGAAGTTCTAATTATCCATATTGTATATAAGGATTATTTACCTGTTAAATGCCTTCCGCAGACATACGTGTATGCCCAGTGGCGTTTTTACATTAGGGGCAGGTGGAGGCAGTGCGCCAGGGGCGCCCGCAGGATTTCTTCCCGGGGTACGCAACAGAGGAGGCCAAGCCATAGTCTACATGAAAACAAAGCCACTACTTAGGACTAAAATTACAACGTAATTTACCAATATATTTTGCACTCATAGGGTCGCATATTACAAGAAGTTCTAACGTAGGAGTAAGCCTAGCCTACGTTAAAGTCTGATCTTTCATCAGCAAAACCGGAGAGACTTACTTCACAATAGAATGGAAATGTTGCGCGCAAAAAGATGTTACGTGACTTACAGTAGCCTGATCTTTCATCAGGAAAACCGGAGGACCTCACAATAGAATGGAAATGTTGCGCGCAACAAGCTGTTACGCGACTTACAGCACAGTTAATGTTGACACAATGAAAACAACCACTTCTGACGAGAGAGAGAGAGAGAACACGCCACTGCAAATAAAAGAACATTTTGGTGGGTAGCTCGTCTCCCGGTGGGGCTAACCCATCCTCAGCTGAGGACTGGTTCTCCGAAAGCTGATTCTCCGAATTTTCATCCGTTCATCCATCTTTTCTTTGACATATTTGGCTAACGTCAATTACTGTATTTGTTTAAGTTAGTTATAATATCTTGACTGACAAGTAAAAAGGCAACTCTAAACTTTTCCCGGTCTAAAGAAAAAGGGTGTACCTCCAATCACTTTCAACGCTGTTAATAAATGCCGGAAGGCGGCGCAGGTGATACAGTTCTGGAGGCCGCCGGCGGCGCGGGCAGGACGGCTCTGGAGGACGGCGGCGCAGGCAGGACCGCTCAGGAGGGCGGCGGCGCAGGCAGGACCATTCAGGAGGGCTGGCGGCGCAGGCAGGACCGCTCAGGAGGGCGGCGGCGCAGGCAGGACCGCTCAGGAGGGAGGGCGGCGGCGCAGGCAGGACCGCTCAGGAGGGCGGCGGCGCAGGCAGGACCGCTCAGAGGGCGGCGGCGCAGGCAGGACCGCTCAGGAGGGCGGCGGCGCAGGGCAAGACCGCTCAGGAGGGCGGCGGCGCAGGCAAGACCGCTCAGGAGGGCGGCGGCGCAGGCAGGACCGCTCAGGAGGGTGGCGGCGCAGGCCGGACCGCTCAGGAGGGAGGCGGCGCAGGCAAGACCGCTCAGGAGGGAGGCGGCGCAGGCCGGACCGCTCAGGAGGGAGGCGGCGCAGGCCGGACCGCTCAGGAGGGAGGCGGCGCAGGCAAGACCGCTCAGGAGGGCGGCGGCGCAGGCAGGACCGCTCAGGAGGGTGGCGGCGCAGGCCGGACCGCTCAGGAGGGAGGCGGCGCAGGCAAGACCGCTCAGGAGGGAGGCGGCGCAGGCCGGACCGCTCAGGAGGGAGGCGGCGCAGGCAAGACCGCTCAGGAGGGAGGCGGCGCAGGCAAGACCGCTCAGGAGGGCGGTGGCGCAGGCAGGACCGCTCAGGAGGGTGGCGGCGCAGGCCGGACCGCTCAGGAGGGAGGCGGCGCAGGCAAGACCGCTCAGGAGGGAGGCGGCGCAGGCCGGACCGCTCAGGAGGGAGGCGGCGCAGGCAAGACCGCTCAGGAGGGAGGCGGCGCAGGCAAGACCGCTCAGGAGGGAGGCGGCGCAGGCAAGACCGCTCAGGAGGGCGGCGGCGCAGGCAAGACCGCTCAGGAGGGCGGCGGCGCAGGCAAGACCGCTCAGGAGGGCGGTGGCGCAGGCAGGACCGCTCAGGAGGCCCAGGGACAGGTGGTGTCAGCTGGCTCTGCAGCTCTGGACAGGCGGAAAGCTGGCTCTGCAGCTCGGGACAGGCGGGAAAGCTGGCTCTGCAGCTCGGGACAGGCGGAAAGCTGGCTCTGCAGCTCGGGACAGGCGGAAAGCTGGCTCTGCAGCTCGGGACAGGCGGAAAGCTGGCTCTGCAGCTCGGGACAGGCGGAAAGCTGGCTCTGCAGCTCGGGACAGGCGGAAAGCTGGCTCTGCAGCTCGGGACAGGCGGAAAGCTGACTCTGCAGCTCTGGACAGGCGGGAAAGCTGACTCTGCAGCTCTGGACAGGCGGAAAGCTGACTCTGCAGCTCTGGACAGGCGGAAAGCTGACTCTGCAGCTCTGGACAGGCGGAAAGCTGACTCTGCAGCTGGACAGGAGGGCTGGAAGGGGACCGGACAGGAGGGCTGGAAGGGGACCGGACAGGAGGGCTGGAAGGGGACCGGACAGGAAGGCTGGAAGGGGACCGGACAGGAGGGCTGGAAGGGGGACCGGACAGGAGGGCTGGAAGGGGACCGGACAGGAGGGCTGGAAGGGGACCGGACAGGAGGGCTGGAAGGGGACCGGACAGGAGGGCTGGAAGGGGACCGGACAGGAGGGCTGGAAGGGGACCGGACAGGAGGGCTGGACGGGGACCGGACAGGAGGGCTGGACGGGGACCGGACAGGAGGGCTGGAAGGGGACCGGACAGGAGGGCTGGACGGGGACCGGACAGGAGGGCTGGAACGTGGCGGGACAGGAGGGCTGGAACGTGGCGGGACAGGAGGGCTGGAACGTGGCGGGACAGGAGGGCTGGAACGTGGCGGGACAGGAGGGCTGGAACGTGGCGGGACAGGAGGGCTGGAACGTGGCGGGACAGGAGGGCTGGAACGTGGCGGGACAGGAGGGCTGGAGCGGGACGGGACAGGAGGGCTGGAGCGGGACGGGACAGGAGGGCTGGAGCGGGACGGGACAGGAGGGCTGGAACGTGGCGGGACAGGAGGGCTGGAAGGGGACCGGACAGGAGGGCTGGACGGGGACCGGACAGGAGGGCTGGACGGGGACCGGACAGGAGGGCTGGAACGTGGCGGGACAGGAGGGCTGGAACGTGGCGGGACAGGAGGGCTGGAACGTGGCGGGACAGGAGGGCTGGAGCGGGACGGGACAGGAGGGCTGGAGCGGGACGGGACAGGAGGGCTGGAGCGGGACGGAGAAGAAGGGCTGGAGCGGGACGGGACAGGGGCAAACACGGATGGGTGGAAAATGGATCCTCCGTCGACGGGTAGCTGAGTCCGTCGACGGAGCCGGGAACCAGGACCCCCTTGTCTTCTCCTGGGCCCATAGTTTCCCGGACACAGGACCAGGCGGGTCCCATTGAAGGGTGACAGTTGGGGTTGGGTAGTTGAAGGGGTAATGGGCTCAGGGCTGGCCGGCTGGAGGGTAAGGACTCCGAGTCCAACGGAGTGAGAGGTGGGCTGATAAACGGTCCGGGGTGATGGGTGGTGGTCGGCATGCCGACGGGCAAACTCAGGATTCTGCCCCCAGATTCCCATGAGGTATTCCTCATAGGAGGTGTTGTCAAAATAGGGGTCAAAGAAAAAACCCTGAGTCGCCATGAGCCCGCTGGGTCCAAACTGGCGAGTTCCTTCTGTTAGGTGTCGTGGGGGAAGGACCCAAACGCAGGCAGGAGTATGAAAAACCGAAGTTTTAATAGGGGCAAGGCAGCAATCCGTGGTAAGACAGGCAGGGTCAAAAACTGGGGAGACAGGCAAAGAAACAAAACACAGTCCAAAGAATGGTCAAGGAACAGGCAGGGGTCGTAACCGGGAAGGCACAGCAACGGTACAAAAGCGGAATCCAAAACAAGGTCGCGAGAACACAGGCAGGGGTCAAAACCGGGGAGGCGTAAGAGGAACAAAAAGAGAACAAAACAGACTAACTACAAAACAAAACAACAACAGGCAAAAACTAGGGAAACAAAAACTCGGAAATAGAATAAACAAAACTCGGGCAGAAACTCGGAAAAAACAGACGGTAACACAGAAGCAGAATATACTAAGGAACTCGCGAAGAACACTGAAATGACAAGGTATATATACACAGAGGGAGACAGACATAATGGGAATCAGGTGTGTAGAAACAGGGAGGGGAGATTGCTCACAGGTGAGAACAGTGAGGGTTAACAGGGACCAATAAAACAATGACAGGGGAAACGTAAGACACGGACTGGAATGCACATAGACACAATGATAACAAACGGCCTGGAGTTAGCAGGTAAACAAGTGCACAGCTCAGATTAGAAAAACACGAAAGTGGACACATATGCAGAGAATGCGAAATCACAGATCGATGCAGGGATAGGATAACGAGAAGGGAAAAGACAGCTGCAGGTAGAAACTCAAGATGAATTAGTAATGTTTGTAATTGCAGCCATAATGTTGCCTACAGTTCAATAGGTTGTTCACCCATTTCGTGCTAATAACAGTTTTTTACCAATGAATCTCGTTTGGACTACTCTCGCGTTATTGAGGAAATCAAGCGCCAGTTAGCTATTTCCGGTAGAGCTTACAAGACATGCCGACTGTTTGGCACGGACCAACTTTTTCTCCGTCATTCTGGACTTCATAATGTAGTGCAACGAACTGCAACAAGGACAGCTTCAAGATTGAAGATTCAGAGACATTATTCCCTTTTTGTAGCATGCAGCCAACGAGGTATTTACGTTTTGTGTGCATTTCATTTGGGTTGAACTGTGTTCTACATGCTATGTATCAGTGGAGGCTCCTCCATAGAGGTGGAGGAGGCCTGGCCTCCCCAATAATTTGAGAGAAGAGAGAGATTTTTAAAAAACAATAAATATATTTATTTTATTTATTTATTTTAACAAAAAACATATTTTTTATATTCATATTATTTTAGTTTTGTTCATAAATCTAAATTTTCCCATGGCTAAAACCCAATATTGCAATTGTAAAGCAACAGGCCAGATTTCCCTATCAGTTTGTATTAAGGGAGGCCAGGCCTCCCCTAGGAAATTAGCTTCTCATAGAAGTCAATGTAATGCATTTTTTTTCATGCCAATATGTGATTGGCCAGATCACTGAAAATGGGTGGGCAACGGAGGCCTGGCCTCACCATGCATTGTGTCCAGGGCTGAAAGATTGACATTTTGTTTGTCCAATCACATGCTACTGGTTCATTTGGAATCAACTATCCTTTCCTTTCCTATTCAACACAGAAGCCATTTTGAGAATTCGCCAGTCACTTCAGTCAAACAAACACTCGCCATAGTGGCTACGAGTGTCCTATCAACTTGTGCTTTTCAGGAAATTTAGAGAACACCCCTGGCTATCATCCCTGAAGTTTATAGCTCATTTGGCCAAATACTTTTGCTTAAAACCTCGGAAGTCGGCGAGATTCTGGCGCAATTTGAGATCTTGGGCTGGAGATATGCAGATTCCAGATACTAGGGAGTGAGAATGACATTCAATAGGTCATGTTAGACACCATTTGGGATTTATTGAACAGTTTTATTTTTAATGTAGTCCATTTCGTTTTATTACAAGTCAATTTAATAATCTTCCATATCAAATTACTGAATTGTTGCTCTGTGAGGAAATTCACTCTAAATACGAATAGAGTGCTGCCCTCTAGTGGATAACGTTAACGTTAAACCCTTCACTCTAGGCATTTCTCCTTGAGTTGACAACATCTCTGAGACAGATTTCGAAAGCAAAAGCTGCTGCTGCTAATCGCTCGTTGACATTTATCTCTGAATATCTGTAGTTTGGACATTTTTACAGTTGAAGTTTAGCTCATTGTTTTCCATCCAGTTAGCTGTGTGTGTTCGAGCAAGCCTAGATTAGCCAGGCAAAATGGATGTGAGAGAGGAAAATGTACATGGAACAGGTGCTTGTGGTGGTGGCATGGGTCCGAATCCAGTGGAAGCTGTAGAAGAATGAAAAATGTAAGCTAAACAAAATTGTTTTTAACTACATAATTAAAATTCCTGCTTTTTACACATGTTCACTTGGCATTTATATTACATCCAAATGTCATTTCTCAGCTTAATTATCAGGCAGGCTCATAGACTTACAGCAATGTCATTTCTTCAGGAAGGCACAAGGCTAAGCTCTGCACAATGAATTTCATCAGCCAGAACTTTCTGACTGTAGCTTACACTCCAAATAGTATGCCTTTGGCCAGCACAAAGACAGATAAGAGAACAGGGAACATTCCATCGCGAGTGAAGTGAGCAAGCGGAAAAAAATGGCCTCCTCAATTCTGGAAGTCACCAGCCTCCACTGCTATGTATGTACGTATGTGTATGGTCTCTTCGTTATGCTAGCCAAGCTAACTATGATTGTTTGTATCTATAGTTTTCACGGTGCTTATGGAGGCGATTCGACTTCAATAAAACCAGTAGAAGAAAGCCACTTGTGTTTGCCTGTGCTTGGAGGGAATTACAGTGAAAACTCGACCTGATTCTCCGACGCGAGTGAGACTGAAGACGGAGCCGGCGTCTGTTTCACCAACGCGAGTGGAACTCAAAGACGTCGCAAGAGACAGATAAGCTCAGCTCGCACTTTACACACAATAAGAAGCAAGAAGACTTAACACATTTAAGAGCAACGTTTTCAAAACAAAGCCATTATGAACTTAGACACTAATAAGAAGAGGGCGTTTGTAAATGTGCTACCAAGAGACTTTCAGTGTGTGACAAGTGTGATTTGGGGAAAAGTAATTTAAACAATCAGCCTATAGGGGCTATGTTTGCCATTTATATTGAACTTTTCGAAGTGTTTCATATACTGTAGCCTATATTGAGTGTATTTTTCAAGGTAGCATTTAAAGTTGAATATAGCCTTTTCCTTTGCATGTTTGCAATAATTGTGTTTTGATTTGAACTCTTTTGAAATACTGTAATTGAAGAATCATAACATTTGATGCACTTAAACTAAAGGGTATTTACATAAGTGACATTTACATTAGAAAGTGCTAAAATTTATAACTGATCACATTGCAAGTAGTGATAGTCTAAGTAGGCCTACGGGTTTATTAACTATATACCCCACATTAAGTTTACAAAATGGCGGAGCCAGAGCAGCCTACCGATCAAGCAAGGGACAGTGTTAGGAATAGTGAAGATTCCCAAGATCAGCTTGAAACAAGTCAAGTCGATGATGCTGCTGAAGCACAACAGCTAAGACGAAGCCAAAGACCCAAAACCTTAACAGAGAAGGGTAAAAGAATGCAAGCTGAAAAATTGAAAGCGCTTCAGCAAAGGTTCAGATATATCTATGATAAATGGAGAACACACGTTAAATCTTCTAAACGGACATTATCACAAGCAACAGAGCCTGTATCTGATGATCTGCTTAACGACATAATTGGTGACGTCAGGAGTCTTTCTGCAGATGTCCAGTGTGTTTATGATGAACTACGGCAAATCTCAACTCCAGACCAAGAAACGCGTCAGAGAGTCGATCTGTGCGTCCAAATATCTAAGTTCATTGTATGCAGAACCTCAAGCCGACTGGACGAAGATATACCTGAAGGAGCAGAACAAGATTGGCCTGAAGCAGGTTCTTTATTCAACTCTAGTGTTAGTTCTTTCACTTCTAGCTTGAAGAGGACCTCAGTACATTCAAGCGGGTCTACTGTAAAACGACAAGAAGCTGCTGCTGATGCCGCTGCAAGCCAAGCTGTTCTGAAGGTGTTGCAAGAACAAGAAAGAGAACAATGGGAAATACAGCGTCTAGAAGCTGAAGCTAAGAAGAAGATAGCTGATCAAGAGGCAGCAGCAGTAAGGCGTCGTTTGGAACAAGAAGCAGAAGAGGTGAAACGAAGAATACAGAGAGAGGAAGAGGAAGCTAAAATCAAAACTCAACTGGAAGAGGAACATGCAGCTCTACAAAGAACTCTGGAAGAAAAACGGAGAAAGGTACAGCGTTTGGAGACAATGAAAGGTCTCAATGCAGCACAAGCGAGAATACAAGTTTATGATCAAGTGGAGGCCACAGAAGAAGAGCGGAAAGACGTTATACTGGATTGTGAGATGGTAACAGACAAACAAGTGCCTGCTCCCACAAGTCCTCCGTTCCAGTATATGTCTCCTGTACCACAAGCTGTGACCACCTCCTCAAATGAAAGTACAGCAGAGCTCGTCAAGGTGCTGGCAGACGCAGTAAGTACCAACAGAATTCCAATTCCTGAACCATCAGTATTCAGTGGGGATCCGTTGAAATACAATGACTGGAAACTCTCATTTGAAACACTGATCGGCCAGAAGAACATCAGGGATAAAGAGAAGATATACTACCTCCGTAGGTATGTGAATGGAGAAGCATTGAAAGCAATTGATGGCTATTTCCTACTCGGCACTGACTCTGCCTATGTTGCCGCATGGGAACTCTTGGAGGAAAGATATGGAAATCCATTTACAATCGCACAATCGTACAGAGACAAGCTCCATGCCTGGCCCAAGATGGGACCTAAGGATAGCCATGAGCTCAGAAGGTTTTCTGATTTTCTCCGCAGTTGTGAGGCTGCTATGAACCACATCAAGGCGCTGGAAATCTTGAATGACTGCAATGAGAACAGGAAAATTCTCTCAAAGTTACCAGATTGGTTAACGGTAAGCTGGAACCGGAAGGCTACTGAAGTAGAAGAACAGAGTAACCAATTCCCCTCCTTCAGCCAGTTTGTCGCATTTCTTACAAGAGAAGCAAAAATCGCCTGTAACCCTATCACATCTCTACAGTCACTCAAACAAGGTGAAGCTGAAAAACCAAGAGTCCAAAGAAATCAAAATGTTGGAGCAAAAAAACTGGCCACAAGTTCCAATGAAACAGCTGTCATGACATGCATCTTCTGCAAGAAGACTGGACACACTTTGCACAAATGCAGGAAGCTCATGGAGAAGGAAGTTTCAGAGAGAACTAAATTTGTTCAAGTGAACAAGCTATGCTTTGGTTGTCTCAAGTCCGGCCACCACTCAAAGAGCTGCGACAGTAGGAGTGTTTGCGACATGTGCCACAAGCGGCACCCTACTTGCCTGCACGAGGATCGAGCCAAAGATGATCAAAGACCACCACAAGCCAAGCCAAGTCCAAGTCAAGAAATACTTCAATCATCACAACATGAAGAAACACTTACAGCTGCTACTTCACATAGAGCGATACTTGGTGAGGCTGGCATGCATACCTCTGCAATACTTCCTGTCTGGCTCTCATCTGCAACCCAACCAGCACAAGAAGTCCTTGTATACGCTCTATTGGATTCTCAAAGTGACTCAACCTTTATTCTAAGTGAAGTAGCTGAAGCTCTAGAAGCCAAGAAAGAACAAGTCAAGCTCAAGCTCTCTACAATGACCGCAACCACAATGGTAAAATCTCAAAGAGTAAGCGACCTACAAGTCCGAGGCTTTTACTCTGGCAAGAAGATCACCTTACCACCAGTCTACACGCGTGAGTTTATTCCAGCCAACAGAACTCACATACCTACACATGATATAGCTAGAGCCTGGACCCATCTAGAGCACCTTCAAGAAGAGATCGCACCTCTACAAGACTGCGAAGTAGGTCTGCTCATTGGGTACAACTGCTTGCAAGCTCTTCTTCCAAGGGAAGTCGTGTCCGGCAAAGAAAATCAGCCTTATGCACAGCGTACAGACCTTGGATGGAGTATTGTTGGGTGTGGAAATCCCTGTGTAGACTACGGAGATGCCATCGGAAACAGTCATCGCATAGTAGTGCGACAAGTGACAACTGATGTGGAGCCTTCTATCAATCTCCGAACTGAAGTGCACTACGTAAGCCGAATCAAAGTGAAAGAAGTGACTCCCTCAGACATCATAAAAGTCCTTGAATCAGACTTCTCAGAAAGAGCTAGAGAAGACAATCCTATCTCACAAGAAGACCTCAAGTTCCTGTCAAACCTGAGAGAAAACATCAAACAAAAAGACAATGGTCACTACGAGATGCCATTACCGTTCAGAGAAGAAAGACCTAAGCTACCCAACAACAAGACAAGCGCAACACACCGCCTGAACTGTCTTGAAAGAAGACTAAGGAAAGATCAAAGGTACTACAGGGATTACGTTACCTTTATGGACGACATCATTTCCCGTGGCGACGCAGAAAGGGTCCCTGAGGAAGAAATCAACAGCAGTCCGGCTTGGTACATTCCACATCATGGAGTGTATCATCCGCAGAAACCAGGAAAAATACGTGTAGTATTTGACTGCTCTGCTAGATTTCAAGAAACATCCCTCAATGACCATCTGCTCACCGGTCCTGACTTGACAAATACATTGGTTGGTGTCCTATGCCGCTTCCGAAAGGGTTCCGTCGCAGTCATGTGCGATGTTGAAAGAATGTTTCACCAATTCCAAGTAAAAAGAGAAGATCAAGATTATCTACGATTCCTTTGGTGGGAGAATGGCAACTTGGGAACCACACCCGCAGTCTACAGAATGAAGGTCCACTTGTTTGGAGCGGCCTCGTCTCCTGGCTGTGCCAACTTTGGCCTAAAACATCTGGCAGCACAAGGGACAGGTCAGTTCAGCAAAGACACCATACGCTTCATTCAAAGAGATTTCTATGTAGACGATGGTCTGACAAGCGTTCAAAATGAGGACGAAGCCATCCAACTCGTCAAAGAGTCAAGAGAACTCTGCAGTACAGGGAAGTTAAGACTGCACAAGTTTGTTTCTAACAGCAAGAATGTGATGGCGTCTATCCCAGACGAAGAATGTGCTGCAGTCAAAGATCTAGATATGGACTTTGGTGTACTACACGTGGAGAGAGCTCTGGGAGTAGAGTGGTGCATTACATCTGACGCATTCCAATTCAGAGTCCAAGTAAAACCCCATCCACTAACAAGAAGAGGTGTGCTCTCTACCGTAGCTTCTGTATATGATCCCCTGGGGTTCATGGCGCCCTTTGTCCTTGTTGGGAAGCAGGTACTCCAGCAAATGTGCAGAGACAAAGTCGGCTGGGATATGCAACTTCCAGAAAACCTAAGACCTCAGTGGGAGTCCTGGCTCAGAGACCTACCCAATCTGTCTGGAACGCAAATCAAAAGATGCTACTTACCTTCAAGTTTCGGCGACATCAAAGGATATGAGCTCCACCACTTTGCGGACGCAAGTGTCTCTGGATACGGTGAATGTACTTACCTGCGAGCCATCAACACATCCGACGAAGTCCACTGCTGTCTCGTAATGGGAAAATCCAGAGTTACTCCGACAAAAGTCACGACTATACCAAGACTAGAACTCTCTGCAGCAGTTGTTGCTGTTCGAACCAGCGACATGCTCCGGAGTGAACTTGAAATCCAAGATCTGCAAGAGTTCTTCTGGACAGATTCCAAGGTCGTTCTCGGCTACATAAACAACGACGCTAGAAGATTTCAAGTGTTTGTAGCCAACCGCATTGAGAGAATCAAGTCAAGTACAAAGCCTGAACAGTGGTCATACGTTGCTTCTGAGGACAATCCAGCAGACCATGCCTCACGAGGTTTGACTGCAGAGCAGCTAAAGTCCTCAAACTGGTTCACAGGACCAAAGTTTATTTGGCAAAGAGGTCTACTCGACAGAGAAAGCAAGGTGGGAGAAGTCAAGGAAGATGATCCGGAGCTTCGCAAGGCTCTTGTGTGCAACACAAAAGCAAAGGAAGACAGATCATTATTAGACCGCCTACAGAAATTCTCTGATTGGACAAGAGTAGTAAAGGCAGTTGCCAGATTGAAGCGAATGGCCAAAGAATACAAAGGTCTGAAGCAACGCACCAATGAAAGTACAAGCATAGAAGAAAGGAAAGAGGCAGAACTTGCTATCATCAAGTTAGTTCAAAAAGAAGCATTCTCAGATGAGATAAAGAGGCTGAAGCTAAAGAAGGAAGTTGCCAAGACCAAAGAAAGTAAGCTGCAGAAGTTAAGTCCCTTCCTGGACGAAGAAGGTATCCTAAGGGTGGGAGGACGCTTAAGTCAAGCTGCATTACACCCACACGTGAAACATCCGGCAATACTTCCAAAGAACAGCCACATATCAGCCTTACTCATCAAGCACCAGCATGAAAAGGCAGAACACCAAGGACGTGGAATAACGACAAATGCGCTCCGAGCTAATGGATGGTGGATCCTGGGATGCAGCAGTGCCGTCTCATCATACATCTTTAAATGTGTCAAGTGCAGAATGTACAGAAGACCTACTGAAGAACAAAGAATGGGCGACTTACCTCAAGATAGAATGGAAGCAACTCCTCCTTTCACGTATACTGGCATGGATTGCTTTGGTCCGATCTACATTAAGGAAGGAAGAAAAGATCTCAAAAGGTATGGACTCATACTTACCTGTCAATGTTCAAGAGCCATTCACGTAGAAGTGATTGATGACTTGACAACCGACGCATTTATCAATGCTCTTAGAACATTTATTGCCATAAGAGGAAATGTTCGTCAACTAAGATGTGACCAAGGAACCAATTTTGTTGGTGCAAGGCGAGAGTTCAAAGAACTCATGAAAGGAATGGACGAAGAAAGACTAAAGGCTCTAGGATGTGAGTTTCTCATGAATCCTCCAGCGGCAAGTCACATGGGCGGTATCTGGGAGAGGCAAATAAGAACTATAAGAAGTGTCCTCACTGCTATACTCGACCAGTCAGCACAAAGGCTTGACAGCACCTCTCTAAGAACGTTCCTGTATGAAGTTATGGCCATCATTAATAGCCGACCACTTACCGCTGAACATCTGAATGACCCATCCGGACCTGAACCCTTAACCCCGAACCACATTCTGACTATGAAGTCGACAATCATTCTTCCCCCACCTGGACAATTTGTCAAGGAAGATCTCTATCTTCAAAGGAGGTGGCGTCGAGTGCAGTATTTGGCCAATGAGTTTTGGACCAGATGGAAGAAAGAATATCTTCTGAACTTACAACCAAGACAAAAGTGGTGCAAAAGCAGAAGGAACTCAAAGGTCAACGACATCGTCCTTCTACAAAATGATTTGGCACCACGCAATGAGTGGAAGCTAGCAAGAGTCACTGAAGTCTATCCAGGGCTAGATGGTAGGGTCAGAAAACTAAAGTTGCTAGTTAGTGACACCACATTTGACATTAAAGGGAAACCTACAACTAAAACAGTGTACCTTGAAAGACCTATACAGAAGGTTGTTACTCTGCTTGAAGCAGATTAAAGTGTTGAATTGGGTTGTCTGAAGCTTACCTGTTACCTGTGAAATAGAAACTTACCTGCAAACTTACCTGTTAATTTACCTTGAAGAGGAAATGGAAACTTACCTGTTATGAGGAAATATATATATATTTTGATGATGATGATAAGTTGAATGGTATTTACTTGCAATGAACATTGCACTTAGAGAAATCCCACATAAGGTTCATGTGATTTGGTGGGAGTGTAATTGCAGCCATAATGTTGCCTACAGTTCAATAGGTTGTTCACCCATTTCGTGCTAATAACAGTTTTTTACCAATGAATCTCGTTTGGACTACTCTCGCGTTATTGAGGAAATCAAGCGCCAGTTAGCTATTTCCGGTAGAGCTTACAAGACATGCCGACTGTTTGGCACGGACCAACTTTTTCTCCGTCATTCTGGAC
Source organism: Synaphobranchus kaupii (assembly GCA_029718625.1). NCBI lineage: Eukaryota > Metazoa > Chordata > Actinopteri > Anguilliformes > Synaphobranchidae > Synaphobranchus > Synaphobranchus kaupii. Next base: position 2,004,072 of record CM056383.1, on the reverse strand, counting down.
TTCATAATGTAGTGCAACGAACTGCAACAAGGACAGCTTCAAGATTGAAGATTCAGAGACATTATTCCCTTTTTGTAGCATGCAGCCAACGAGGTATTTACGTTTTGTGTGCATTTCATTTGGGTTGAACTGTGTTCTACATGCTATGTATGTACGTATGTATGGTCTCTTCGTTATGCTAGCCAAGCTAACTATGATTGTTTGTATCTATAGTTTTCACGGTGCTTATGGAGGCGATTCGACTTCAATAAAACCAGTAGAAGAAAGCCACTTGTGTTTGCCTGTGCTTGGAGGGAATTACAATGTTAGTAGTGAACTCTAGAACCCTAATGTTAGTAGGTTAGTATTATATACACATGTTAGTTTGTTAGCAGGTTAGTATTAAATCTAATCTAACAGTTAGTATGATTAGTACATTAGTATTATATACAAATATAAATAAAGTCAGAAGGAAGAAAACGAGATATACGAAATACAGAAGAAACCTGAATGTTCCCAAAATCACCCGAATAGTGCAATGACAAAGACAGGGGGTGGAATCTCAGAAACATGGAACGCGGACTGACAATCGCGAGGGAAGGAAAACAGGAAAAATAATAACAAATAAAGAAATAAAACAGACAGATTACAGGATCCTAACATTATAGTGCTGTTTTTGAGTAGTTTCCTTTGTGTGTATGTGTGTGCTCACGCTGCGGACTGCGCTCCCTGTCCTATGTCTCTGCTGTGGGGCAGCGGCGCACTCTGCCCCACCGTTGCTAGGGAAACAACGTGAGCGTGATCTGCGTAAGCAGAGAAAACCTGCCGCAAATTATATTGGGCGGAGGGGCAGAAATGTTTTTGCCCCTACTAATTCTGCCTAGAAACAGGTGGCCAAAAAAATGAACGTTAAGTTAACGTGGGTTGGCGTGACCAGGAAATAAACATAAACAAAGCCAATTCAGTGTGTGTGTATCTCTAATGCTAGCCAGCTAAAGTTTTCCATTAGTTTGATTTTATTTTGTCATAGATGTCAAGTTTGCCCATATAAAATATGGGTTTTCCAACTTTTCGAAGGTATACGGGCATATAAGGTTACAATAAAGGAAATCTAGACTAACACATTTTTTAAAACGTTTTCCAACATAATTAATTTAATCGCTGCAATCACATTTTCTTTCTCCCTCTCTCTGATATTCTCTCGATTTCTGAGGCCCTGGGAAAAGCAAGTAGCGCATCAGGACTGTAGGCTAAGTTATGATCTAAAAATACGCTTTATGACAACGATGTACCTTGCTGAATTTGTTACACTCATTATTATGTGAAAAGCTAAATACATGAATATATTAAATAAACTTGAATCAGACAAATAACTGGTTACTATTGATTTTAATAGATAATGATTTATACGGTTTTTGGTGAATTTATAGCTAGTTTTGCAGGCGTGAAAATAAGGGCAACTCTCTCCAGAGGTTGACACCTATGTTTACCCTTCTTTAAGGCATGTCTTAACATAGCTAAATCAATACCAAATGTTTGTATTAAATGCAGGGCTCGACATTAACGCTTGTCCGCTTGTCCGGGACGAGTAAAAAAAGTGGCCGGACAAGCACAATATTAACTTGCCCGAACGGACAAGTGAAAAAAAAACGAACGTTAGTAATTCCGTCTGATCAGAAAGTGTTGCGGTGTCGCACTGAAAACTCTCATTCTCTTCATTACGTGAATATCACTAGGTTCAATGATTGGGAGTTTTTGCGGCGCGAGTAATTTTAGTTACAAATTGTGAAGCTCGTTGACCGACTGGAATTCGAAACAAGCAGCCTCCAAAACCTAACCAAGCCCAAGACAAGCCCCTGAGAAAGCAGCTGGCTCCAGATTAGTTTGCAAGATATGTGCACTTAAAAAGTTAACAAACGTATCCTCCTGTGTAATGATGATGAGCTGAAATTGAAATAAACCGTGAGTGTGAAGTCTAAGTTAGCAAGCTAACGTTAATTGTCCTGGCTGACATTCAGGCAGTTGACAAAAGTTGTGTAGGTAAATGCTAACGTTAGGTCGGCAATTATTATCATTCCGACTTTGTCACATCATTGCATCAAGTCCCAACGAGAGAGCACACGTTATATTAGGTAACGTCAACGCACAAATCATTAGGTTGGGGGATTGGATTCTGAGTCGGGAGTTATTTCAGAAATGGGGGAGAATCTTTATTTGTGCATTGACTAAAGACAAAAAGAAAACCTTAAGATCGTGAAATATTTGGCATATGTTTTGCTAAATGCTTCTTTATTTGAAGCATATGGCTGTTAAGCTCCAAAGTTGACCAACAATGCAAATAATAATAGTAACAACTTTATATAGAACTTTTTTAAACACTGGATTATAAAGTGCTGTACAAAATAAAAGAACAAAAAACAACATGATAAAGATGAAATGCAAGAAACAAATAAAAATAAATACAATTAAATATAATACAAAGTAGGGGTGAACTCAGCTAAATTGGGCCATCAGGTAAAATGGGCCAGATATGGTTGGAGCGTCTTGGTGCTTTCAGTTTTAATAGCCAATCGCTGCAAATGATTTCAAACTGTTGCCACAACAGTACTTTTCATGTTACAACTGATTTGATTGGTCTGAGGTTACTAAGATGATCGGGACAATGCCTGATACAGAGACTGGTGAAGAAAACTGCATGGTGAGTGTCCTGACATGCTAAATCTGACTTTTCAATGATAAGGTTGATATATCAATAAGAAACAAAGTAACATCTAGAAGCAATGGTTCGTGATCAATGTCTTGATAGCCTCTATCAGAAAAAATGCTGATATTTTGCAAGATAAACTATTTTCTTATGAAAATGCATTTTTAGTTACTGGCCCATTTTACCTTAACGTGTTAGATAAAATGGGCCATTATTGTCAGCTAAAATGGGCCACCTTCTGAACTGAATTTCAACAGATATTTTGATGGTTCCTGTTATTAAAAACTATTCAAATAATATTGAAATGAGTCAAGCCTGGATATGTCATATTAATTTTGTATTAAAATAGGACCCATATACACTACTCACAAAAAGTTAGGGATATTCGGCTTTCGGGTGAAATTTCAGGATGAACCTAAAATGCACTATAACCTTTACAGGTGAAATTAATTTGACCACCTCTAAACTTTTGAATGCACATGTCCAACTATTCGATGTTTCAGTACTTTTTGCACAACTTGCTGTTCTCTAACAAGGAGCTGAACGGCAAAATTCACAACAGGTGTTTGATCCATGAATCGACCAATAAATTTCCTGGTTCAATTAGAATTGGTATTTAAACAGTCCTCTTCATCATGCTGTTCACATTTTGACATCATGAGACCAAGACGACACCTAACAATTGATCAACAGTACCTCGCCATTGCGAGGCTTCAAACAGGATGTTCTCAGAGGGAAGTGGCCACTGAGCTTAGAGTGTCACAGAGTGTCATCAGCAGGTTGCAACAGAGATACAGAGAGACTGGAAGAGTCACAGAAAGGCATAGAAGTGGACGTCCTTTGGCCACATCCCACACTGATGACCGCTTCATTGTGAACAGTGCCCTGCGGAACCGGATGATGAATGCCACTCAACTCCAGGCACATTTAAGGGAGGTGAGAGGCACCCAAGTGTCACGTCAGACCATTCGAAACCGTTTACATCAGCGTGGTCTGCGTGCTAGACGACCTGCAAGGGTACCTGACCACACCACCAGGCACAGGCGTCATCGTCTTGCATGGGCCAGGGAGCATTTACGCTGGACGAGGGACCAGTGGGCCTCAGTGCTGTTCTCTGATGAAAGTCGATTCACGTTGAGCAGAAATGATGGCCGCCAACGATGTTGGAGACGTCAAGGAGAGCGCTATGCATCAGCCACTGTTGTCACCAGACGACCCTTTGGTGGTGGCGGTGTTACAGTGTGGGCAGGTGTGTCTAGTCAATACAGAACTGCCCTACACTTTGTGAATGGTACAGTGACAAGCCCATACTACCTGAATAACATCATTAATCCAGTCATTGTGCCCCTGCACGAACAACACAGGCCTAATTTCATCTTCATGGACAACAATGCTCCAGCTCATCGAGGTCGCATCATTAGGGAAAGGCTGCTGGAGACTGGGGTACCTCAAATGGAGTGGCCTGCACTTTCTCCAGACCTGAATCCCATAGAAAACCTATGGGATCAGCTGACTCACCGTGTAGAGGCTCGTAACTCTGTACCCCAGAACCTCAATGACCTGAGGGCTGCCCTTCAAGAAGAGTGGGATGCCATGCCTCAGCAGACATTAAGTCTACTTGTGAACAGCATGAGGCGTCGTTGTCAAGCTGTAATTGATGCTCAAGGGCACATGACAAGTTATTGAGACATTGACATTTTTGTTGTGGTATACCCACCACTGTTGTTGGCTTTTGTTTCAATAAATTGTTTGAGATGAGGAAATCACCATTGCATGCTTCTACTTAAATGCCCTACTTTCATGATACGTATAATATCACTGTAGCGTGAACTTACATTTTCCATAAATTTCACCCGAAAGCCAAATATCCCTAACTTTTTGTGAGTAGTGTATATGCACACAAACATACACACACACATAGGGACGCACGGAATGTTCAAAAAATGACTTGTTTTATGATATAATTCCTGTTTTTTAATGTAAGTACTGTTGCCTTTTAATGTATTTTCTATTTAATATGTAAAATATTTGCTTTTGTTAACCTGTTTTTAATTATAACACCCAAAGATCCAGCACCACATCATTCACACACACGCACACATGCACGGATGCATGCACACACACACACACACACACACACACACACACACACACACACACACTCACAGACACACACACACACACAATGTTCAAAAATTTGTTTAGTTTTTTAATGCAACTGCTGTTTTAATGTAGCCTAATTACCTTTGCATTTAATGTATTTTCTATTCAAAATTTTATATATTTGCTATTGCTAAAAGTTTTTTAATACAATTAATTTCTTGTTATGCCATTTTCAAATAAAAATTAAATAAAGAACATTTGTTGCTTTGGTCAGAATGATGGTTTTAATGTCACTGGCCCATTTTAGCTGAACAAGTGGCCCATTTTACCTGATCGGGGTCAGGTTGTCTGGGAGGGTGGCATCTGACACTTAAATAGCTCTAGGAATGAAGCATTTATTTTTTATTACATAATTTCAACATAGTATGATAGAGGAGACCTGACTTAATAAAAAAGAGACACATTTGGAAGTTGTGCATCTATTTTGATGTGTTCTAGATTGTGTTCTAGGTGATTTGGCAAAAAGTGGCCCAATTTAGCTGAGTTCACCCTAAAATACAATTAAATGTAATAAAAGGCTTAATGTATATAAAAATAATCAGTTAAAAGCAAGTCCATAAAAGTGAGTTTTCAATTGGGATTTAAAAGATGAGATGGCCATTGTGTCTGGAAGGCTGGATTTCAACCTAAACTTTGGAACAGTGATTAGAGCTCTGCCATCGGACCTAAGGCTGCACTGCTGGTAAGGGATCAACAAAAAAAACTCGGAGATATAAGAAGGGGGTACACCATGAAGGGCTTTGTATGTTATCAATAAAATCTTGCAAAATTTGACAGGGGGACAAGCAACACCAGTTTACTAAAGCTGCTGCTAGAATCAGACAGAGGGGACCTGATGCCCCACCATCACCTGTCCTCACAGGATGGAGGAAAATATGTTGGTGAAAATGGCCAATATAATACATACTGCTTATTATGTAGCCAAAGAAGAGCAGCCCTTCACCCGATTTACAACCCCACATGGTTTAATCTACAGAATCTAACTTTCCAACTGCTACCCGTCCAACAAGGCAAACGCACGCACACGTACGGGAATTGTGTAATTGTTGTTAATAAGCGAATAAATCACAAGAATTGTCCAAAACTCGGTTTTACTGTCGGTTTTATTTTTTTTTAATAGGCCTTTATTTTTTCGGACAAGTAAGTTTAGCCTCCGGACAAGTAAAAAGTCTGAGCCACTTGTCCGAAGGACAAGTAGATCAAAAAGTTAATGTCAAGCCCTGAAATGTTTGCATATTCATTTGACATTTATCTGATAATTCTCGTTATTATAATATGCCGTTGGCATGCTTTGCGTTTTTTGTATTTTAGCTAGGCTATAATTGCATTAGTTCTGGATAAACTTTATCAAACTTGTTTTCACTTTCCTACAAGTTAACAACGTGTCATAGTTATTAGCAAGCATGCAAGTTATTTAAGAAACGTGTCTGTCTCATCCTATTACATTGTTGCAGTATAGGCAACCTCAATGTAGGGTTCTGTGTTGTGCTGAAGCGATACATTGTATTCAGTTTTTAAATGTTTCTGCTCCCTGGCACTTAGGCCTACAGCGCAGCCCATAGCATATGCCTACCGTAGACTAATTGGCTATCTTTATTTTTTTTAATGGTGACGTCATACAAAACTGCCCCTCCAGAAATGTCATTCTAAAATCGCCACTGTGTAGGCCTAAGTGTGATCGGTCACTCAGTACTGAAAGCCTTCAATAGGCACATATCTTGCATTATAATTAATCACTTTTATCTTAATGCAACACTGCATTAATTTTTGTTAGAACCGCAAATGATTTTAATCCGAATAAAATAGTGACCTCTAGTGGACTCTTACGTATTTCCTGACCACGAGTTTTGTGTATTTTTTGCAACCGAATCCCTCCTCCACTCCACACTCCACCCCCATTCGAGACAACCAACACTGGTTGTCTGTTGAGAAGATGATGTCGAGATAAACATTCACTGTGTCGGATTAACTTCATTACAGACAAATCCCAGATGAAACTATTGTAGGCTATTCACTCCAACAGAGTTACCTAAAAATGGCAACCGTCAAAAAGGATGACAGACTCACAAATTCACAAAGCTTTCTATGCGTGGGTTTTGCTGGAATATTCAGCAAAACAGCTACGTCTCCCTTGGAGGTTGTGAAGATTAAAAGTCAGATTGGAACATTCCACTGCAAAAGAGGCTTTTTAAATACTTTTCTTTTAGTCTACCAGAATGAAGGCCTGCGAGCACTGTGGAAAGGAAATATGGTTTCATGTCTGCGGTTGTTCCCTTACAGTGCGATACATCTGGCAACCTACAAAAAGTAAGTAAGGTATAAGGTAGTTTTGCTCATTGCTTAATAAACAGATTCATTCGCTTAATTTGTGAACCAACCCTAACTAACTATAGCTATACGTTTGGAAGTGAAAACATGTAAGATGTAACTTAGCTAACGTTAGTTCTAAATTTAACAAACCGTAGCTGGTTAGCTTAGCTAGCTAACTGTTCATAAGTTAGTTAACAAGCTTGCAGACTTTCGATGAAGGCTACATACATACATTTCGTTAGCAAGCTGGTTAGCTATTTTAGTAACTGCATTAGAAATGTCAACAATAGTGTAACGTTATATGTATCTAGCTAATGTTTCAAAATAGTCCATGTTAGCAGACTGCTTAACGTTACATTTACATGAGCTACTAGCTAGCAAGATGGCTTGTTAGGCAACTTAGGGGCTGTCGTGAACTAGCTAATCATAATTTTGGTCTGTAACTAGAAAAAAAAATTTGTTGTGGGACACAGCTTTGTCGATTTTTTGCCGTATTTGTTTAGTATTGTGTCCTAGATTAGCAGCTGGCCGTGTGTTTTCAAATTGACTTCCTCTAAGTTTACTGTAGTTCATGTTCCGTGACGAAACACTCACACCTTCCACCCTCGTCCAATGAAATGGCGTAAAGCATCTCAGCCGATGAATGCGTCATCGCATAGGACAGATCCGCCTTCGATTTATTTAGCAGCACCGGGTGAGGTTTATAATTCATACATCAATGATCGGTTTTGGGGGGCACATTTATGACAGAGTAAACGTCAATTTGCCATTATGTAAAGTGTAAGAAAAAGTGTGGCCTGCCACCCATAAAACTGCTCACGTTATGTAACACGTGAAACTATTATCTTCAACGCCAGGGACATAATGCGTGACATAATCATCTTGTTTGCAGGTCATGCCCTTTTCGTTAATGTGTACACTGAGGAGAGTGGATATTGAAGCAGACTGTAACTTTTCAGGAATTCATAAATACCCCAAAGACTGCAAGTAGAACATACAGTGAACGAAAAAGGGTTGTATGTAGTTATAATTTTGATAGTACCGGTACATGCGTTCTTCTACTATGAAAGATGCAAGAATGTCTTTCGTCATGTTAAAGTGTCTCAGTATTTTAAAATATATATATTGTTTTGGGACTCATAAATTAATAAGTTGCTGTTGATATTTGGACATAGATTTATCTTTAATTGGAATTGAACCAACGAAATGTATTGGTCTGCATCAAAGAAAAATTAAGAATTTAGTTTTTGCTATTCAAGAGGTTTTGGATTTTTATGTCCTGTTTCTTGTTTTGTTCAGTTTCAGTTTAGTTGACAATCATTTTGGCACCCTCAGAGCCCAGCAATGGCTTTAGAGGCTTAAGAGGTTGCATAAATTACAGGATGTGCTATACTAACGAGTCCTTGTGCTGGTGCCTTTTTAAATGTATTTGTTTGCTCGGTCAGGATTGTCCACTTGCACATGGACGAATTAGGCTACATATCTCAGTGGAGGGCCATCGCCGCCGGTGGGCTGGCTGGAATCACCGCTGCACTGGTGACATACCCACTGGAGGTGGTGGAAACACGGCTCATCGCTCAGAACTGCAGGCAGCCTACATACAGGGGAGTCCTGCACACCCTCTCTAACATCGTCCACAGCGAAGGACTGAAGGCCCTCTACAGGGGCTACTCCCTGACAGTCATAGGTACGCCCCAAAAATTAAGGGGAACATTTTATGCCTTATAATATTAATAATGTATAAGTATGTACATTGCAGGAATTTCTTTAAATTGGATCACTGCACCTGGCCTCCTAATCATCAATGTGCATAACAATGAGAAGGACAGCACTCATAATCAGGTCTTTTAAAGACTTTAAAACCTGACTGCAAGTGCTGTCCTTCTCATTTTGACATAACCATATAAGTTGATATGTCATTTTAAGTTTTATTTAAGGGGGTGGGGACAGAATGTAACCCAAGCCAAATTTACATTATAACCATTAGGGCGGCAGTCACGTTTCTCTGAGTAGACCCTTGCTGTGTGCTCACACCTATGTGTAAAATGGATCATCACCCAGCAGTACCATGTGGGAAACAAACACTGGTCTGTAGGCTTTGTTGTGTTGATAGTACAGTGGTGAAAACCTTTCACCACTGTACTATCAACATTTAAAACTGGCCCCAAACTATTTAAAGCTGTCCTCTTGTCTCCTTCAAAAACAGAGTTAACCATAACTCTTTTTTTTTGTTGAGATTTCACTTGTCAGTCTATTTTGAAGCAGCAGAATTGTGCAGTCTTGCTGCAAACAGGTAAGGGGTGTGATGCATTTCCATGGCAGTGTAGTATAATGGATAGAAAACATGGGCTTGTAGCCCTAGGGTTGCAGCCAGGTTTGATTCCCAGGTAGGACAGTGCCGTGGTACCCTTCAGCAATGTACTTAACCAGAATTGTTTTAGTAAATATCCACCTGTATAAATAGATACTATGTAAAAAGTTGTGTAAGTCACTCTGGATAAGAACGTAGACCTGCTAAATGCCTGTAATGAATGAATGCATTCCATAATGAATGGATATCTTAGTTATACCCCTGAGAAGGCAGAGCCTGTGATTTTTAATGTGTTTCTGCAGGTGCTGTTCCTTTCTCCCTGGGCTGTTACGCAGTGTACATCAATTTGGACAATCTGTGGCAGGAACCCAGCGTTCGCTTCACACCCCTCCAGAACTTCATTAACGGTTGCGTGGCTGCAGGATTGGCCCAGACCCTGTCTTTCCCCTTCGAGACAGTTAAGAGGAAGATGCAGGTCAGCGCATTTGACATGTACATCTTCAGTTTAGTTTATATTTTTGTCCAATATTTAATATTCTGTCTGCTGCATTACGTTTAAGAAAGCTAGGATTTTCTCATGTTTTGAAAGTTTAAGGTGGCTATTGAGAAATGTACAAGATCAGTCCAGAAGAGGGCGCACTAGCACTCGGCTCAGGACTGCAGGAATCGTAAGAGCAAGGGTGAATCTCCTACCCTGTGTACCCTTTACTCGATTTTTAACTTTCAAAAACCAGTACATAAACCAGATTGTTGGCATGCTGATTTGCATCTGGTTATGGAGTGATTATGTTCAGGAGATTTTTGTTGTCTCTAATGGGGCTGCAGATGAACAAGAATGCATAGGATTAACAATGATAGAGTTGGGGGGTGGGTAAAAATGATTAATAGACAAGAAATATACAATTGGTCAAATAACCATGGAGGTTAGTCCATGGAACTTAATTTATATAGAATTTGTGTGCATTGTGTAAGATGAATGATTAAATACCATACTGTGTGGCATTGTAATTAAACCTTGTGGTGTTACACAGAACAGTACCTTACCATAATGATGGAACATTTGTGGTAGTGATCCTTATCAACATCAGCCCTCTTGACACATTGAAAACAGTTAGTGGAGTAACAACAATATATGGAATGGCAGAACACTTTGCCTACGTTTGGTGGTCTATCTTTAGGCCTGAAGGTGTTGTGGCAGCTGAGAATGCGGACCTTTCTCAGAGCTCAGTGCTGGTGTCCACTGCTACAGTGCCCTCCACTATTATTGGCACCCCTGGTAAAGATGAGTGAAAAGGGTTATAAAAAATTAAACGTTTGGTGAATTAGCTTAATGTCACACTGAAAAAGTGAGAAAAATCCAACCTTTAATTGAAGTAAATTTATTATGAGAAAAAAAATCCCTCATCAAGAAATAATTATTTTTAACAAAACCACATGTGCTACAATTATTGGCACCCCTGAATTTATATATAGAATAAAGTAATAATTTTTAATATATGGTCGCATATCCTTTGCATGCCATGACTTCCTGATGTCTGTGACCCAACAACATCAAAAGACTCTTGATATCTTATTTTCTGGTACTCTTTCAAGCGATACTATAACGTCTAACGGCATTTGAATGGAACTTTATGGGAATTGGGGGGTAGGACTAGATTTAGCTCTAAATTATGCTGGAACAGTATGGAATACATGGTTGGTAAAATGGCTGTAAGTCATCAAGGGTCTGAGGCAGGGGTAGGGAACCCTGGTCCTGGAGAGCCGCAGGGTCTGCTGGTTTTTGTTTTCACCTTAAATACAGCAACTACTTAGACCAAAGAACCAGGTGAGGTCAGTTAACTGTGTAATCAACTGCTTTAATTGATCAATTAAGTGGCGCGTAACAACTAAAACCAGCAGACCCTGTGGCTCTCCAGGACCAGGGTTCCCTACCCCTGGTCTGAGGTATCAAACGAGCCTGAGGTATCAAACAATCCTCTAAAGTGGATTTTTTAAAAAGCTAAAAAAAAACTTTAAAAAAACTAAAGTGGTTTTGTTAAAAATAATTATTTCTTGATGAGGGAAATTTTTTTCTCATAATAAATTTACTACAATTAAAGGTTGGATTTTTCTCATTTTATCAGTGTGAGATTAAGCTAATTCACCAAACGGTGAATTTGTTATAACCCTTTTTACTCATCCTTACCAGGGGTGCCAATAATAGTGGAGGGCACTGTATAGATACAGTGCCTAAATTTAATTGAACAGCACATGGCACAATAGTGTCTGTCTTATGGTGAGACTATGAAAAACAATGAAAAAATTTTAAATACGTACATCACTTTTTGGGGTGCTGGGTTAGGGTGCGATCATGAAAAGAGAATAGAACCCGCACACTCATATGCTCTGAAAAACACCAGTTTATTGACAGCGTTTCGAGCACAAGGCCCTTCAGGTCAAACTCGGGTTCTATTCTCTTTTTACAAAAAACAGTACAATGAAATCTGCAATGTGTGGATCTGGATCCAGTTTTGAGACCCTTAGTCACATTGAAGGTGACACAACAGGAGACATTAAACAGAAACAAAAAACCCACTCCTGTCCAGCAGAAAGAACTTTGAGGTGCCAAAAAGCAGCCACCTTAGCAGCAATTCATAACTGGAGATCATATGACTAGACAACTGAATGCAAATACAAATGGAACTAATCTCAAATATTTATGACTGTTCCTGTTGTTGAAGACAAATTTCACCAATAAAAGTTTGGTCTTTCCACAGTTACACAGAGCTAGACAAAATGTGCATTCTATTTTACAAATTCATACTGAGTTTGTTGCAATGTGCAATGCATGTTTTGCTTACCATTGTTGCAGGGAAGACAGAAATAAATGCATGATGGGGGATTTTAATTTATGTAAATTGAACAGAAATGGCAGAAGATATGTGCTTTTGTTAATTTTGCATTAATCTACAAAAAAAATGTATAACCCTAGCCATTACATACTACACTGATGGCAAAGGAAACATGAGAAAAATGCATTTGAATAACTGAATGAATATTTAATTCTCCTTGAAGTTGCCCAGTGGATTAATGCCTTGCGAAGGTTATTTCAATTGGCCCTGAATATATAGTACAGGATATGATGCGGCAGGCTCTGTCTGTGAGTGCGGCTCTTGTTTCCCCTCCCCTCGGGGCTAGGTTTGTGTTTCCTAAACAGACACTGCAGTCCTTGTGAGATAGGGGGTCATTTTCCATGGGGGAGGGGCACTTCCCTGTGCTCACAATTGGCAGCGGTGAAATTTGTGTTGCACGGTCAGAGACCTTATGACTTGGAAGTACTTCTGAAAACCTGGAGTGCCCAGTGAAACTGAACCATAAAAGGGAATGCTCAAGAACAGACCCCCTCCCTTCCCCCACTCACGTGTGTTTGTCACATGTCTGTCCATGTGTTGCCCTTGTCACAAAAGGGGAAGAGACAACATCTGAGCTGTAGTGTATAAATATAGCATTTAAAAATACAAGAATGGTTCTCAACCTTAACATTCACAATGTGACCGCGGTGGTGCAGCGGACAAAGGCGCAGACTTTTTGTCTGTGTGGTTGCGCCCCGAGGATTGGGGGTTCGATCCCCGGTCCTGCCAGATTTGAGTATGGCCGGTGCCTTGAGGGAGTGGAAATTGGCGGCTGCTCCCGGGGTGGAGGGGCTCGGAGGGAATCGTCGCACATAAGACAGCCCTGGGCAAGTTGGAATCACGGTCAGGAGCTTGAGGAGTCGCGCCCTGAAGAGGACGCGGCGGCCTCTTTCCTGCTACCAGCCAAAGGGGTTGTAGCGGCAATTCTCTAGCGGTTGCTACAGGCGGGGAATTGAATTGCATAGGGTCCAATTGGCTACCAAAATTGGGAGAAAAAGGGAAAAATCAGGAAAAAAATTTTAAAAACATTCACAATGTGGATTCACAAACAGTTGTGAAACCACAGCATGCTGCATTTAAAGGCAAGGACACTGACACTGTGTTTCGCACAATAGACTTCGTCACACACCGACGGAATTGCACATTTTGTGAAATGCTCATATTATCAGAAGATACTGTGGCAGGGACCAGTCTTTAAGTACAGCTGGCTGAAGCAATTCAAATGTCCTGTGAAGGACATTAGGCGTCACTACTCGTACCAGCAGTGAGTCAAGGTGAGCAGTGAATCATGGTGTTGACAGTGCCTTTAAGGGAGGTTGATTGCGATACTCTACACCCAGTTTGCTTTGAAAACTGAAAAAAATGAAAGAGTGTATTGCAAAATGAAATTTCCCTGAAGACCAATAGTGCCAGCGCATAGTACAGTGATACCAGCAATTCATTATATTGCTAATTCAAAAGCCGTTACCGTTTGTGAATCTGACAAATTTCAACCATTTCATTGTGCAAGTCTTTCAATATTTGAAGAATTGTACATTATTTAATGCTTAAACAAGCTGAAGAGAAAATACGAATCAGTATTACACAAAGCTGTTCTTAAACCACTCTTCTATACAGGAAAGACAATTGGTACATCTGGATAATACTGTACATAGTTTGGTCTACTGGATCTCAGTCAGTTCCTGAGCCTTTTTGTTTCTCTGAGTGTGTTCCGCCTTACAAAGTAGACTTTTTCTTACAGAAATCATAAACTGTTATATTAGTAGTTCTTTGCTATTGTAATTGTGGTTATCTTACCTGGTAATATGCAGGTATCTACAAACAGGTATCTGAATTCATGACTATAGACCATGATAGTACCTTGCAACGGCTTCCTCTAAGGCAGTGGTTCCCAAACCACTCCTCAGGTACCCCCAGCCAGATCCAGGTATTTGTTCCACCCATAGACTCAAGCTCACCTGTTGTAACTCACCAAGGGCTTGCTTAGTTGTATCAGGTGTGCTTGAGGTGGAACGCATCAAATACCAGGATCCAGCTAGGCGCACCCAAGAAGAGGTTTGGGATCCATTGCTCTAAGGTGAAGTTCCATGCCACTCACACACTGATGGGGAATTTTTCTCTGTTCTCCAGGCCCAGAATGCTTTGCTGCCACACTGTGGTGGGGCCGATGTCCATTTTAGCGGCATGCTCGACTGCTTCAGACAGGTCATCAACAACAAGGGGATTCTGTCTCTGTGGAGTGGCCTTACTGCCAACATGATCAAGGTATGGTTTGTATGTTTGTGTGTGCATTGTTTTGAATGCATTTAGTTGTATCATTTCCTAGGTGCCACTCACTGCATGGTGATATTCCAATATTTAAAGCTTCAGTCATTTTTGGTTTTATAATTAAACTTGTATGCTCCATGTTACAGAATGCCCTAATATAGAAACACGTTAGCAGTAGAAACGGTCACATCCACGGATGGTATAATTTTTAAAGGAATGTTACTAAGATCAACATGTAGTTTTATATTGGGTGGAAAGCAAGCAAAATTCCACTCCACTATCTAGATGCACCATTGTGTGGAAAATAGTAAATTTTTTGTTTACACAAATGCTCCCAAAGAGGACATGTAGATAAGTGGAATTGGGAAAGCAGCTCCTCTTGTTCCCTTGAGGCTGTAGCCTGTGTTAAGCACAATGGAATGTAAACGCAGTGGATACAGCCACGCCCAGAAACAGCACAGCACTCTCAGATGAAGCTAAACCGGTTTCTATGTAGGTATACAGTCAAGCCGGAAAGTCTGAACACTCTTTCACCTTCTCCACGTTTTATTACGTTACAGACATATTCTACAATAGATTGAGTTCATTTTTTGTCTCAAAATTCTACAAAAAATAGCCCATAATGACAAAGTGAAAACAGGTTTTTAGACATTTGTGCTAATTTATTAAAAATCAAAATGTAAAATATCATATGACACCCAAAAGTGAGCTGAGGTGCGTTTTGTTTCCACTGATACTGCTTGAGATGTTTCTACAACTTAATTGGAGTCCACCTGTGATAAATTCAATTGATTGGACATGATTGGGGATTGCCAACACCTGCCTATATAAGGTCCCACAGTTGACAGTGCATGTCAGAGCAAACTCCAAGCCATGGGGTCAAAGGAATTATCTGCAGACCTCAGAAACAGGATTGTGTCAAGGCATAGATCTGGAGAAGGGTACGGAAAAATCTCTGCAGCTTTACAGGTCCCAAAGAGCACAATGGCCACCATCATTCGTAAATGGAAGAAGTTTGGAACCACCAAGAATCTTCCTAGACTTGGCCGCCCGGCCAAACTGAGCAATCGGGGAAGACGGGCCTTGGCCAGGGAGGTGAGCAGGAACCCGAGGGTCACTCTGACAGAGCTCCAGCGTATCCTTGTGGAGATGGGAGAACCTTTCAGAAGATCAACCATCCAGGCAGCACTCCACCAATCAGGCCTTTATGGTAGAGTGGCCAGACGGAAGCCCCTCCTTAGTAAAAGGCACATCACAGCCCGCTTGGAGTTTGCCAAAAGGCACCTAGAGGACTCTCAAACCATGAGAATCAAGATTCTCTGGTCTGATGAAACCAAAATTGAACTTTTTGGCCTGAATACCAAGCGTCACGTCTGGAGGAAACCAGGCACCGCTCATCACCTGGCTAATACCATCCCTACAGTGAAGCATGGCGGTGGCAGCATCATGATGTGGGGATGTTTTTCAGCAGCGGGAACGGGGCGACTAGTCCTGATAGAGGGAAAGATGAATGCAGCTAAGTACACCGAGATCCTTGAAGAAAACCTGCTCCAGAGCGCTCTGGACCTCAGACTGGGGCGAAGGTTTACCTTCCAACATGACAACGACCCGAAGCACACAGCCAAGAGAACAAAGAAGTGGCTTCGGAGAAAGTCTGTGCATGTCCTTGAATGGCCCAGCCAGAGCCCAGACCTGAATCCAATTGAACATCTGTGGAAAGAGCTGAAAATGGTTGTGTACCGATGCTCCCCATCCTACCTGACGGAGCTTGCAAGGATATGTCAAGAGGAATGGGCAAAAATGTCCAGAAACAAGTGTGCCAAGCTCGTAGCTTCTTTCCCAAGACGCCTTGAAGCTGTAATCGCTGCCAAAGGTGCAGCAACCAAGTATTAGGCAAAGGGTGTGTACAGATATGTAACCCCTAAATAACCTATTTTTGTCAGTAAAATAAAATTGCATATTTTCTAAAAACCTGTTTTCACTTCGTCATTATTGGCTATTGTGTGTAGATGTTTGAGGCAAAAAATGAACTCAATCTATTGTAGTATAAGTCTGTAATGTAATAAAACGTGGAGAAGGTGAAGGGAGTGTAAAGACTTTCCGGCTTGACTGTATGTTGACCTACCTGGATTAAGACGGTACTGGCCCCACCCTTGAATAGATTGGTTAATGAATTTTTTTGCACATTGATGTTGTAATGCATGGATCCAGTCCAGCCTTTTGCTGGAAGAGGTTTGCACATGGTGCTTCACTGTAAACAATGCCAAAAAATTACCTTTTTAACAAGGTCCAAATACTTATATATTGTGTCCTGTCTTGTTTTATTATGCAAACATAGTTACAAGAATCTGAATATTGTATTACATAACAGAAAGTACATAATCATTTTTGTATCTATGTCAGAGGTACATAAATTTGTTTGTTCTTGATCAAAGATATTGTGTAATTAAACTTTTGATTTAATCCTGGCCTAATGCACTGCATATGGGTTCTGATTTGGTCTGAAGAATTTCAAAGGTTTGGACAACTGCTTTACACTGACAGCCTCTCGCCTGACAGCATTCCATGTACTAACTGTTCTAACGTGAGACCACATTGCTAGCAAGTCTGGAAGTACTATGGGTCCCTCTAGAAAGAACACTGTTTATTAAATTCATATTTTGCAGCTGGCTCAAAAATATTAACTTAATAAATTCAGTAATGTTTCATTTTTACCTTTGGGTGGGATTTTCTCACCAAAATTATATTTGTCTCAAAATCTTATTTAGAGGAAATATAATTGGCCTGTCCTTCCTACATATAAGGTTAGCAAATGTAGACTCTCAAATAGAAACAAGAGCAGGTGCTTTGACTTGCATATTAAATTATACCATTATTGTATTATTTATTCATTGGCAGATTCTCTCTAGAGTGAGAGACTTACAGGTCCATCATGGCAGGACATATAAAGTGCATAACTTAAGGGCTAAAAGAACGCATGGATGCTAAATAGTAATTAATACTTGTCATAGATTAAGCTGAACAAATAAAAATAAAGTTTGCCCACCAATTACACACAGACATATACATAGATACATATTTTGGTGTTTTTGTCTCTTCAGATTGTCCCCTACTTTGGCCTTCTCTTCAGCTGCTTTGAGATGTGCAAGCAGATCTGCCTGTACCGCAATGGCTACATTGTGTCTCCGCTGAGCTACCAGCTTACCCCAGGAGTGGACCAGAGCCTGGGCCCGTCAGAGTTAGAGGAAGTAAAGAGGTACCTGAGGAACAGGAACTTCTGTTCAAAGCAGTCAACCATTGACAACCGGTGGTGACACCGACCTTCAGCCCCTCAGGCTCCAACCTGCTGAGTGCCAGCAGAACAAATCTTCAGCTTAGCCTGCCTTCGCCTCCCAAAACGGAACATAAATCTTTGTTGGACAAGTGGCGGGAGGATACTGCTTCCAGGTTGAGAAGCTGTTTTTGGTGCAGATGTTCACTGCACATTACCGTATAGTTTGTGTCCCTGGGGCAGATGCAGCTGGTCCAGTTGTTAAGAAATATGTGCTCCTCATGCCAGATTGTCTTTCCAATTGGCAATGCATTACACACAACTTCATATACTCAGTACATACTTGATATATGCAGTTCATACTTCAAAATAACTTTGTGTTCAGGCCGCAACCTACAATACCATTCTCTGAACTTGATGAAGCTTTTGAGTGAATTATCTCCATTCAGTCAAAACTACAGGGAGTGCATAATGTATAGTATTATGTCATGGTTATGTTCCAAGCACATCCAAAATAAAGGATAAGACACATGAATATGAAGCACTGACCTGTCTGCTGCTAAAGAGATGCAGTGTTTGCAGAATCATTGCTGGAATTATGTTAAATGCCTTAATGAAAATTTTTGGCGCAATTAGCTGCGCCAAGTCCTACCGGCATTTTGTTTGATGCACACATCTATGTGCCTTGTCATTTTAATTCTTCCAAGCAAGTTTTTGATCATATGGATTTATAAACAAGTTAATTATCATGATTTAATTAAAGTGTTATAATTCAAGTGAAGGATTTTTTAATTCCTGAAATGCAATGCCAAAACCACATTGCCACATATCTAGAAATACTGACCACTCCATTGAAATTTCAAGGAAAATGCTATTACTGTCTGTCATGTGATGTTTATATGTATTTATGTTAAGAAAGAAAGTGTATTTTCGTATGTGTAATTAAAACAAATGTGCATTGTATGTAGCCTATGTTTCTCAGTCATTTCATGTGCACTGCTATAGTATGCTGTATTACAGGATTACCCCTCTCAGTCCTGGAGAGCTGCAGAATCTAATTTTCATAGTTACTTAGCTGTTAATTGATCTATTAAACCAGTTAATTACATAGTTTAATTAATTTGTTTTGGTTCTGAATTAGTTGCACTGATTTTAGATGCCCAGTTAATAAACTTATAGCCATTTATAATAATAATAATGATGACAACAAGGATGACAAACTCTTACACATCAAATAAATTATTGTAACATTGAAGAATATACTCCCTTTTCTTATTATACAGACATTTCAGAGACTCCATTATATAATTTAACTCAGTCGTAAATATTTTAAAACAAGGGGTGGACTTTGCATATTTTGGTT
Source organism: Synaphobranchus kaupii (assembly GCA_029718625.1). Classification (NCBI taxonomy): domain Eukaryota; kingdom Metazoa; phylum Chordata; class Actinopteri; order Anguilliformes; family Synaphobranchidae; genus Synaphobranchus; species Synaphobranchus kaupii. The sequence continues at coordinate 1,984,812 of CM056383.1, read as the reverse complement.
TAATGGCATGAAACCAGTTAAAATCATTATGCTAACCACTGACTCCAGGGAATGGGAATGTACTTCATGTTCAAAGTAATAACATCCTTACATTCCACAATGATTATGTGAACTGTTTTTTCAGCAATATATTTACTTTTTTTTATCGATCCAAAACATAACTAGAATAAATACATTAGTGTCTCAGGTTTTCACTTGCAAAACATACAATTATTTTCAATAACCATACATTTTTAACTGAGATTGATATACACTGCCTGGCCAAAAAAAAAGTCGCACACTCTAATATTTAGTTGGACCGCCTTTAGCTTTGATTACGGTACGCATTTGTCGTGGCATTGTTTCGACAACCTTATGCAAAGTCACAATATTTATTTCCGTCCAGAGTTGCATTCATTTTTGGCCGAGATCTTGTATTGACGACGGGAGAGTCGAACCACTCCGTACTCCATAAAGTCTTCTCCAGCACATCCCAAAGACTTTCAATGGGGTTAAGGTCAGGACTCTGGTGGGAAAAGCATGTGTGAAAATGATTCATCATGCTCCCTGAACCACTCTTTCACAATTTGAACCCGATGAATTTTGGCATTGTCGTCCCGGAACATGCCCATTGATGGGATAACCTGGTCATTCAGTACATTCAGGTACTCAGCTGACTTCATTTTATTGCTGCATAACGTTGCTGAGCCTAGACCTGACCAATTGAAGCAACCCCAGATCATAACACTGCCTCCAGAGGCTTGTACAGTGGGCACTATGCATGACGGGTGCAACAAATTTATTTTTTTGGCCAGGCAGTGTATATTTTTCAAAATTGTGAGATGCACCTCTAATTAGTAATACAGAACTTAAAAGGATACAACCATGTTTTTTGCCACTGAATTCAATGACTGAATAAGGATATTGAATAAGGTTACACCAGTTACAGAAGAATTTTTCCTCTTTGGATTCATATAGAATTTCATATAACTAAAAGCTTTGGCTCTATTCTTTGAATATCTTAAAAATCACATATGATTCTTCATGAATAACCATTGGCCTGCTTGCTAACCTTAACACTAACCTACAGTCAAGCCGGAAAGTCTGCACACTCCTTTCACCTTCTCCACGTTTTATTACGTTACAGACTTATACTACAATAGATTGAGTTCATTTTTTGCCTCAAACATCTATCAATCAATCAATCAAAGTTTATTTAAAGTGCAAAATCACACCAGGGTGTCTCAATACACTTTACAGCAATAAAACAGAGTTAAAAGAATCATGGAGAGACAATAAACATTACAATCGGTTGTAAAGAATTTTAAAAAAATAAAAAATTTATTAAATCACAAGATGAACACAGAAAAAGTTAGGCAAGGCAAGGTAGACAAAAGCAGGGTTTAGCAAGACAAACAATCTAGCTATTCTACAGCCTCGCAAACACACACACAGAGCAGTGCAGAAACAGCACAAAACCCAGACATGTTTGGGCACAGACACACTCATACAGACATCAGAGAATAAGCAGGTTTTGAGTCTAGATTTGAAAACTGCAACAGAATTAGCTTCCCTGACTGTAGGACATGGGTAGGGAACCCTGGTCCTGGAGAGCCACAGGGTCTGCTGGTTTTTGTTTTCACCTTAAATACAGCAACTACTTAAACCAAAGAAACCAGGTGAGGTGAGTTAACTGTGTAATCAACTGCTTTAACTGATCAATTAAGAGGGGAGTAATAACTAAAACCAGCAGACCCTGCGGCTCTGCAGGACCAGGGTTCCCTATCCCTGCTGTAGGAGGTTGCTGGTTCCAGAGATAGGGAGCTCGGTAGGAGAACGCTCTACTGCCTGCTGATTTTTTTTTGATTTTACGAAGAGTAAGGTAGCCAGCATCAAGCGATCGGAGGGCACGAGGGGGAATATAAGGGATGATGAGATTGGATAGATATGATGGTGCAAGCCCATGTAATGATTTATAAGTTAACAGAAGCACCTTAAAGTCAGATCTGGCTTGAATTGGGAGCCAGTGAAGGGAGATTAGGATTGGAGTGATGTGATCAAATTTTCTGGTTCTGGTTAGTATTCTGGCGGCAGCATTTTGTACAAGTTGTAATTTTTTAATACTGCAGTTGGGTAGGCCAGAGAGTACGGCATTGCAATAGTCGAGTCTTGATTAAACAAAAGCGTGTATTAAGGTTTCAGCATCCGCCGTATTTAGCAGGGAGCGGATTTTCGAAATATTGCGAAGATGGAAGAATGATATCTTAGTGATTTCCTTAATGTGTGCGTCAAATGAGAGGGCTGAGTCGAAAGTAACGCCAAGGTTTTTAACTATAGAACTCTGGGTAATTACACAATCACCAAGGTTCAGAGTAAGGTCTGCAACAAGAGGTAGTTGGGTTTTTGGGCCAACAACTAGCATCTCAGTTTTGTTGGTGTTTAGTCGCAAGACGTTTTGAGACATCCAATTTGTGACAGTGACTAGGCATAATTCCAGGTTTGTAAGTTGTGAACGGTCATCAGGTCTGATTGGTATGTAAACTTGAGTATCATCGGCGTAACAGTGAAATTTAATACCGTGGCTGCGGAAAATTTCGCCAAGAGGTAGCATGTAGATAGAGAAGAGCAAAGGCCCCAAAACAGAGCCCTGCGGCACGCCAGAGTCTACCTTAGAGTATTCAGACACAGTCCTACTTCTATGTGACACACAATGCATTCTATCAGATAGGTAGGAAGTTAGCCAGGAAAGCGCAGAGTCACGAATGCCAACGTAGCTCGCTAGGCGATTTAAAAGAATATTATGATCGACGGTATCAAACGCCGCGCTCAAGTCGAGTAGGATAAGAACAGAATCTGAGGTGAGGAGTAGGTCATTTACCACTTTTGTGAGAGCGGTCTCGGTGCTGTGGAGAGACCTAAAACCAGATTGAAAGGGTTCAAGAAGACTATTACACGAGAGGTAATCGGTTAGTTGGGTGAAGACTATTCTTTCCAAGACTTTAGAGAGGAAGGGGAGATTAGAGATTGGTCGAAAGTTATTAGGGACATCAGAATCAAGGTTAGGTTTTTTGAGTAGAGGTTTAATTACGGCTGATTTAAAGGAAGAGGGCACAACGCCAGAGGAGAGAGAGGTGTTAATAATGTTGAGTAGGGAGGGGGCTAATATTGGGAGAAGTTCCTTAACTAATTTAGCGGGAAGAGGGTCGGAAAGGGTGGTTGTAGATTTAGAGGAAAGCACCAACCTAGAGATGGTGTCCAAGGAGACAGCCTCAAATTTAGAGAGAACAGCGGTGGTCTCCAATGCACCCATTGCACAAATAGGAGGGGGATCAACGCCCCCAGTAGGTAGAGAATTGCCAATCTCATCTTTAATACAGCCAATTTTGTGATCAAAGAAATTAAGAAAATCATTTGCAGTAAAAGGAGGGCCCATTATAGGGGAGGGTTTGCGAGTAAGTTTTGCAACCGTGTCAAAAAGAAACTTCGGATTATCTTTATTAGTGTTAATGAGATCTGAGAAGTAGGAGGCCCTAGCAAGGGAGAGCATATGCTTGTACTTAATTAAGCTATCGCTCCATGCTAGTCGAAAAACCTCGAGTTTGGACGATCGCCATTTGCGTTCCAGCTTTCTACACGCCTGTTTTTGTGCGCGAGTATCATCAGTAAACCAGGGCGACGGTTTCTTTAGACGGCGGGTCTTAGTGAGTAGGGGCGCAACAGAGTTAAGCGAGTCAAGTAGAATGGAATTAAAGTTATCCGTGAACTCGTCGAGGGAGCCGATTCGTTCTGGAAGAGAGGCGATAGTTTTAGGTAGGAGATCCGCAAGTTTTGTAATTGTAGAAGTATCGATACGGCGGGTGCTGTAGGTTTCGATTGGAATTGAATGCTGACAGGGTAGAACTATTTGAAACTTAATAAGATAATGATCTGATAACGCCGGTGGGTATGGCAAAACTACTAAATCTGAAATGTTAATACCACGAACAAGGACCACATCAAGAGTATTGCCATTTGAATGGGTCCGTTCGTGAACCAGCTGAGCAAAGCCAAATGTGTCAATTAGGGACATAAAGCTTTGCTAAGTGGATTCGTTTTACAATTGAGATGAATATTGAAATCACCGATAAATAGGATATTATCCATACGAGTTACAAGGTCAGAGAGGAAATTAGAAAATTCTTCTAAAAAAGATGAATAGGGCCCGGGAGGGCGATAAACGATGATTAGATAAAAAAGCAGGAAACTAGAGTGGTTAAAGCCCACGCTAACTGGAATGAGAGGGCGCATCGTGAGCATCTCACAGGATGACAGTTTATTATTAGGGTCTGGTGAAAGGTTCAGACCCGAATTAAAGATTAGGCCAACGCCCCCACCTTTCTTAGATGTCCGAGCGACATGCGAGTTGGTAATGTTAGAGGGGGAAGCTTCATTTGGTGGGAAAACATAATTTGGCTTTAGCCACGTTTCACATAATCCCATAATGTCAATACCATGTTCTTTAATGAAGTCATTGACTAGCAGTGCTTTGTTAGCGAGTGATCTGATATTAATGAATCCGAGTCGTATGCACTACACAAATCTACACACAATAGCCAATAATGAAGTGAAAACAGGTTTAGAAAATATGCAATTTTATTTTACTGACAAAAATAGGTTATTTAGGGGTTACATATCTGTACACACCCTTAGCCTAATACTTGGTTGCTGCACCTTTGGCAGCGATTACAGCTTCAAGGTGTCTTGGGAAAGAAGCTACGAGCTTCTGGACATTTTTGCCCATTCCTCTTGGCATATCCTTGCAAGCTCTGTCAGGTTGGATGGGGAGCGTCGGTACACAGCCATTTTCAGCTCTTTCCACAGATTTTCAATTGGATTCAGGTCTGGGCTCTGGCTGGGCCACTCAAGGACATGCAGACTTTCTCCGAAGCCACTCCTTTGTTCTCTTGGCTGTGTGCTTCGGGTCGTTGTCATGTTGGAAGGTAAACCTTCGCCCCAGTCTGAGGTCCAGAGCGCTCTGGAGCAGGTTTTCTTCAAGGATCTCGGTGTATTTAGCTGCATTCATCTTTCCCTCTATCAGGACTAGTCGCCCCGTTCCCGCTGCTGAAAAACATCCCCACATCATGATGCTGCCACCGCCATGCTTCACTGTAGGGATGGTATTAGCTAGGTGATGAGCGGTGCCTGGTTTCCTCCAGACGTGACGCTTGGTATTCAGGCCAAAAAGTTCAATTTTGGTTTCATCAGACCAGAGAATCTTGATTCTCATGGTTTGAGAGTCCTCTAGGTGCCTTTTGGCAAACTCCAAGCGGGCTGTGATGTGCCTTTTACTAAGGAGGGGCTTCCGTCTGGCCACTCTACCATAAAGGCCTGATTGATGGAGTGCTGCCTGGATGGTTGATCTTCTGAAAGGTTCTCCCATCTCCACAAGGATACGCTGAAGCTCTGTCAGAGTGACCCTTGGGTTCCTGCTCACCTCCGTGGCCAAGGCCCATCTTCCCCGATTGCTCAGTTTGGCCGGGCGGCCAAGTCTAGGAAGATTCTTGGTGGTTCCAAACTTCTTCCATTTACGAATGATGGTGGCCACTGTGCTCTTTGGGACCTGTAAAGCTGCAGAGATTTTTCCGTACCCTTCTCCAGATCTATGCCTTGACAAAATCCTGTTTCTGAGGTCTGCAGATAATTCCTTTGACCCCATGGCTTGGAGTTTGCTCTGACATGCACTGTCAACTGTGGGACCTTATATAGGCAGGTGTTGGCAATCCCCAATCATGTCCAATCAATTGAATTTATCACAGGTGGACTCCAATTAAGTTGTAGAAACATCTCAAGCAGTATCAGTGGAAACAAAATGCACCTCAGCTCACTTTTGGGTGTCATATCAAAGGGTGTGCACACTTGTGTACATATGATATTTTACATTTTGATTTTTAATAAATTAGCACAAATGTCTAAAAACCTGTTTTCGCTTTGTCATTATGGGCTATTTTTTGTAGAATTTTGAAACAAAAATTGAACTCAATCTATTGTAGAATATGTCTGTAATGTAATAAAACGTGGAGAAGGTGAAAGGAGTGTGCAGACTTTCCGGCTTGACTGTATATTTTCTAAATGTGCCTGTAAATTATTTAACATGTATGAACATTTTCATAGTTCAGCAATTAACAAGTATTATCAAACAAGTCACTTAGAAAACAGCTGTATTTATATGATGCCAATGTTACAAGTAGATCTATTCTTTACATAATATTCAGTGTTCCGTAATACATTCAGAGTTAATTTGGCAATTGAGTAATTACAAATTAATACAAAGTGTTGACCTCCCACTTTCTTAAATATATTATAAAATACTAAATCCACTCAGGAATTTCAAAACATTTATTTAACCATTTAACCATTTAACCTTGAAAGTATTACTCATATCTACAAAATCTAATCATTTAACCTCCTTCAGACCTTACAGATAATGGAACAATAGATCTTTCTGGCGTCATATGACGTCGTGCATTATCCCCCTCCCCTGAACTGAACAGTAGCCAATTGCACCTCATTCTTCGAATTCCCGTATTGTCTCGCGAGAATGTCCGTATTAAAGCCGTACTTCTAGAGAGATTCGGCCATTTCGACTGCTCCGCCGTAGTACATCAGTGTCTCGGCTGCTCAGCATAGTCCGCCAGAATCAACGCCTCCTTGCCCACAGTCGAACATGAATGAAACCGTGGTTTCGTTTGCCAAGGACTTCTTGGCCGGTGGTATTGCTGCTGCAATTTCCAAAACAGCTGTTGCCCCCATCGAAAGAGTCAAGCTTCTTCTTCAGGTAACAAGATATTTATTTTGCTAGTAACGGTAACGTTAGTAGCTTCACTAACGTTATATGGCTTAACGATGCGATTTAGCGACAGCTAGACTCATTAGCTGCATAGTTGGTTAACTTTGACTAAATATAACTAAATTTGTAACGTTATTTTTAATTTGGCCTAATAAATGATTTGACTTTGGTCAGTAGAACAAAGTCAAAGATCGTTTAACGTTACTGGAAATGATTTAAGCTCGCAAGATGGCAAGCTAACGTTAGGTCCTGTTGCATAAGCCGAGTTAGCTAGCAAACTGACATTACACGACCCTTTGTTGCTGCCTAGGCGATTTGTCTTAATGAAGCTCAAAATTAATACGATTGGCTACCAACTAAATTACTTAAACTATTTTGTTTTACTCCTTTATTTGTTGTTGATTGGTTGGTAATGTACTGGATTTCCAATTATCTAACGTTACTAAGGTTAAGTCTTTATGTAGCTAGCTATTGGCACCTTTATATGCACGTGTAACGTTAGCTGTAGCTAACATTAACTATATTCTGATGGCTAACATTACCCTTATCTAGGGCTGTTTTGATTCTTCAGCAGTTATTACTTTTTTTTAGATGTCTACCGTTAACTTACAATCGCTACATTGATCTGTAACATTGGCTATGTTTCAACCTATTTTTATGCAGTCTATGGTTTCAACATATCAAATTCACTACCGTTAACCATTCACTGTTAGGGAACTAACATAATGCTATCTTATTAATTAACTTGCGTTACTATAGCTGTGAATGAACGTTAATTTGGCTAGGATAGGTTATTAGCTATATGATCGTGGTGGTATGCGTACTTCTAAAGGCTCATTGACATTGGTTGACTTGGCTAAGGTTGGCCGGCTACGCAGCTTTAGAAATGGGCTAACGTTAGTGGTAACGTTACGTTTAAAAGTACAATCTTAAACCTCAGTAACGTTACACACAAGTCAAGTTGAGAGAATTGGTGTTATTAAAGGCTGGTCAGGGGAAAAAACCATCGAAAAAGTAGCAATGTCTTGGTTTGTGCGGTGCCAAGGTCGCGACAAGGGTAGGCCTCGTCGCGCTAGGGCCTAACGAGGATCGGCTAACCGTAGTTAGCAGTAAAATAGGAAATGAACTCTTCAAAATGGTTGCAGCCATTAACGTTACTTGGAGACCTATTTCCTGGAATGGGTAACGTTACACTTTAGTGCGGATAACGTTGAAATTAATTGATTTAGCTTTAACGTTTTGGATACAGCAATACGAGCTAACTGGCCATTTTTGAAGGTTGTGACATTTGCTACTCTTGCCATTCAGATAAGGCGTTTAACATAGGGCATGTTTTTGGTTTGCAGATTTGCTTTAACGTTACTGTTAAGGTGTCGAGTACAAGCTACTTGCTAATGGCCCGTATTATGTTTTTATTTGAAAATTGGCGACAGTTACGCCTGCTGGAGCATTAGGCCCCAGGTACTGAGCGTCCAGACCCCAAATTGAACAGCTTTGGCGCTCCATTTAGTCGATCTTCTCATATCATTTCTCCCACAGACTTGTTGTGAACGCTTAAATATCGCTTCGAAGGCAGAGCAGATGGTCTTTGATTGTTGTATATAAAATAATAAATTGGACTGAAGGGCAAATCGGACACATTGGCACATCAGCTTTTATATGAAAATGCATTGCTTATTTAATCGACCACGTAGGACTGTGAATTCATGTTATATCGTGTTTTTTGGAATACAGGTGCAGCATGCCAGCAAACAGATCACCGTCGATATGCAATACAAGGGCATTGTGGACTGTGTAGTCCGCATTCCTAAGGAGCAGGGCTTCCTGTCATTCTGGAGAGGAAACCTGGCCAATGTCATTAGATACTTCCCCACCCAGGCCCTCAACTTTGCCTTCAAAGACAAGTACAAGAAGGTCTTCCTGGATGGCGTTGACAAACACACCCAGTTCTGGCGGTACTTTGCTGGTAACCTGGCCTCCGGTGGTGCTGCTGGTGCCACCTCGCTGTGTTTCGTCTACCCCCTCGACTTTGCCAGAACCCGCTTGGCTGCTGACGTTGGCAAAGCTGGCGAAAGGGAATTCACCGGCTTGGGCAACTGCTTGGTGAAGGTCTTCAGGTCTGATGGTTTGAAGGGCCTGTACCAGGGCTTCAATGTTTCAGTCCAGGGCATTATCATCTACAGGGCTGCCTACTTTGGCATCTATGACACCGCTAAAGGTACTTTTTTATCATTGACCAATTCATTGCAGCATTGCCACAACCTTATAACCTTGTGGTAGATAATGTAGTAGTCAGGTCTCCTAAGGTGTCCACCCCTATCATGGGTCTATGGATTCTCTCTCCAAAGTTATCCATTCAGTGGATGTGTTTAACTATTTGAATGAATGCATCATGTTTTCCTTGCACCATTTCTGTGCGACTGCATAATCTTATGTTTTCAATCCAGGGATGCTGCCAGATCCCAAGAACACCCACATCGTTGTAAGCTGGATGATCGCTCAGTCAGTGACTGCAGTTGCTGGCCTCACGTCCTACCCCTTCGACACTGTCCGTCGTCGTATGATGATGCAGTCTGGCCGTAAAGGAGGTGAGCACAATGCGAATTGTTCAATCTGGTGTGTCTCGTATGTAGCTTTGGAGTGTTGGCATGCTAACTCTGTGCACTTCATCTAGTGTTGTAAATTGACCAATGTGTTTTTGGTTTGTTTTTCTCTACCAGCTGACATTATGTACAGTGGCACAATTGACTGCTGGAAGAAGATCGCTCGTGATGAGGGCGGCAAGGCCTTCTTCAAGGGAGCCTGGTCTAATGTTCTCAGAGGCATGGGCGGCGCCTTTGTGCTGGTCTTGTACGACGAACTCAAGAAAGTCATGTAAAACCGTTTTTGTATGTCCACCATTAAATGTTGTTGAATGGTGTTAACTGTAACATATCTTGTACATTTGGAAGGACTGTCAAAATTCCGCCTTATTTATAGGGACCAACTAGTGTTCACTGCTAGTTGCACTGGGGGAATGTCATGCATTTTTCTTTTGCCCTCATTTCAATCGGTTTTCTTCCATCAGAAGGTCATTCCCACAACCCTGTTGGGCACAAAAACGTCTACCTTTCATCCAGCCAGTCTGTTTTATTCCGTACTTTAATAAATTTACCCTACTGATTGAACCTACTTTCTATTTGTGCGGTGAGCTGTCATTCTTTTGCACCAAGGCGTCCAAGGGGTATGGTGATAAGCCTCCAAGCTGTGAATGAATGAGTTCACTGGTCGCTGTGTTGACTCTTAAGAGTTTGATTTACATACTAGGAGGGCCAGCTGGTACATGGAATGTTGGAGATGTAAATTGAGAGCGTGCTTGTCCTCCACGGTTGGCACTGGTCCTCAGCCAAAGTAAGCTGTGAAGGTCTAAGGCTGGCCTACTGTGATCTGTCACATGACTGGCATGCTAGAGTCTAAAGCTCAGCCATGCTGCTTGTAAAATGTCTTCACTTGGAATGTGACTGGTGATTGAACGTGACAAGTCTTTTTACGTAGTCATGAGACGTGTGTGTGTGTAGTTCTGCGAACCAGATCACTCTTTACTATGTGGTCTGCTAAGGGGAAGAGTTATCCTAGACCAGGAAAATTCACTTATTTTATTTGTTTTTGAAAGGCAAGTTAGCGCAGTCTAGTTTCAAATGCAAGTGTTCAAAGATCATCTGACTTCTACACCATACACTAAGAAATTTGGTAGACATACCCTGTTGTAACATACCCTGGTGGCTATGAGAGCAAATTTGGATTAGCAGCAACATGGAGTGGATTATACTGGACTTCTAAATATACTTGCCTTATCTCCTGTGCTGCCTTCTGTGGCTCTAGTACAGTGGCATGTGACTAACCTTGAAACTAGTCTGATAGTTCAATGGCAGTATGCCAGAGTGGATTTTGTGGAGTACCTGGCTCTAGGCTATGGTTTTTATGCACTTGCTCATGATTCATTGATCTGAGAGCCCTTGCGTTTTGTGCTGTTCTAGTCCACACTCAGTGTGCCATTGGCCTTGCAGCTTTGGAACCAATAATTTGCATTGATTCTCTACATAATGCATTGCCTCATGGCAACATGGCAGGGAAATCCAGTGTTCCAAAACAAATACAAGTTAGAAATTTTTTTCATTTCTAGGTTTCCATTAAGGCTTCGATTAAAGACCAGGGGCAAGAAAAGGGGAAATCCAATCGAACGTGTCGCAGTACAAACCCGTTTCAGAAAGGCAATTTTTTTTGTTCCACAGGAAAGAATTGCTGCTAGTGTGCTAGACTATTTGTGCACAAACTGACATTGTCTGGTTCTTTACACTTAACTGCTGTTCTACAACCCGAAAGAATGCAGAGTATGCAAGATTGACCTTACTCTATGAGAAACGTAAACTGAAGTATAAAGTAATTACTCATTTGTTGCCTTTATATTTTCTCGTTCAAAATAGTCTGTGTCAAATGGTCAAAACTGAGGTAGTTTTTCATGTACAAGTGGAAAGATGAAGCATTGTCTTTGAATGACAATAATGAACCTTTTTTTCTTTCATGCTCATATATAGGGAATGTTGTCTCAGCATATGTGCACGAGTATCAAGGTTTCTATTCCACAAATGCAAACTTCTGAACTTGCAAGCATCACTTGTCATTGCTGCAATATTCGCCTTCAATTTGTGGGGTGAAGGTTTAGTACATGCATAATCCAAAACCAATCTGCAAACCGGTAGCTAAGCTGTCGCAACCTACTGCGTCAGAACTGTGCTGCTGTAGTTGCATGACACAGGTGCTTCACAGGCATCTAATGGACCAGAGAGGCTGATGACTGAACCTCTCACTTCCTGCGCGATTGTGAACGCGCTCGTTTACCGATGCCAGGTACTTTCCCGGCGGTATGAAGACAGACCGTGAAGGGTGTGAAATCGCTGCTCGTCGGTGCTGCATATAGAGCGGGTAGGTTGGCAGCCTCCCGCTGGTGGAGGGCCCGGTTTAAATCAAGTGAAAACACCGCCCAGCCGCTACGTCACCCTCCGACCAACAGGCCCTAATGGAGCGTACCTAATATGAGCGATTATGCACCACCTGAGTGGCTCTGGCACTCTGAATTCTGTCCAGATCACACAGAATAGCACCACACCAAAAAGAAAGTGTCATAACAGAATGTGCCTTTTTTGTCTGATTGTTATTGGTACGGGAATATGTGGATTAGTCTGTACTAACGGAGATTGGTAAAGATACATTGTTATCGTGACAGAATAATGATCCACAAAAGTGCCTGGGAGACCCTAGACCAGCGGTGGGCAACTCCAGGCCTCATGGGTCACTGTATGCAGGTTTTTGCTGCCACCAGTTACCACTGGCTCAATCAGCTAATTAGTCTTATACACCAACACCGATTCACTCGTAAAGTAGACCACAATAAAATGCTACAATACATGCATGCAGGCACAGGAACATTAATTAGCTGCTGTTCATATCGCGGAATGTAGCTAAAATATCAGATAATGTAAATGATTGGTCTAATAAAATAATTGGTAATTGGTGGCAGCAAAAACCTGCATACACAGATTACACACCGGCCCACGAGGCCTGGAGTTGCCCATCCCTGCCCTAGACCCCTGTTACTGAAATCACAGTCCTTCAGGGCTGAGAACTGCTGGTTTTCCACCCTCCGTTTACCTGGGAGTCAGGTGTGAAGACACTGGCACTAATTGTTCAGTTAATTACCTGGGAGAAAAGAAAACCAGGGCCAGATTTCAGTATCCTTGCCACAGACCCTGGATACTGACATTCCTCTTCATTAACAATGGCTATTTTTCATCTACATCAGGGGTGTCAAACTCCAGTCCTGGAGGGCCGCAGTGTCACAGGTATTTGTGGTTTCCTTTCAATCAGCACCCAGTTAAAGCATTGAGAACAAGGTGTGTGGACTTCTTAGCCAATTAGTGACTTAAATTAATCACTTGTGCTTAAACGCACCAAAAACCAGCAGACACTGCGGCCCTCCAGGACCGGATCTTGACACCCCTGATCTACATAATGCCAATTACTGATCTTTGGGTCTCCATGTTCAAGGGTGAATAAATATGTCTGAATTTGTGAACGTCTACAATAGTGTGGCGCAATTATTGCCCCTAAGATTTCTTTGTGAATATAATTCTAGAGCAGGGATGGGCAACTCTAGGCCTCGTGGGCCAGTGTGTATGCAGGATTTTGCTGCCACCAATGACCAATTATTTTATTAGCCCAATCATTTACATTATCTGATATTTTAGCTACATTCTGTGATATGAACAGCAGCTGATGAATGTTCCTGTGCCTGCATGCAGGTATTGTAGCATTTTATTGTGGTCTACTTTACGAGTGAATCGGTGTTGGTGTATAAGACCAATTAGCTGATTGAGCCAGTGGTAACTGGTGGCAGAAAAACCTGCATACACAGTGACACATGAGGCCTGGAGTTGCCCATCCCTGTTCTAGAGAAATATTTATACGTAAAAAAAATTATTTAGAAGTATATATTCTCAAATAAATCTTGGTAGGGTGCAAATATGCACTCTACCAAGATTTATGTGTGAACATATACTTCCAGCAAAATATTTATGCATTTAAAAAATATATATTTAGTGTTACAATTCTTCCCTTTAGCCAATTTGAATCCCCTCATAGATCATTTTAAATTTGTACTGAGATCACTTTTCTCAATGACTCTCATATGTTGTCAAACACTATGGACGTACAAATCATATTTATTGTAAGCCCAGTTCATAAACCCCTGCCCCCACCCACAGCTTTAAGTGGGATATACAGTATGTATGTAGAGCTTACAGTTTTAAGGCTTCAGTCATTTTCAAATTCTGTCAAGTTTTCATAGCTACCAAATCCTACAATGAGATCTATTCATTTTTTATTTGCATCAACACTGGTACATTTATAAATCTGGGGATATAGGGATGTGCACACTTTTGTGCACAGTTTTGTGGTGCAGATTATCCAAGAAGAAACGGGAGGTGTTAGGCTCACATACTGTTATATATACTTAGCTCACATACTGTTTAGGTTAGGACTTTATTCTCTCACATGTCCCGCACCACTGTATATTAAAATATGGTGCCTGATGCCATCGTGTGGTGAAAACAGATGCAGTGTAATAAGCAGGAGCCCACTGCCAAAGTTATATACAAGGGTCTGCAAACCTGGCCCTGGAGAGTTAATAGGTTTTAAGTTGTTTTTAATCACTTGATTCAATGAAGCAGTTGATTACATGGCTCACCTCACCTGGTTTCTAGGCCTGAATTGGTTGCAGAATTGTGGTGGTACAGTGCAGACAATTACAGTAAAATAAGCATGAAAAAATGGGCGAAGAATTTTGATTTTATAAAAAGGGGTCATCGTGTAGCGCCAAGACAAATGTGTGAGGAAAAGGAATGATGTTCATCCAGATTTACCCTTTTCAAATAAATATTAGTGCTTCTAAAGGGTACTAAATGGGTGCTTCTAACTTCCAAAGACCAAACATCAGATTATTAAATAAAATGGCTAATCCAAATAAATTAAAATTTAATTAAAAGAGAAAAACCGTCTCACTGAAAGAACAGGAACAAAAGAAACAGCAACTCCTAAGGACTGGGCGAGCCAGTCTTTTAAAGGTGTAGCTGAGGTGACTTCAATCAACCAATTAGGCCAATCATTCAATAAAGTCTGGATGGGGAAAACACAAGACAGACAGAGGGAGAGACAGGCACACGTAACAGAGTATTATTAGGTTATTTAGCATAGGCTATATTTCAGGATTGGAGATCTCTTTACTCAATAATCAATAATAATCACTTTCAGCCCAAAATAATTTTGTAAGTAGCACTTCGCACATACTATGTACGTCCAAATATGGTCCTCTTACGTTATAGGAATAAATTGGTCAGATTTCAAAGTAAGTGTATTTTCTTTTTTTTATGGTGATCTCTTCCAACTATCCATGAAGCTTGGCCTTTACGAGAGAAAATAAAATTTAAAAAAAAATCACCACATAACAATTATTGATATACGCTTAGAGGGATCCGAATATTTTCGTTAGCCTAAATTTCATGAGCACTCAATAGCTAAATAATTCATTTCATATCATTATTGTCACGGGAACTGCAACGTTGAAGTCTAGTTCACATCCATGATCAGTAGCAGAGCAGCCGAGAAGGGTCCATCTGCAGACTGCAGGCGCTTCGGGAACGCCTCTTCTTCGGGAACGCCCCTTATATGAGAAGGCCTAACTCGTCACGAGGACGTCACTCAGAAAAATAAAAAATGGTGCAGCGTGAAACGGTAAGCGACTTGGTGTACAAAAGTTTTACAAAACCGTCAGTTTGATGTTATTGATTTTTGCTAACTGACCGTGTACATTGGTCTTGTTAACTAGCTGTTAGCCTAGATAATGGCGAACAACTCGTTAGCCTAACGTTAACGTTAGTTAATGGCGGAGAATCCGTTTGATACTTCGTGTTTGATGTAACAACTTATTGACATGGGACAGAGTTTTGCTCATTTTATAGTAGGATTATGTTATATGTATAACTAGCTAATGTAACATGTCATTGATTTGATAACGTTATTATGCTATTGCTACTTTTGCTCCGTAGCCCCATGTCACTGCATGTCAACTGCTGAAGACGGATCATGGCTACAAATGCCCTTTTTGTCCAAGGGTGGGGGAATACCCCAATATGGTGGCCCACCTACAGACCCACATGGAGGTAACCTTAATATTTTGTGTATTAACAGTATTAAATAAATAAGAGTGTTGAATATCTAATTAGATTTCTAATATTATAATAAAGTCAACAAATCACTGCATTTGATGGGCTACTTGTTGAAGTGTTGAGGAGGAAATGGCTTATTGTCAGTTTAACCATAGCATTAATTTATAGAAGTGATATTTTACACTCTAGGACACACGTTCTCTGAGTAGTTCATGGGAGGAACAGATATCCCCCCCTCACCCCTGCCCCCCTCCTTCATAGACTGGGTTAAGGATGTGCTTTTATTATTGCCATTAGAAGAGCTTAAACATAACAATATCAGGTCTCGGAAAAAGTTTATAATTAGTTGGTCCCCTTTTATAGATTGTGTAGAAACCTTGTCGTTACCATAGGAATGTGTAATTGTTTTTGCTACAACTATTACTATGATATCACACAATCACTTAACAGCTCATAGACATTATTTGTGTGCAACAATGTCCCTATATCTAGGTGAATGTGCTATGCAAACCAATGCCAATATGCATATTTTATTTTCTTCAATACTGCTGAATTGGCACTTCTTGTGCCTATTTGATTTAGTTTGGTTTATTTTATTTATCTTCTAATATTCATGCATTCTTCATGTATATGTGATATGTATATGTATTCTGTTCATGTATATGTGATATTTTGTTTTTGTTTTTGTTTTTAAGGCTATTCCATATAGAAGTGCAGTCTAAGCTGTGTGGGCAGCAGCCACTACCACTGCTGTTATTGCCCCAAAATAATTATCACCAAGAAAGGTTTCATTGCACATCTTGATAAATGCCTCTCCAGCCCTCCTACAGTCACCAGCCCTTCTACAACCCCCAGCCTCTCTTCAACCATCAACCTGCCTGCAACCCTAAGCCCCTCTACAGTAACCTTGCCTCCAACCTCCTGCCGTCCGGCAACCCCAAGCCCCTCTACAGTAACCTTGCCTCCAACCATCAACCTGCCTGCAACCCCAAGCCCCTCAACAGTAACCTTGTCTCCAACTTCCAGCTGTCCTGCAAACCCAAGCTTCTCTACAACCACCAACCTCCCTGCAGCCCCCAGCCATTCTTCTACTTTAAAGGTGCTCCGATCAAGGCAAACCCAAGCCACCTGCTGTTTTTGCAATTTGCGTTTGAATAAAAAAAACCTTAAAACGCACATAAAGCGAAAACATTCATCTTCAAATCCGGTGCAAAAAAAAAAAAAGCATGGTTTTGTCTTAGGGATCTTAGTATTTCTAATAGCAACAACAGCACCGTGGTCACTTTAATCATTACAGAAGACACCAGTAGCAGAGTATGTATAAGGAACATTAGTCAAAATCAAATCAATTAGTGTAGATCTCTCTGTATGTTTAAGATTAGGGCGAGTAGGCGAATTTATCAACTGAATTAGATTAATAGAGTTACAGTATGTTTTAAAATCATCAGATATGGGCTGTAACCAGTCCCAGTTGAGTTTAAAGCCTTTAATTAAGAATTGACACTAGTATTTTTGTGCATCCCTTTGTTTTATGTCCGACTTGTAGGATATTTCGGTGACGGAAGAAGAGGGATTTGCCAGGGGTTCTACTCTGAGCCAAAATATGCAGGGCTGTGCTCACAGTCCTGCATGGAGGAGTGGCCTACATAAAGCTCCAAGAAGGCAAGGTTTTCTACTATTTGCTTACTTGATATTGTCTTCACTCACACATTTCTGTATTTCCTAGTTCACTGTGCTATCAATAGCAGTGCTGTCCACTACTTTACTGTGCATTTGTTGGACCCAAACTGTTTGCTCACCCATTATTAACTGTTTTTATTCTCTTCTGTTCCTTTTGGCTCCCCCCCCCCCCCCCCCCCCCCCCCAGACTGTGGCAAGTGGCAAGTGATGTCGTGCCTCTCCACCAACACCAGGACAACCTGCTTTGTTGTCAAAAAAAATGTAATAAAATCTTTAAAAAAAACATCCTGTTTATATTTTTTCTGTTATTACAATCTTTATAATAATAATAACTTACTATGTTCTGATTCTTTTTATGTTGTATATTGTTATCCATTCACTAAATAAATCTTATACACTACTCACAAAAAGTTAGGGATATTCGGCTTTCGGGTGAAATTTCAGGATGAACCTAAAATGCACTATAACCTTTACAGGTGAAATGAATTTGACCTTCTCTAAACTTTTGAATGCACATGTCCAACTATTCAATGTTTCAGTACTTTTTGCACAACTTGCTGTTCTCTAACAAGGAGCTGAACGGCAAAATTCACAACAGGTGTTTGATCCATGAATCGACCAATAAATTTCCTGGTTCAATTAGAATTGGTATTTAAACAGTCCTCTTCATCATGCTGTTCACATTTTGACATCATGAGACCAAGACGACACCTAACAATTGATCAACAGTACCTCGCCATTGCGAGGCTTCAAACAGGATGTTCTCAGAGGGAAGTGGCCACTGAGCTTAGAGTGTCACAGAGTGTCATCAGCAGGTTGCAACAGAGATACAGAGAGACTGGAAGAGTCACAGAAAGGCATAGAAGTGGACGTCCTTTGGCCACATCCCACACTGATGACCGCTTCATTGTGAACAGTGCCCTGCGGAACCGGATGATGAATGCCACTCAACTCCAGGCACATTTAAGGGAGGTGAGAGGCACCCAAGTGTCACGTCAGACCATTCGAAACCGTTTACATCAGCGTGGTCTGCGTGCTAGACGACCTGCAAGGGTACCTGACCACACCACCAGGCACAGGCGTCATCGTCTTGCATGGGCCAGGGAGCATTTACGCTGGACGAGGGACCAGTGGGCCTCAGTGCTGTTTTCTGATGAAAGTCGATTCACGTTGAGCAGAAATGATGGCCGCCAACGATGTTGGAGACGTCAAGGAGAGCGCTATGCATCAGCCACTGTTGTCACCAGACGACCCTTTGGTGGTGGCGGTGTTACAGTGTGGGCAGGTGTGTCTAGTCAATACAGAACTGCCCTACACTTTGTGAATGGTACAGTGACAAGCCCATACTACCTGAATAACATCATTAATCCAGTCATTGTGCCCCTGCATGAACAACACAGGCCTAATTTCATCTTCATGGATGACAATGCTCCAGCTCATCGAGGTCGCATCATTAGGGAAAGGCTGCTGGAGACTGGGGTACCTCAAATGGAGTGGCCTGCACTTTCTCCAGACCTGAATCCCATAGAAAACCTATGGGATCAGCTGACTCACCGTGTAGAGGCTCGTAACTCTGTACCCCAGAACCTCAATGACCTGAGGGCCGCCCTTCAAGAAGAGTGGGATGCCATGCCTCAGCAGACAATAAGTCGACTTGTGAACAGCATGAGACGTCGTTGTCAAGCTGTAATTGATGCTCAAGGGCACATGACAAGTTATTGAGACATTGACATTTTTGTTGTGGTATACCCACCACTGTTGTTGGCTTTTGTTTCAATAAATAGTTTGAGATGAGGAAATCACCATTGCATGCTTCTACTTAAATGCCCTACTTTCATGATACGTATAATATCACTGTAGCGTGAACTTACATTTTCCATAAATTTCACCCGAAAGCCAAATATCCCTAACTTTTTGTGAGTAGTGTATATAAAATCTATTTGTTACGACCCCTGGTCCAGCTAATCGCTTCCACATGAGAGTGGCTGATTAAAAGATGAAAAATCTGCCTTGCGAGTGAAAGATCACTTCGCCACCCTAACCAGCCGTGCCTCGCCATGGTGGTTCCTCCCTGCCTCTAGCCTCAGCTTCCTGTTTTTTTTCTCTCTCCCATTTTGGTGCCCAGTTATACCCTACTCAAGGTTGAGTCAATTCTCTACCCTTATTGAAATGATGAACCATTAAAGTACTGTATTGTTCAGTTTAGCTCATGCTGTAATATTTAGAAATCATTAATTAATGGTAACTTGAATCTACAAGCAATTAATAACAGCTGCATTATTTAATGCCAATATAAGAACACAAAAAAATACTTAACTAAGTTTAATCCCTGTTTTGATAATTTTATTAGCCTGCTATTTGTTAGGTCGTGTATTTGGTATTAGCCTGTTTGGATAAAATACATTAAGAATAGATTTGTTACTACTACTGGTAACTAATGAAAGGTTAATTGGATACTTTGTTAACGTTGACAACTAACATTAACCATACATCCTTAAACCTTAGTTGAAGTACGTCTATTTAATACACTTACACTTTAAATTCTATTTAAAAAGAGTCGCGTGTGTGACGTAACTCGGCTGCACCCGAGTTGTCAATTGTTTGTAACGTTAACACACGGAGCCATGGAAATAATATTTTAACGGTCTGTTTGTAAAAGTATTACAAAGGAGTTCCGAAATAGCTTTGCAACAAACAAAATGACTTGCTCCGTTTTTGTTTCCCTGCACTCCTACAAGGTTTACTTGAACATTAAAACAACACTTTTATACTGATTTGCTCTAACGCAATCATGAACAGCACATCTAGACAATAAAGTTGTCTGAGGACGACCTCTGAGTGACGTGACGTATGAAAAGGCGTTCCCATAGAAGAGGCGTTCCGTGAGAAGGGGCGTTCCGTGGCGCCTGCAGTCTGCAGATGGATATAGTTGGAGAGGGGGGGCAGCCGACCAAAAGAAGAGAAAACTGATCCAATTTAACCCCAACCAATCCGATTCCTCTTTAGTCATCTTTTCTTGTTCTTAGGTTTTTCTTCCGGGGATACCTTTACTTTCTTTTTGATAAGAAACATTGGGCTGGTGGTGTACGGAAGTTAGTTGAAATGAAAGAAAATGTCAAGAATGAGAATTGAAACCCGTCACATGCATGAAATAATATTATAAGGAAAAGCAGGAGGGAGGACTTCGGGACTCGCTTTGTCCTTCGATAAAAATGTACCTATATGTCTGCTCTATCGTCTTAACCCTTGGGCTAATTTTGTTTTTTTCTGACTTTGGATTGTTTATAATCAAATTAGGGTGTCAGAAACTGTGTTTTATGACACCCACGAATGCAATTACTAAAATATTACACGAAATAAGCACTCAGACGGATCTATTCCAGGAGGAAATACTATGTCAGGTATGTAGACCAAAACCGTTTTTTTGTATAAAGTTAATGTGGCTTCCGTAATGCATAAGTTTGAGATATATTGAAACTCTACAAGTTTTGAATGCTCTACTGGAACAATGTCGTTAGCCTAATTTTCCAGTAGTGGAAGCTACCGTAGATCAATTGAAAGCTCCGTAACTTTGACTGTAGATAAAGTGCAAGACTTTAGCCCACATAATCGATATCGTAATACAGCGATTCGAAGTTGGGTTTCTTTGAGTCTCTATTCCACATTGCTGTTTATTATCGCATTAACAGATTGTTTATGGGTATACAAGTGTACCTGGTGAATATTGCTCTGTGAGTGTAAATGTGGGCGTGGAGGCAAAATCATGCAGATGCACTGGGAACCTGAATGATTAATCACATCACCATATCCATAACAGGGAGCGTTTTTGGGTCTTGCGCAATTTCTTGTTCTCTTCCTTGTGTTTTTCAACAGGATTCCGGTAAAGACGAATATTTTTGCTGTGCTGATGAAATAGATACTACCGACAAAATACAGGAATTGGCACATGAAGTTGACCTACAGTGCCCAAATGTGAAAAAGTCTCTTCAGCAGGGTAAATATGCAGTTTTTGTTCAGTAAAGGAAACATGACACTGATTGGTGTGCTATTCAGTATTCAGTGCTATTTCTCCAGTATCAAAGGGAATCCCTTATAGCAGGATTTTCACGTCTGTGATTCACAAGAGCCTTGTAAAGAGTCTTCAGGTGGCCATAGTGAATGTTTCATTCTGTGCACGCTAGCTGAATAGGACTATTCAGTAGGGTAGGTGCTTTGTGCCAGTACATATTGGTTTTCAAGTAAAGGGAGGAATTAGTGGGGAAAGTGGATGGTGACAAAGTCTTGAGAATGAATATTTTATGATAATGCATGCTTCTAAAACTGGCGTATTAAACAACACAGCAGCAGGCTACAAAAAAAATAAAAAATAAATTAAGCCGACACTTTCTCAGAGCTGCGGGTTAACTGTGGTTTCCTCTTTCAAGATGATACTGTACATTTTGGAGTGCTATTTTTGGAGTGCTTTGAGTAGTTTGAACTAAAATGGCAGATGAGGCGTTGTGACTCTGGTTCTACAGTGACTCTGTGTGTATTAGTGAATTTGTATGTTTCCACAGTGTTTCAGTGTGCATACTCTCAGCTCATCCTGACCTGGTACAGTGTCCCAGAGTCCAGGGACAACCAGATGCTGTATAGGGCCCTTGGGAGGGAGTTTGACATATTTGTTGACCGGGTCATTACGAGAGCAAGTGACATCAACATCTCTGCTATTGCTGTGGATTCTGTCCGAATCCTCACGCAGCACCTACACAATGCCAATCAGCCTGACAGGTGAGGGCTAGTATTCACTCTCAAGGGATTGTACAGTTTGTGCATTTTGTTTCCTCTAACAGTCCAGCAGTCAGATTGGTTCCCGCAGGTTTTAGCCAGCATTGAGTTATAGGTCAGTGTTTGAGTTTGCTTGAATTGCAACCTCCGGTTTGAGTCGCACCTACATGAGATCATGCTACATGTGGGCTGTTTTTGCTGTACCTGTATGTTTGTGTCCATAATGATGTTTTATGTCGACCTCTCGCCAAGAAGTTGTTGACGTTCGCACATGTATTCTAGCAACGCTGTAGGCCTACGTGACCTTGACCGTTGTTTGTTCTCCAACACCCCTTCCTCTCTATTAATCACAAACTCATTTTTTTGTCCCAGAAGAAGCAGTGTCACAACTAAACAAGTGGCAGTGCAGTAATGTTTCAGAATATACTAACCATGCTCTCATGGCAACAGAGTCATGCTGCTTTTGTGGGGATTTTGTTGAAAACCTTGGTTAAGCAGGCAATGTGATGTAAAGGCATTTTAAATGTTTATGAAAGTGAAAAATCCCTTATGAGTGTGATGGGATAACAAACAGAGATGGATGTGGTAAGGAGCAGTGGAAAGTGTGTGTGTTTGTGTACTGTGTGTGCATGTGCTCATGCAAGTGTGTGTGTGTGTGTGTGTGTGTGTGTGTGTGTGTGTGTGTGTGTGTGCGTGTGCGTGCACGTATGTCAGAGGCCAGCTCTTCAGCTCCAGGGCAGATGAGCTTGCGGTCCTCAGGGTCTTTTCTGAAGCTGTGGTGCGCAACCTCTTCCTGAGTCCCTCACAGCCCAGGACCTCACTTGCTGTGCCCTTAATGAGATTGTGGCTTTGAAAGGTGAGCACCCTTGCACAATCGGCACATTTCTGACAAGCCACTCCCCACAAAACAATAAATAAATCTGAGGATGGTGTGTTCTTTGTCATTTATTTTTATTTTTTGCAAAGGTAAGCACAGCAGTTGAGTTATGGCAGCAGAACAAAGTGGAATAGGTGGAAATTAGTTAAGGGGAATTCTACTCTGATATGAGGACGTTTTTTATTTTTTTTATTTTTTTTAATTTTTTTATTTTTATACTACAACGTGTTGTCACTACATTTAACAGCTTGCCAGGTCATGCAGTAGAGGCAGAAACCCTTTGAGTGTTCAAATCCAGTCTTGACTCCATGCTGGATACTCTCTTGATTGTGGATAAGTGTCCAGCATATGATGGGCTGAATGTCCTGGTCATGTCACAATGTTCTTATGCTCTTATTACCTGCTCAAAAGATTTTTAATAATTAGTTAATTCAGTATATCTCTTATTGTAAAAAAAAAAAAAAAAAAAAAAAAGGGATTTACACCTTCTACATAGGCGATTAAGTTAAGTTCCATTTTTGATTTAACTTTTATTTAACCAGGAAAAAATTGAGATGTAGAATCTGTCCCTCTCAGTGTTCGAGCTGTTGGTCAATTGGCTGTCTGACCCAGATAACCTGAATCAGCTATTGGTGAGTCATCTGGATGCCATGACCCTGAAGAGCTCCATGGATGCACTAGAGGAGCTGAAGAGAGAGGATACACCCTCCTCATTGGACAGTGAGGGCAAAGGAGTGTGAGTGACATGCCACACCCCTCCTCCCATCGACCCGCCTACTCTAAATACAACATTGTCACACTGAAATCTCCTGACCTAGGGTTCTTTTTATTGTTACTGAAGCATAGTGCATTGTACATTGCATAAGGTACACAGAGCCAGTATTGCAGTTAACTTGCCTCAGCTGGTTTTTTGGGTCCAAACTGTTTTTAGATTGGTTCTCATTTTAAGGTGAAAACTAAACAGCATAGCCAGTGGCTCCCCAGGACCAGGGCTTGAGGACCCCTGTTTTAGGGCTTTACAAAGCAACTGAAAAGAAGCAGTGGTTTTGATATGTGAATGACAGATCCATGCCTTGCTTTTGTCTCCATACAATCGATTTATTTTAGTTTTTGTGTTTTTATGACCTCTTTTCAGGATAGCAGATGCTACTGAAGTACTGGCAATTGGTGTCAAACCAAAAAAGAAAGGTATGTGAAATAGCTATTCTGGAACTGAAAACATTCCTTTTACCACATTTTGTAAAAAAGTTGGAGGCAACATCAGCAGAATTCAGTTTTGTGGCCTAAATGCATATCTTGATTAAAAAAAATTTAATCTAAGGTACCAACTTCAAGAAAAAGTTTTCCGAATTTGTAAATTTGAAACTTAAGGAAACCAAAAAAAAGCTAACGAAGAAAAAGAAGGAGGAGCCTATGTTCAGGAGCCTGGGGAATGTGAGGCTTCGGTACAGCTTGGATGATGAATTGCCTGTGCCCTGCTCTGCTCTCTACCAACAAGACTATATCAGTGTAAGTGAATCTTATTCTATTAGCCGTATTCTACCTTAATCTTTATTAAAGTAGCAAGGCAAGTCCAGCTATAGATGTTTGGTGCTTCGTTCTTGAACCGGGTAGCAGTGTAGCATAATGATTGTATGTAAAAAGAATATAAGCGGTGTTAGTCTCTGGATAAGAGCATCTGGTAAATTCCTAAAATGTAAATGTCAATTAATCGACAACAAAATAAAAGCATGATAGAGTCACACAAATTAAACAAGCTCACATCTCATCAGAACCAATCAAAGTGACAGCAATCAACCTTTGATTGGTCTAATATCACAGGGGCTTCCCCTCAGCCACCTCCAGTACACTATGTTCTAATAAACATTTCACCTACAACGCGATTGCTCAACGTGTATTAGGTGTACACAACCTTATGGTGCACAGAGACAACCACCCACCCCCCTCCCCCAGTTAAATTTTGGTAAAATTAGCTATTTTTTGGAAATTTTACCGAAATCCAGCTATGGAAACACTACAGGCATTTAAGCAGATGCTCTTATCCAGTGACTTACACAACGTTTTACATAGTATTGATTTATACAGCTGGATATATACTGAAGCAAATCAGGTTAAGTACCTTGCTCAAGGGTACAACGGCAGAGTTCTACCTGGGAATCGATCCTGCAACCTTTGGGTTACAAGCGCAGTTCCCTAACCATTATACTACACTGCCGCCGAAAACAGACCTCATTTCTTGGTGTGCTTTTCTACCTCCCTTCTCTGTGGTGTTCAGGACGACAGCGACCTGGAGAACTGCCCTCTCAGTGTCCAGGAGGAAATGATTGAGTTCAAGCTGTCATATGAAATGTGGCGCCTCAGTAGCTGGGTAGTGTCCGTCAAACAGGTGAGTCTCTTAAAGGCTCTCTCATTGGTCCTCATGCAGGATATGTTGATGTCTCTCCCTTAAGGCCAATTCATAGTCGCCAAAAAAAGTAGGGGTCCGCCGGACCTAAATGACATCATAGCAGACCCAAAACGGACCCTGAGCAGACGTCCTCCTAGGCAGACCGCGCAGCAGTTGTTTTTTGTGTCCACGTGTACCTTCGGCGTGCACAGGGGGGTTGGTACGCTCGACTATGAAAGGCAAAAGTCGGCAGACAATCCGTAGGACTGTCCGTCCGTGTATGTGTCTGCTCCCTGTTTTAAACACAATGTAGCAGCCTTTATTGCCACAGGTCAGTGCAGTATAATTACATACACTACTCACAAAAAGTTAGGGATATTTGGCTTTCGGGTGAAATTTATGGAAAATGTAAGTTCACGCTACAGTGATATTATACGTATCATGAAAGTAGGGCATTTAAGTAGAAGCATGCAATGGTGATTTCCTCATCTCAAACAATTTATTGAAACAAAAGCCAACAACAGTGGTGGGTATACCACAACAAAAATGTCAATGTCTCAATAACTTGTCATGTGCCCTTGAGCATCAATTACAGCTTGACAACGACGTCTCATGCTGTTCACAAGTCGACTTATTGTCTGCTGAGGCATGGCATCCCACTCTTCTTGAAGGGCGGCCCTCAGGTCATTGAGGTTCTGGGGTACAGAGTTACGAGCCTCTACACGGTGAGTCAGCTGATCCCATAGGTTTTCTATGGGATTCATGTCTGGAGAAAGTGCAGGCCACTCCATTTGAGGTACCCCAGTCTCCAGCAGCCTTTCCCTAATGATGCGACCTCGATGAGCTGGAGCATTGTCGTCCATGAAGATGAAATTAGGCCTGTGTTGTTCATGCAGGGGCACAATGACTGGATTAATGATGTTATTCAGGTAGTATGGGCTTGTCACTGTACCATTCACAAAGTGTAGGGCAGTTCTGTATTGACTAGACACACCTGCCCACACTGTAACACCGCCACCACCAAAGGGTGGTCTGGTGACAACAGTGGCTGATGCATAGCGCTCTCCTTGACGTCTCCAACATCGTTGGCGGCCATCATTTCTGCTCAACGTGAATCGACTTTCATCAGAGAACAGCACTGGTCCCTCGTCCAGCGTAAATGCTCCCTGGCCCATGCAAGACGATGACGCCTGTGCCTGGTGGTGTGGTCAGGTACCCTTGCAGGTCGTCTAGCACGCAGACCACGCTGATGTAAACGGTTTCGAATGGTCTGACGTGACACTTGGGTGCCTCTCACCTCCCTTAAATGTGCCTGGAGTTGAGTGGCATTCATCATCCGGTTCCGCAGGGCACTGTTCACAATGAAGCGGTCATCAGTGTGGGATGTGGCCAAAGGACGTCCACTTCTATGCCTTTCTGTGACTCTTCCAGTCTCTCTGTATCTCTGTTGCAACCTGCTGATGACACTCTGTGACACTCTAAGCTCAGTGGCCACTTCCCTCTGAGAACATCCTGTTTGAAGCCTCGCAATGGCGAGGTACTGTTGATCAATTGTTAGGTGTCGTCTTGGTCTCATGATGTCAAAATGTGAACAGCATGATGAAGAGGACTGTTTAAATACCAATTCTAATTGAACCAGGAAATGTATTGGTCGATTCATGGATCAAACACCTGTTGTGAATTTTGCCGTTCAGCTCCTTGTTAGAGAACAGCAAGTTGTGCAAAAAGTACTGAAACATTGAATAGTTGGACATGTGCATTCAAAAGTTTAGAGAAGGTCAAATTAATTTCACCTGTAAAGGTTATAGTGCATTTTAGGTTCATCCTGAAATTTCACCCGAAAGCCGAATATCCCTAACTTTTTGTGAGTAGTGTATGTGTCTGTCTGACAGTGATAATGAATAGATTATATTTATGAGGCCCTTTTTTTTAAACCCGGAGTTGCTGTACAGAATACTCAATAAAAACAAGACGTGCACGGATTAACAGATGACAAGTGACAAGCAATACATAAACAGGAAGTGTTATAGTGTCAATAGCCAGGGTGTTATTCAAAAGATGGCCTGAAGAAGTGAGGAGGAGATGGTGTCGATGGAGGGTGAAGAATGAACAGGAGTGGGGAGAGCATAACAGTCAGATTTAACAATAGTGATGATAAAAGAATGGGATGAAATCATGTGGTAATGGCTGTTTGTGTGACACTGACTTGTAGGTTCATGAGGAGGGTGGGGAATTATGCTTCATCATTTGCCTAGAGGAGGCCAATAACCCTGAAAAGCTGCACTGGGATGTGAGTAAGTCCCGGATGGACATCCGACAGTTCCACAGCAGTCTGCAGGTAAGGGACAGATGTGTAAGTGAGAGAGGTCCTCGAGGGCCGATAACTGCTGTTTTTCCACCCTCTCTTTACTTGGGAATCGGTGTGAAGACAGTCTGGCCAATCAGTAGCACTAATTGTCCAGTTAATTACCTGGGAGAAAGAAACCCAGGGCTGGAAGGTACCACCACATTACTATGTTTCCACATTTACCACCACATTACTACGTTTCCAAAAAAAATTTTAAATCCAAAAAACATGCAGGTTAGGCTAATTGGGGGCGGGGGGGGCGTTAACAGGACGTTGCTGCAAAAGAGCATATGTGCTCAGTCAACCTACACTGTATAAATAAAGGTAAATAAATAAATAAATAAATGTGGTTCAAAGGTATAGTGCTTCAGATCTTAGTGTTATGCTCATGCAATGTGAACTAAAACTGAATGTTGCAATAAAACGAGTCACTGATCAGTGTGATCCAGTTAAGGAGCTAACACTTGGTGAAGGTTTACAAAAAAAAAAACATAATGTGTCTAATTATTCACAGTCAGATGGTTAAAACGTTAAGCTTATTAAACGGTAAAGCGCTCACCAATTTTCGTGTGCGCTTGCTGCTGTGTGTCTTTCCCAGGACATTGCTAACTTGCCCTCTATAGCAGAGCTGTTGGAAAGCACGGAGAGAACCGTGAACGATGAGTTTAAAGAACAAGCCAGAGCCACACTGGAGAAATTCTTACAGGTACAGCTTCACCAAACACCGCGACATGGCAGGAGATTACTACCAGTTCAGTATACGTGTGCGTGTGCGCTGGGAAAAATTAAGCAAATTTATCCGCAACAAAAATAAAAAGTGAATCAAGAGTGTTTTTGTCTGTCCCGCTCTCTCCCACAGGGGCTGGTCAAAGACAGCCGGCTGTGTCAGAGCCCAGAAGTGTTTCAGTTTCTGTGCCCTCTAGAGGAGCTGCTGACTGAGGAAGAGGCCTACGGGGGAGTGTGGAGCCTGCTGAGTGGCCTAGCGCACATCCTGACCCCTGCAAAAGGGGACGAGGTAGTGAGCAGGTCCACTAAATCTGGGAGTGTGTGCTGGATTTTGTCTTCATCCTAAAACCAGCAGCTGGTATAGAGACCCAAGGAACCAGGTGAACAGTATAGAGTATAGGCTTTACAGTTTGGAAGTATTAGAAATATTTTTGATGAGTCCTTTTTGGCTTAAAACTGTTTGCAGTTTACAAGACTTCCGCCTGCCTTTTCTCCCTCAGTTTATAAATGGCCTCAGTTTGATGCTGATGTTATATCATATACTGTGATATGAAATGGTTAATGTTGTACTCGGTATTCAACCTACCATGATGTCTAACCATGAGTCCTTTTCTTTTACATTTTTACCTAACAGTGAAAACGTACAAAAAATATGAACCTTGTACTGAAATAAAAAAGAAGTAAAGCATAACCATTATAAAGTGTAAGCACCCAATAACAAACGTAAAGACAAAGGCCAGTTTTTTGTATTTGTCGGTTTTAAGCAGTACCCTTTCACATATGGTGTTCAAATTCTATCCTATGGCTTACTAATGTATCATTAAGGTGTGACACAAAGTGTGAAAAATTCTTTGGTTTCATGTTTGCTGAATACTGAATCTTCTGTTCATGTGCTTTTATGTGTGTGGGCCATTGTGAGGCCATCTGTCCTTTTGACAGATTTATCACAAGATAAAATGTAACTTGACACCTTTCATGGAGATTGTAGACTACAGTACTCTCTTCCCAGAATGCAATTGTGGAAGAATTTGTTTTGCAACTCCACCCTTCTGGGAGAAACCTCAAAATGCTGTCATGCTGTCATGCTGTATGTGAAAGGCAAGCCTGATCATGTCCCCATAGTGCCAATGCTGCCCTCTGTTGGCATTTCATAGAATGGCAGTGCCTGTACATTACAGTAATATTTGGTCTATGCGTCTTATTGCGCTGTAACCATGGTAATAAGGTTGTGTTTCATTTTCCATTTCTTGTTGCCATTCACTTATGTGTGTGTAACCAAAAATAATAGTTGACTTACCAAAGTAAATGTGCAGTAAACCACTGTGCAAACAATGTAGAACAGGGGTCCTCAATCTTATCCGGAAAGGGCAGGTGTGGGTGCAGGCTTTTGTTCCAAACAAGCCGTTACACACCTCATTCTACTAATCTACCACTAGAGTCTTTGCTAAGGTCTTTGATTAGTAGAATCAGGTGTGTTACTGCTTGGTTGGAAGAAAAGCCTGCACCCACACCGGCCCTTACTGGATATGATTGAGGACTCCTGATGTAGAACTAGCTTACCGGCTAGCTAACAACCAATGGTGCCAGTTTATTTAGGCCTAAAATGGAAAAAACCAGTATCATGCAAACAAACTTTCAGGGAAAAATGTCTTGACAATCTCTGACATTTTATACGACATTAATATTAATATTGAGCCACAAATAGGTCAATTAATTTATCATTGACTGGATACTCTCTAGTCTGTAGGTAAATTACTAGCCTAGATGAGCTAAATGGCCTGTTTTCGTCATCATATATTCTTATTAAGAAGTTTAACAATAAAGACTTAAGTATTAATTGCTTCAAGAAGACTGGTAGATGTTGTGTTTAATTGGAACATTCATCACTGATCATCAAATGACAGTGAAAAACAATCTTGTATACATGGCTCTTGCATTACTGTTGTTTCTGTTGTTTGTTGTCTGTTGTCTCACAGTACTACTGTTTTGGTCATCTTTTACACACACAGGGAGCATTGTTGCTCCAGCCACATAATTGAGTGTGGACAAACACACAACAGCACCATTTACAATTACTGTGGGACTGGGTGCACAGCCAAATGAGGTTTGTGTGAACAAAGGCTTGGAATATCTACACTACATTACCTCTCACGGGGACAGCTTTGTACCGGTTCTATATCTGTGCTTGTACCTCTACGCTGTCCTGGTTATTTCCGCGCTATCTAAACAATAGAGTACAGGGTAAATTGAATATCTGGAAACTTTGTGGCCTGATAATTCATCCAAAGACATCGTTTTGAATTTTAGAGAGAACAAAACCCAGACGCATTTCTGGCACTGTTGGTTGCTCACCCCGGTTCTATTTCCTGGTCTCCGTATTAGGGAACCTCATGTCAAATTTATGTTATGTTATCAAATGTTGAGGGAGCACTTCAAATGAATTATACACTCCAGTTTTGATGTTGAACTCACAACAAAGGTACACCATACCAGCGCAAAAACCTTGTTCCAAAATGTACCATAGAATAAATAGGCTTGCTCTGAATGAATTGGTCCCCCCTTGGAAGTTTTCTGTGGTCAAGTTCAAGTGACAGTGTCGCTAGCGTCGGTAATTGAAGTGGCATGCGACAAGAAGTTGAGCTGACGAGCAGATGCCTTGCGTGTTATTTTCAGGATGTCGTCGCACAAGGTCCGGCCAAGTCAGATGACCCTGGCATGGAGGGGGCGGAGCCTGAAAGCCTGGCTGAGACCGAGGACGAGGAAGCAGACTTGAAGGGAAGCTGTGACGCCCTTTACCAGTGGACTGCCAACTCGGGCGGATTACTTCCCTTGGACTCTGGAGACAACAGCAAAAGCCTGGAGGAGGCACCTGATTTCCAGGCAGCAAGTCTGCCATTCACAGAGCCGTGTGAGGATGATTCTTCGGTGAGGGAATCGCATTCCAGACGAGATGATGGAGGCCAGCAGGATGACTGCACTGATGGCCTCCGCATCCCCTTCATTGCAAGGGCACACAAAAAGGACAGGCCAGTGCCGAAACCATCTGATCGGGTCCGCAACAAGAGAGGGAAGGGCCAATTGAATGTAGGTAGGATAGAGGAG
The DNA here is from genome assembly GCA_029718625.1 of Synaphobranchus kaupii. Classification (NCBI taxonomy): domain Eukaryota; kingdom Metazoa; phylum Chordata; class Actinopteri; order Anguilliformes; family Synaphobranchidae; genus Synaphobranchus; species Synaphobranchus kaupii. Next base: position 1,953,363 of record CM056383.1, on the reverse strand, counting down.
TACAGAACTCAGGAGTCAAACAGGAGAGAAATGAACCAATCTGGCAAGGAGCAGCGGGAAGCCACTAAAGCCATTATTGATCTGTTGAAAGAAATATCAGGTTTGTACTGACTTTTCTTATCTTCATGATGACAGTCGGAATCAAATGGTAAATGACAAGGAATGAATAGTGATTGCTCACCACAGTATTTAAATCAGCCCTTGTCTCTGGTCCTGATAGGATATTTTTTTCCTCTGTCAGGTAGTCCAATCCTTTGGAACATATGTGATGTTATCTTAAAACCTTTCATGCCATTATTGAAAAGGTAAGTGTTTTAAAAGAAAACCCTTCCTACACTGCCTGGCCAAAAACAAAGTTGCAGTTGCACCGGTCATGCATAGTGCCCTCTGTACAAGCCTTTGGAGGCAGTGTTATGATCTGGGGTTGCTTTAATTGGTCAGGTCTCGGCTCAGCAACGTTATGCAGCAATAAAATGAAGTCAACTGAGTACCTGAATGTACTGAATGACCAGGTTATCCCATTAATGGGCATATTCCAGGATGACAATGCCAAGATTCATCAGGCTCAAATTGTGAAAGAGTGGTTCAGGGAGCATGAGGAATCATTTTCACACATGAATTGGCCACCAGAGTCCTGACCTTAACCCCATTGAAAGTCTTTGGGATGTGCTGGAGAAGACTTTACGGAGTGGTTCGACTCTCCCGTCGCAAAAACAAGATCTTGGGCAAAAATTAATGCAACTCTGGACGGAAATAAATGTTGTGACGATGCATAAGGTTGTCGAAACAATGCCACGATGAATGCGCGCTGTAATCAAAGCTAAAGGCGGTCCAACAAAATATTAGAGTCTGCGGCTTTTTTTTTGGCCAGGCAGTGTATATTCTGCATGGCTGTCTGCAGTTTTTCAGCTGTCATGCAGCTCATGTGGTCTTCCTTAAACATTTTTTATTTTTCCCCCCAGGAAGGTGAACAGCTTCTTGAATAAGATGAACCCCACAGAGCCCCAAATTGCCTCCTACATTGATAGGCTGAGGGAGAAGCAGTGGCCTGCCGGGGTGCCTGTGATCTCAGGGCCAGGCCGAACCGACGAGCAGAAGAGTGAAACCAAAGAGAGAGCCCATCAGCTCATCAACACCAAATGTGTGTAGCACCTAATTAGGGCCAGTTCCATCTCAAATCAGTCCATTCAAAATGAATGTTATGGGAATTTTTGTTGGATTAATTAATTGAATTTCAATTAATTTCCCGAAATGATGGAGTTTAAAACAGAATTGACAGGACCCCATTCCTCACTCTTCCAAAATAGCAACAACAGTGCTGGGACACTCAACGTCTATGTTATGTGTTTTCTAATATATTGAAAGACATTATATACATGACTATAAAGCCAAACACACAGAAGCACTGTAGGTATTTAGGTGTTAACTTAAATAATTAATTACGTCTGGCAATTACGTCTGTCCTTGGTTGCTGTACATAAATTTTAATTAATTTTGAAAACTGCTCCTTCTGTTCAGTTCCATTGGGGCTGTTTGGGCAGATGTAGTATGTCAGGTCTGCATGAAACGAAAAATGCAGTCCCGATGCATGGGCAGTCTGTCTGTTGATAATTCATAGCGTGGTGTTTACTGTGCCTAATGGACATCACTAACCATATGCTGACAGACATGCATCCATGGTCTTGTTTCAGGTTCAAATGCCTTCTTCTTAAAGAAGAATGATGTTGAAGCTGTTTTTAAGCTCTTCCAAGACACTGAGGAGAACAAAAAGCTGTTTTATGTGAGTATCACCAGAAAAAACAACAGCTTTTGCTGACAGCACTGAATTTTCAGTCAAGACGAGTGCTTATCTGTGTTTAAGCATCTATCTTAACATTAAGCATCAAAAATTGATTTGGATGTAGACATGGGTCATGATGTTTGACTTTTTCCACTTTCTTTTAGATGTTGCTGTCATTTCTGTTGAGGGAGCTAATGCCTGGAGAATCGGCTCTGAATGTTAAAGCCATTGCATTTCTGAACAGTCCTGTATAATCTGAAGACTGATAATATGATGTCAGAGCCAATATTGCCGTATATTGAGTCGCATTTGAAAATGTTTTTTTTTTATTTTTTACATTTAATAACAGATGGAGCAATTGTAATATATATGGTATTCCTTTTTTTTGGGGGGGGGGGGGGGTGGAATGAACAAATTAATCATTTTTTGACACACATCATTTTCTGTGGTATTTAATCTTCAGCTGTGTTAACAGTAACTAGCGTGTATTAAACCAAATTAGTTTTTGTCATCTGTATAAATTCACCATCATACCTCTGATGCATAGAAACTGAACTGTGAATTGTGTTTCAAAACGTTTTTTTTTTTTGTTTTTTTTATTTAAAGGTTATTCAGGGAGGCATACAGTGATTTCCTCATAGAGCAGTGAAAAGGGAAACATTTGACATATCGTTACCAAGCAACAAACAGGTACACTTAAGTAAATGTGCTGTATAATGTTGTCTTTTTTAAACATACTTTTATGTCTTTCATATGGTTACTGACTAGAGAATTCTGGAGTTTTTGAGTAATTATATGTACATTACTGGTCAAAAGTTTGGACACACCTACTCATAGAAGGTTGTTTTTTTTGTTATTTTTACTGTTTTCCACATTTTAGAATAGTCAGACATCAAACGACTTCAAAAATTTGAGATAACACGAATGAAATTATGCAAAGACCAAAAAAGTGTTAAACAAAAAAGTCTTATATTTTAGATTCTTCAAAGTAGCCACCCTTTGCCTTGATAATGGCTTTGCACATTCTTGCCATTCTCTCAGCCAACTTCTGTGATAAACGGGTATTCCACAGGTAAACAGGTGATGCTATCATGACTCTATATAAAAGGATATCAAAAGACTCTTGATATCTTATTTTCAGGTACTCTTATAGAGTTCAATAGGAAAATTAGTCAGAAGAAACAACCCTTAAAAAGATCCATCCATATCTACTGCATATCTGGCAGCAGAGTGATGGTTTAAGGCCGTTTGATACCTAAGACCCTTGATGATTTACAGCCATTTAGCCAACCATGGGTTCCATACTATCCCCATGTAATTTTACAGGTTAATCTAGTCCCACCCCCCCAATTCCCATAGAGATCCATTCAAATGCAGAGAGATTATAGTATCGCTTCTAAGAGTACCTGGAAATAAGATATCAAGTCTTTTGATATCCTTTTATACAGAGTCATGATAGCATCACCTGTTTACCTGTGGAATACCTGTTTACCACAGAAGTTGGTTGAGAGAATGGCAAGAATGTGCAAAGCCGTTGTCAAGGCAAAGGGTGGCTACTTTGAAGAATCTAAAATATAAGACTTTTTTGATTTGTTTAACACTTTTTTGGTCTTTGCAGAATTTAATTCTTGTTATCTCATAGTTTTGATGTCTTTACTATTCTAAAATGTGGAAAACAGTAGAAATAACACAAAAAAACCTATGAGTAGGTGTGTCCAAACTTTTGACTGGTACTTTATGTTGATTTTATGTCTTCTTTTTCATATGAAGACAACACATGATATGTAAAAGACAGTCGCATCTATCGACAGGATAAACTAAAGCAGCAGGTGACTGAACCTCTGTGGCCATAGCTGTTGACACTTTATTTGATTAAATTATGCATAAAACTTGGTACAAATGTCTTTCCCCCTCTTTTTAACAGTGTTCTGTTGACTTTTGTAATGGTTGTTAAAATGATTTAATAAAACATTAAAAATAATCTTCAAAATTTCTATTCTAAATTCTAAAACTTTTTAATATTTAATTATTGCTAACTGTGTTTTGCTTTGGTTTGGAGCAGTGATTTAATTGCTTGACATTAACTACCTTCCTTCGCTATAAAACATTACCAGCGTTTAGCCTCGCAATAAGGAAAAACTTAATGTCCCTACCAGATAGTTTTATTTTATTTTATTTATTTATTTATTTTGATAGACAGTTCTGACAAGTAGTGATGGGCGGATCGATATTGATACTTCTGATCCTGACGTTTCCTTTTCAGAATTGATCCACACGTAAAAATATTGATGCCAAGTGTTTTATTTATCCAGTAATTTTAATATTTATTTTTAAAGGAAATTGAATGCGTATCTGCTGCTGAAAAAGTGAAAAAAATATAATGTTGTGTCAAATAATTGTGCAGGATAGGAACTACCACACAGGCACGCTGAGAAACACAAGCATTCAGTCACAGACAGTCATAAAACGGGACGGCAACAGTGCTGCTTTGCTAATATAGCAGAAGGAAAGCGAAGCATTGTTTGGAGTTATTTCACTCTACTAAACATTGACGGAAACAATGATATGTGTCAAAAGTGTGTATCACAAACCTTCCGAAATGCATAAAAGAGCATGATGAGTTACAGCGGAGGCGATCATAGGAGGCGAGGGAACACCGGCAAATACCCCCACAACTGGTGCCAGAGTCAAGCAGAATTCTCCGACAGAAACCTTTCAGAGAGGCAGGCATTATCCAGGTATATAGTGATAATATTAGGTTATTTTAACCATTCAAACAAAAAGCAGGAAACACTGGTTATTTCTTGAGGAGAAGAACATTACAGTAATAGGCTGATGAATAGGTGTAGGCTATAGGCTTAGAATTGACAGATTTTCAAACAATATCTGAATTCATTATATCCATTTTGTGGAAAAACTGATATGCATTGCTCTGTGTTTCTAAAACATAGATTACATCTCATAAAATGTTACTGTTTTGAAGGGAAAGATCTCATGTTAGGCTACCTTCAAGAATGATATGTAGTGAATTTAACTCTTATCCCAGCCATCATTTTGTCTCAATTAGGTAATATAATTGAACATTTCTTAACAACATTTAAGAAATGTTCAATTATATTACCTAATTGAGACAAAATGATGGCTGATCTTATATGTTAATACTGATGCAAAGGCTTTCAAATATATATATTTTTTCACTGTAGAAATCACAAAGATCTCCCCTTTTTTATGTACACAAGAAGACTTTTAAAAGTATCGTATCGGTATCGATATCGGGATACTGGCATAGATAGTTGTCTTGGCATAACTTTGTATCGTATCGAAAATAAAATGTGTGGTATCGCCCATCACTGAGTTTGTTTGACGTGTGACTGTAGCGTGTGACGCAATGATTGCAAAAGCAACAGCAGAATGAGCCGCTTGCATAAGAAACAAAAAGAGTGTCCACGTAAAACGGTAAAGAAAAGAAAATACTAGGTATGGCAATTGTCTAACACAATACGGTTTTATACTGACTGTACTATACAGTAAACAAAGTATACTTGATATAATTATAAAACATTTTACCGAATTAATCAAATTGCTCAATTTACCTCATCTGCCTCTCCCCTGCATCAAACGTGGTACGGTCCTAAGTCTTCTGATATCCTGGCTTAGGAAATAGGCAGTATGACAGAAATACGAAGCTACGGCTGGTTGTCTGGTTTGACGAAGATACCAAAAGCAGTGGTATTGTCTATTTAAGTCAGGAAGTGAGAACTTTGTTTCAGTTTAGATTTTTAATTACAACAAGATGTCAACACCAGCTCGACGGCGTTTGATGAGAGATTTTAAAAGGTAAGCGGCGGAAAAGAATCATGTCTTAACGTTACTCGGGCATTTTGTACATGTAGAACTAACATGGCGACTTTTTAAATATTGTTGCTAACGCGTTAGCTAGCTAACGTTAGCTATACTTGACAGAACCAACGCTGTTTTCTACGTCGGGAATGCGAAGGCCGGTGCAACAAAGCTTGTGTTAAAAATAAGTAACTTACATGTTAGGAAATGGGGGGATTTTGGTACAGTATTTAAATTCCAGGAACGTATTACATTATTTTGCCAGGCTTCAAGAAGACCCTCCTGCTGGAGTTAGTGGAGCTCCATCTGAAAACAATATAATGGTCTGGAATGCAGTAATATTTGGGTAAGTAGGTTAGCTTGCTAGCTAATAACTACTAGCGATAGCTAGCTAATACCGAGTGCTAGCTAATGTTAAAGCGAGCTGTTAAGTTAGCTAGCTGGCTGTTAACTTAGCTGCACGCGAATGTAAGCTATCTATTAAGCGTCCTCAATGTGACAAATAATATTATGCAACTATCATTCGTTTATAGCTAACCTAAACTATCTAAGTTAACTAAGTTAGCTAGCTAGGTAGATGCACTTTCAGTGAAACGTTTTCCAAGTTAATTTAGTTGGGGAAAACAAACGGCAAGACGACATACTTCATTTGCCATCATGATGAACGCAACGTCAAACGTTTTTTTTCTTGACTTTATTGCGAAAGCATTAGCTAACGTTAGCTAATAGGCTATTGTCTCAACCTGGCCGCGTAAACTCAGTTCTTATAAGGGTAGCTAACAATTGGAATTCTTGTTTTTCAAATATACGTTTCCATTTAAATGTTTTTAACTAACTTTAAATGAAATATACCACCAGTTGCATTTGTGTATATAACGTTAGTTAGTAGCCTGAAGCTTCATGATGAATTGAGAGTAACGTTAGTAGCTATGCGCCTTGACACTGCACTAAAACTAATGTAAACCGAGGTGAAGAAAGTATCGATAGTTAACGTAATGTAGATCTTGATCATGGGTGGGTTCATGTTTTTTCTTTCGTTTACAGCCCAGAGGGAACGCCATTTGAAGATGGTAAGTTTTTAAAAAATACGCAGGGGTTTTTATATATAATGAAGTAAACACCACCGCAAACTTGCCATGGCCTCCTCTAGTTGCAGTTTTGTGATTTTGATTTAACAAAAAATTCACTGTTGCTCTGCTAGACAGCTTGAACGCTGAATGTGCTGCTAGATAGTAGAAAGACAGTGGGGTTTTGCTGTCAGAATTTGCCTGGCTACAGTGGATGAAACGGAGGGTATTGTGAGTTTTTGCGACCAGGGGGGTGTACTAGAAGCAGGATTACTTAGTTAGCTGGATAACTGCACTGAGTAAAACCGGGAACAGCTCTTTTTACTTCAGTCCGTGTTCCAGATTTGGGATGGTTCCGGGTTTTACTCGGTGCAGTTATCCAGCTAACTAAGTATTCCTGCTTTGTAGAACACCCCCCAGGTTGAGCTTTGCCTCGTCAAAAAAGCACAACCATGCTGCTGACCTTTAATCTGCTGCATGGTTGTTCGGATTAAATGGGTTGCCAGCATGAGTGGGTTGTCTGGGGCATGGTTCAGAATTGGGTCACTGCTGGGGTTTAAGGCCAAAACCAAAAGCCATCTCATCATGTAACTGTGTGATGGCTCGTGTTGTAATTCCTAAATTACCACCAATTATTTATTACTACATTTCTGAAAGGTTAGGACGTCTGAAAATGAGTACTGTAAAAATGCATCCACGTAGTGTAAAATTACCTTAAGTTTTGGCTATTTCAGCGTAGATGTATCTATTAAGGAGTTGGTGGGTGTGGGGAGAAGTCTGTGTTACTGGTGTTTTTCAGTTGTGTACGTCTGCACATTGAAACATCGTCTCCAACCCACACCGCTCAGGCCATGCTCTGGGTTATAACACTGAGAGCGAGAACAAAGGACATAAAAATAAGGAGCTGCACTGGGACTTGCATGACTAGCACTGTGGGTGTGTTCTCTGTACAGCAGCTACACTGGAATGTTCAGAGTCTCTGTACATATTGAGGATGTATTGTTTGTGCGGAAGTGCAACCTGTGCCTTGGAGTGCTCTGAGCTGATAGGGGGCCCCCCTGGTGAGATGGTTAGTATTAGCAGTCTGAAGACCGGTGTGGGTTTGTATTTGGCTTGGCAATAGAGCCTGTGGACTGCCTTGAAGGATTTTGTGGCAGCTGGTGGGGTTATGTTTTACACACACACACACACACACACACACACACACACACACACACACACACACACACACACACACACACACACACACACACACACAGGAGGCACAGAAGCTATCCCATTGGGAATTGTAAGGAGGGGAATTGAGACTGTGTGCTTGGCAGGGGCAGAAAAATGTGCTGGCCTTGAGCGCTGTTGTGTGGCTGCAGTGTCTCCTGAACAAAGCCCATCCACTTCTGTGGCCAGGTGTCGTATGGGGAGATGAATGTGTAATTGGTTGTCATGTTGAACCATTAAGGGATGAGTTTAGTCATTTTAGTTGCTGAGGCGACCCCTGTCCTCATTTCTTAACAGCAACTCTGTTCAATTAGGAGCCTGTGATCTGTTTACACAAGTTGGGTCATCTGCACAACTGTGGCACAATAATTGGCAGATGAGTTTGTGGATTACAGTGAAAAGAGGCTGATTGGCACATCTCAGAATTTGTAGAGAACCTCACTAGCTGTCAGGGGGGTGGTGCAGCAGTGGGATGAGCCTACAGTCATTACTGGGTCAAAAATATGGAAGCAATGCAAAATAAAATTCAGAAGTTGGCACCAAGGTATGAATATGCTATTCCTATTCTGCAAAGCATTTGCCAAGAACATTTTGATAAGAGTGTGGCCTGAATCATGAATGAGGCATTATTGTACAGAAATAAACAAGGTACTGCTCTGATGATAAAACTACGAAAAACAAAATCTTGAGATTGCAGTACATTTGCCAGTTCCTTGCTTTTATTTTCTGATGTTTGGACATGGGAGGGGATAGGGGCTGCATAGGGGATATTCCATTTTAATTCTGTGTGAAAACTACATAATGTTACAATACTATGATGCTGACCAGGTTGACACACTGATGTGGAATAAACCACCCAAATTACGGGGACGTGCCATGGAAAACCAGTAGTCAGTTACTACTTGGGATCAATTGTGATATCAGGTACCCTACTGTTCAAAAGTTTGGAATCGGAGACATTTTAATGTTTTTGAAAGATTTTATTTCTTAATATTTTATTCACCAAGGTAGCATTAAATTGATGAAAAAATACAGTCAAGACATTGATAATGTTACAAAATACTATTTCCATTTCATTTTATTTCTATTTTAGCAATTGTAGCCATTTTTGGTTGCATATCCTTTAATATGCCATGACTTCCTGATGTCTGTGACCCAACAACATCAAAAGACTCTTGATATCTTATTTTCAGGTACTCTTACAAGTGATACTATTGCCTCTCTGCATTTGAATGGATCTCTATGGGAATTGGCGGGTGGGACTAGATTAAGCTATAAATTACACGGGAATAGTATGGAACACATGGTTGGATAAATGGCTGTAAGTCATCAAGGGTCTGAGGTATCAAACAAACCTCAAACCATCACTCTGCTGTCAGATATGCAGTAGATATGGATGGATCACTTTAAGGGTTGTTTCTCCTGACTTATTTTTCCATAGAGTTCAATAGGAAGATAAGTGTAGTCATTGTCAATGTCTTGACTGTATTTTATGATCAATTTAATGCTACCTTGGTGAATAAAAGTATCAATTTCTTTCAAAAACATAAAAACGTCTCAGTGATTCCAAACTTTTGAATGGTCGTGTATGTGGTCAGGAGAGACTCGATCTGCACTCTCAGCAGCTGTGTGGACCTCATGTTTACTCCCGTGATCAGGACGACTTGACATGTCTAAATATCCTGGGGACCTGTGCTGTCTCTATTAATATTAAAAAAATATTGAGAAATATTAATTTGTTTGCAAGATTGGTTACCTGCTGCCTGGTTGTTTACAGTGACTTTTAGCCATCATTATTATATGTGGACAGAACCTAAGTCAGTACCAAATTGATACCACTAACCATGGGGAAAATACATCCTGCTCAGATTTCACATGCCTACCCACAAGAGCTCACTATCTAATTTAGCCACTAGGAATTATTGTCCAGCATTACTTTTTTCTTTCTTCTTTTCATTCTTTTATGCATTTCTTTGTGCCTTTTTTTTGTTCAAGGAACCTTCAAGCTCACAATAGAATTCACAGAAGAATATCCAAATAAACCTCCAACAGTTCGTTTTGTTTTCCAAAATGTTTCATCCCAATGGTAAGGACCTCTTATCTTCCTCAGTTATATCTCTCCCCCCCCCCCCCCACCCCCCCCCCCCACCCCCCCTCATTTACATTTTTTCATGGAAGTGTAGGTATACATATTGTGCAGTGTGTGTAGATGGACTCCCTTTGTAGTCACAAGATGATGGAATGCAGAACATCTCTTTTGGTGGTAAATGATGGATGCATTCCCCTCTCTTTAATATCAGTCTATGCAGATGGTAGTATATGTTTGGATATTCTTCAGAACCGCTGGAGTCCAACCTATGATGTTTCTTCAATCTTAACCTCGATACAGGTACTGTATGCTTTTAACATCTTTGATTTGAACATTATTACATTTGCATTATTTATTTACAGTATAATGACATTATTTGCTTACCACCCTGTCCAGACTGACTTGGAGTTTTCCAATCTTTCATACAATCCATTTACAGTTATTACAGGATATTTGCAGACTAAATGCCTTGTTCAAGGGTGTAGTGGCAGTGCCTCTCCTGGAACCTCTGAGTTACCAGCCCAGTTCCCTATCTTTTACTGCTGCCTAATTTACACAGCAATTTCTGACGAAGCAGTCTGTATGCAATGCAGCATAGCTGATCTTAGGAAGCAGTTATGTCTGTACATGTTTATTTTTAACCTCTCAATAATTGTTACAGTACTGGTTTCTAAGCCTGATCCATCTCCAGTTTATTCATTATTCAAATGTTTTATAGGGCTGTTTACAAGAAAGGTAACTAAAATACTCCCTAAGTTATTGGAGGGTTACTAAAACAGCCACCAAATACATCAGATGCTAAATTCAAAGGACTCTTTGTTCTGTTAAAATCGGTTTATGATGTTCCCCAAGGACCCACTGGAGTGGTGATGGGGTGTCAGAAGATGGGGTGTCATTTTCTATATATAATTTGACCTATATTTTTGTTGTCAGTCTCTGCTGGATGAGCCAAACCCAAACAGCCCAGCTAACAGCCAAGCGGGCCCAGCTGTACCAGGAGAACAAGAGGGAATACGAGAAGCGGGTATCTGCCATTGTGGAACAGAGTTGGCGTGATTGTTGACCTCGAGCCAGTTCAAAAAGTGTGAACTGTATCCAGTCAAGAGACAACACGGAGAAGAAACGTAATATCTCTCAAGAAGACAACAACAAAAAAAAAAGTTAAAGTACACATCATGTTTTGAATTGTCATCATCCTCCTACTCGTATAAAGACATTTGTTCTGTGGTGATCCTTGCAAGGTAGAGTGCTGTTGTGATGTTGTGGCCTCCTCACCCTCCTACCTCTTTTCACTGAATTTTCCTCTTGGAAAGATTGCACCTTCATGTACCTGGTTGTGCCCAGTTTTTTTTTTTTTTTTTTTAAACGGGTGTCTTTTACATGACTTTAAAATGTAGACCCCCCCCCCTTCAAGCAGGAGTTGAACACATCTGGTCTACTTTTTATTTTAACAGTTTGAAGTAGCTGCATAGCTGCTTCAAGAGGGCTGACTGGATTCTGGAGCTTGATAAGATTATTATTATTATTTTTGTGAAATTGCTCAGTCTCCATGTGACCATTGGCCAGACTACTGATTTCCTATCATTTTAAATCATAATTGCATTGAGTGCTTTCTTGTGGTTCACACAAAAGACATGACTGCTTCATTCTCATCTATCCTTTTGAAGTTCTCAACATGCATTCAACTGATAACTGTTTTATGGAAGGAAGTACAGTGCCCTGAATCGGATTACTTTATTTAGGGTTTTTCAGAATTAATTTAAATACTGCATTATCGTGTCCGTTCGCTGAAAGGAAAAATTCTGGTTAACACAAGTCCATTGTGGCTGTGGCTGTGATTAAAGTAAGGGTGTGGTGGTTTTTGGAAGGGTGCTTTGTGAATCAGTCTCCCCCGATATCTGAACACAAAACTCGTATTCAGAAGAATGTATCAAAATAAATAGAAATTGAAGGCCGGGGTTGTGTATTTGCAGTTACCATTATAGCCTGTCGTCCATCTTTTTCTTTTTTCAATCAAGGTGCATGGTTATCTAGCTTTCTCGTTATTTTCAGTTACATCTGTGCTGTTCCCCACCCACCCACCTCACGCCCAATGGAAAAGCTGAGAAGTCTATCCCAACTGACTGAGGGTGATGCTCATGTGCTTGTTCTGATACAGAAGCATTGTCTGTTTAATCTTCTGGGTAGTCCTTTTTCTAATGCAGATTGAGTTCCAGAGTGACAGTATAACTTTGCACTAGTAACCCGTGTAAGAAACTACATTTTCTCACTTCTTGTAAATTAAAAAAAAAAAGAAGAAAAAAAAAGTTCAAAATCTGAGATGTTTTTTGACGTACTATACAAAGCAGCATTTCAAGGTTCCCAATTAGTCCTTTTATTTGTTTTGGGGTCGGATGTGAAACGGTGTTTTATTTCTGTCACTAGTGTTAAGTGTTTAAATTGTTTAAAGCGGTTCTGTTAGTCATTTCCTCTTATCCAGAAAAGATCTCCAGAGATCTTCAGTGCAGTGCCAAAATGGCAGTAAAGTTGGGATTGGATGGTGCTCAAGTTACTCTGTGTGTCTACAGAAAACTGAAAGCACAAGGAATCCTTGAAATTATAAAAAAGCAAAACCTTTTATTTTTTTTATTAAATATTAATTAGGTGCCCAAAGTGAGCACATCCAATTCCCACCCCAATTTGGAACGGCCAATTGTCTACACGCAGCCACGGTCCTTCTGGCTAAAGTCCTTGGCTGTGTCCGAATTGGAGCTCTATCTACTGCGTCCTGTCCCCTGTGTACATTGGACTCACAGATGTGTGCTGTTTAATGTAGTTTAGCTGCGACGTGCAGTAAGCAAAAGAATATCCTCAATACTATTTTCCAACCTTACTGTGGAACTGTCGTAAAACGTCCTACCCCTGTGTGGCCATGCCATGTGTTGTTTTTGTTGTTATTGAAGGAAAATGTCAGCGAAGCTGCACCTCATTTTTTAAAACGAAGCTTCATGTCTTATTTATGCGACCAAATGTTCCTTTACTTCTTGAAAAGTGTGCTCCCGAATATACTCAGCGAAACCCCGGAAGTAAGTGTATCATACAGGGGTTTTTAAGTATACTATATTTAGAGAAAATTCCACCTACTCAACAAGCCTACCTAATAGTATGTAAGGGTGCTGATTCGGACACAGCCCTCGTCACACATACGTGGCTGAGTTAACCCAAAGTTTGTTGACATTTAGCATTTTGGGATAAACCCAGGATTTACGGTTTCACAAAGTGAGTTCACAAATGGCCAAAATTGTTACTGGGACAATGTCTTAAGTCCAAATGTGCAAAAACTCAGGTTTAAACTGAAGCTGGGTAACATGAACATATAAGGCACCAGGTGAAATCACACACGCCCCAACAGCAGAAATGAACACACTTAAAAGGTTCTTCATCGATGAAGGAGCCATCATTGTAAGAGCATTTAGAAGGGAACGTGTTTTTAAGGGACCAACAAAAATCAAATTCTATCATTGGCTAGATGAGAGTCCAAGTTGAGCCAAAGGTCCATATACAGTACCTTTAGAAAGCACTTCTGTTACTCCTCATTTCACACTACTTTTTCCTCCAATACAATAATTTGAATTCAACACTTCCAAAAACGAGACATTCCTCATTTACAAAAGTATTAACCCCTTTTTAAACTTCACTCGCATGGAGACCACAAATGCTTCTTCCAGAAGGTCTGTCGCACGGCTCCTGGCGTGACGATGTGTTCTCAGAAGGAGCTTCAGTTTAACCTCTCCCAAAGAGGCCAAATCTGTTAAGGCCTGAAAAGATTGCAGATCTCTGGAAAGTTTCTCCCATTTCAGCCATTGAGCTCTGCAACTATCAAGTGTTGTAGCCAGCCTCGCGGTTTCTCAGGTTGTTTGAACGGTCTGACCTTGGTAGTCTTGAGGTTGGTCATCGCATTTCCTCTGATCTATGGTTTCATTTGCAAGACCGTCATTTGTTCTACAATCATGCAACTGAACAGCTGGATTTGAAATGAACATAAGTGGTCCCTTTTAAAAAACAATTTTATACATATTCAGTATTATCAAGACCGAATACACCTGGCCCAATTTATGTTAAACATCAATTTTCATATTTGTAATTTAATTCTGATGACATTTAAATTTAATTGTAACATTGAGTTGCTTATATAGAAATGGAAAAAAATCTAAAATATATTTTAATTTGACTTTGTATTACAGCAAAATTAGAAAACTTCTGAAGGCAGTAAATTTCCCCTTGCAGACGAAGAGGGGTTTTGATCTATTATATAGCCAACTAGTTTACTTGGCAGCAAAAAAAAAAATGTAAACATGTCCTTTGTCTTTCACACCTCCCCCCTCATTTCTTTGGGTGTTTCAAATTCTCATATTCCCAAATCCTATAGCATGCCTATTGCCTACCCAAACACTAAATCACACAACCAGTTTACTTCTCTGCAGCCACAAAAACATCTGAAAACAGACAGATGTGAAATTAATTTGTACGATTCCTTTCAGATTTAATTTATTTGTTATTCATGGTTATTACAGCTGTAAAAACAGGCAGACAAGTCAACTGTATCCACATAAACTTTATGCAACATGTCAAGAAGAAATTACTGCTGGACAGTAAAGTCTGCATTTACCTGGTCAAGGAAATCCAAAATGCCAACTCAAGCACAGCTTGGATCTCTTTAAACCTTCCCTGTCATCCAAGAAATATTACTGAATTGTTTTTTTTTTTTGCAGCAACATCAGTGTTCCTAAAATAAGCGAAAAGACGTGACCTGATATTTCACTTTGAATAGTGAAATCTAAGCAGAAACATGTTAGGTCCCAAAAATGCTTAGAAAGTGTCTGACTCTTTGCAAGGCTTTTCACAATGTAGTAAGTTAATGATCATGAGCAATGCACTTAATACAATATTGAGGCCATCAGAGAAAAGGATTTATTACAATCCTAGTATACCATACTGACGACATACAACCTAAATGACGCACTTTTCCAGAGGTCAAATGTTGTAAATGCTTTGTTTTTTAAATGGCTCCTTTTGTAGTATGTATCGTATTTAACTCCAGTATTTAACTCAAGTGAAGGTAGTTTATGTACAATACAGTACATGGTGCTTAAGTTAATCCAAATACATAGACAAAGGGTGCAAGCTACAGTAGGTTACACTAAAAGGAATCGTGGAATGACATTTAGGAAAAGCAGAGGTGTCGGGGAGAGAAATTCCATACAACAAATGCAAACCTTGAAGTCCAATAGCCTCTTCTCAATCACAAAACGCATCTTCACTCTTTGAAAGGATCAGGAACACAGTGCAACATAAATGTTTCCAGGGGGATAAACTGCCAATATGAAATATGCATTTAACCTTGTTTTTGAAGGGGTGGAAAAAAATAAAAAAATAAAAATAAACACAGGACCTGTATGAAGTGCATTTATTTCCCCATAACAATGGAGTACTACAGAGTTCCCTTCACAGGTCCTGGCGACTGAGTCAGTGCGAGGCCTGAGGTTTTACCAATTCATACCGTCCCACCTGACCTTCCTGCAAGAGCTGGCCAATAAGCTGGTCCTTGTGGACCTTGCGACTGACAATGAGGAAACGCTGCCGGCCCTGGCCGTAAGACTTGCTGCGTAGGCCATACTTCTGCGATATCTGGTGGATCTGCTTGCGCTCGTCGTTGTTGAGCTCTGTGGAGAAGCGCAGGTCATCCTGCCGGTCCGAGCTGGCGTAGTTGCGGATGATCTCCTCGATGTCGCGCTTGCTGAGCTGGTTCCCGGGCTTGTCCGCGTCTAGGCCAAGCCCCTCCCGGGAGAACTGCTCTTTAACCTTGATAGGCTCTGCGATGCCCTCCCCCTCGCGGCCAAGCCCACCACCCTTCCAGCCCATCTTGCGCAGCAGCTGGTTCCCAATGTTGTCCTCCTTGATCTCCTGGCGAGTGGCCTCCTCCCCACAGCGGGCCAGGATCTGGTTTCGGGAGATGGCGTCGACGTTGCCCTCCTTCCTCAGATTGGACTTCACCACTGCCTGTGTCTGCCTGAGAGTGGCTAAGGCCTCCTCCGCAGCGATGTGCTTCACCGTCTTCTTGGGTCCGACGCCTGCCGCCACGTACTGGCCCTCCAGGTACACCTCACACCTCCAGCGGTGGTCTGGCAGCACCATGAACTTGTAGTCGGCAGACACCTTGTTGAACTGCGCCGTGTCGTTGATGATGCAAATGGCATTGTCCGAGTTCTCCAGGATGACCAGCTCGCTGAGGTGCTTCTTCCTGCCAGCATGGTGGCCATAACGGCTGCCCGAAGGTTCCGAGTAGTGGTGACTCCCCCTGGGGAACTGCTGGTGCTCATGCTGCTTGGTTGCCTGGTTAAGGCGAAGCTTCCTCAGGGCCTCCTCCGCGGCTGCGTGCTTGGAGGTCTTCTTGTTCCCGTTAGCCTGTGCCACCAGCTCGTCTTGCAGGTACACACTGCACTGCCAGACACTGCTGTTGGGGACCAAGTCGAACCGGTAGTCAATCTTCATCCGGTTGAAGGCGGCAGAGTTGTTGAGGATGCAGATGGCATCGTGGGCATTGTCCACGATAACAAACTCGGTCCAGTGCTTGCGACGGTCATGCTCGTACTGGCCCTTGGAGCTGGGCGGTGGCTTGTCCTCCGGGTTTCGCAGCGCGGGCAGGAAGCCCGGGGTTGGAGAGTGCATCTGGCACACCACCATGTCATTGACGTACGAGTGCCTGTGCTTGCGCTGCACGACCCGCACCTCCACAGGCTTGAGGAAGAGCTTGACAGCCTGCTCAGACGCCCGGTCCCGGGCCCCATTCTTACTGCCGGAGTACCCAGTGGACAGGTACACACACTGGCACCTCAGCTCGCAGGCATAGCCGTCTGAGGGGACCTTCCTGTTCTTGGGCAGGTCCGAAGGTGGGATGTCCTTCAGGTTGACGTAGATGTACTCTGGATTGGTTTTGCAGGCCTGGATACTGCGACTCAGGATGAAGTTGTAGTTTGGCGTGTCTGGGCCGCTCATGGATGTAGGGTCTTTGAAAGTGATGGCCATAGCTGCCGACACCCTGGCAATCAGCCTCTGCTTATCATCCAGCGTACCATGGGAGATGGGAGTGGGCTGGAAAGAGCCCAATCCAGACTGGGAAGACGGGCTGCTATCCCCAGGGCTGCTGTAGACCCTGCTAAATGGCCTGCTGGAAGGAGGCCTGTCCTGGTGCCCAAAGCCTACACCTTGACGCCCCGAATCCCAGCCGCCACCGGAACGGCTGCCTCCCCGAAAATCCTCAAACCTACGAGCCTGAAAAGAGGAGTCTGACTGCCTGGCACTGTGCGCTTCATATCTAGCAGAGTAGTCCTGCTGCGTTCTCGCCATGAAGTTTGAGGAGCACCCTCGGCTCCCAAATCCGAGGCCGCTAGAGGTGCTGGCGGCCATGTCTCGATCCCTGTCCCTGTCCCTCCTGTGGGCCCATGAGTCGGATGAGTACGGCGTGGCACTCTGGGAAAAAGAGGACGAAGCGGGGGAGCTGTACATTCTGCTGCCATATGACGACAGGCCCTCAAAGTCCCTCTGTCGCATACTGTTCATCTCGCCCCTCCTGCGCTCCTTTTCGTTCTCCTTCTCGTCCGTGCCACCACCACCCCCGCCACCGGCGCTGCCACTGCTGACAAAGTGCACGGGCTCAAACCGGGGTCGAGGACCAAACTTGGACACAGGCATCTTCCTCATAGGCTCCTCCCCTGTGTTAAGGAAAGAAGCAGAGCCAAAGTCACTGTGGAGTCACTCAAGAGCCAAGCGCTCTCCTGAAATATCAAAACCCCCCCAGAGGAGTTTCACAAATCAATATCCCCAACAAAAGGGGGCATTCTCATGTCCTTCGATGTAGAATCCATGCACAGCAAACACATTTGAAATCCAATGAATGAAAATTGAAAATTTACAGGCTACATTTAAGCTAAACAAAACGTATATACCTTTCCTGGTCCTTGAGATCACAATTTCAACATGTTTTTACATATAAATTCCAGAATAACTATGATCATATCAATATAGTTTCAAATTAAGTGCAACATCCACAGTGATTACAATGTTAGCCACCTGACAACAGAAAATAAAGAAAATGCGACCATGACAAGAATCAGAACAGGGAATCGAGAGTCCAGACTCACTGCCATCAGATGAAATCGGCCTCTTTTTTGCTTCAGAACTGTGAACAAGCTGGAAAGAGGGCATCTCGCCAACATCAATCCCTTCTGCCATGTCCAGCACCTTCCACGTCAATTCGGGGCCATACCTTCACAGATAAAAGCATAATAATGATCACACATCAGGGGCCACCAAATTAACTGTATCAATACAAAGATGTTTAGCTACAGTTACAGATACCATGATGCATCACAGTAAACAGCAGTTTCACTATACCGCACAACCTACTGCTAGCTAACAACAGCAAAATAACTGTTAAAATCTTGCTATGGGCAGTAAGATGGCCAAGTTACCTAGCAATATAACGCCGTGGGTAGTTCCCAAAAAAGATGTTGAGTTGAGGAGCTGCTTTCTTACCAACGTAGCTAGCAAGTATCGTGTAACTTCATGCATTTTTTCTTATTGTTGCGCAGTGGCACCGGTTATCTTAGGATGTAGAGTGGGGAAGGCCACCCTGGTTTATTGAACAATGAAACTATATTGATTACTACAGTCAAAATATATTTGTGATAGATAAACAACAGATTGATGTACCCCTCTTATCGCTGCAGTAATATTAATTACAAATTACTATACAGGCTAAAGTACACTGAACGCATTTTGAGACTGACGTCCTATAGTTAGCTGGCAAGCTAACGTTCCTATTGTGGTTTCCCTACCTGCGTGCATCTCACGAAGTGAAGACGTGGCCAACAACTCACAGGCTAACTGTTTATGGTTACTTCGCGTCTGTATTACACTAGAAGATTAATTACGAACATTCTCCAGTTGGCCCGTTTGTAATGGAGAAAGAGAGAGAGACACTAGGCCGCTGGCTTTGGTCTTGATGGCTCTGTGGGGCGCAAATGAGTGAACAAGCTAACGTTGCTAACGTAAGCTATCTATGCCAGCGCCATCTACAACATGGCTACCGAGTTCCGCAAGAGCATTGTGGGAACGGTGTGGAGGAATTGACTCATAATAATGATCACACATTGATTCTTTTCTTTGACCCTGCTTTTTAAACAACTAATTTAAGAGGCAAGTTAAAGCAGACGTATTTATTGGTCAATGATAGTAAGTAGCTATCTTAGGCTGCACTGTGCGCAAACTGTTGTTAATCATGTCAACAAAAGGTTTGTTAGCCAACATTAGCGGATTATTATTTAGCTAAATAACGTTAGCTTGCCAACCTTGAGTCATATCATTTTTTAAATACAATATCTAGCCATCTAAACAACTTCGAATCAATAAATAAAGAGTTTACATTATTCTTAATTGGCCACCTACAATGAGCTAAATCATACACCAATCCAAAAATCTGCAGAACACACCACGTTGTGAACAAGTGACGCAGTCGCAACAAGCTAACGTTAGCTAGTGACTGCTCTTTACTGCTAACGTTAGCAAAACCAATCAAATCGTTAAGTTACCCACCAACATTGTGTTAGCAAGCTGACGTAACTTAGATTAGTTATTAATTCCATAACCTCGTGAACTACAGATTTCACTAGCGTGAAGACACGTCAATTCTATAACATCACTTGCTAGTTCGCTGGTTAGCGATGGACTAGCTCGCTAGTGCTAATTGTCCTCTTTACCTGTTAGGGTGCAGCACCGATGTCCTTGTCGGAGGAGTGAAACAACTTAATTCACACTGCACTGCCGGATGCTGAGACGAACATTTGCTGGTGTCTGGGATTTGGCTAACTAACAAGTTAGCTCTTACTCGACCTCCCGCCACTCGACCTCTCAGCAGCTTGCTCTCCTCCCCTCCTCCATCTGTCTCTTCCTCATCCTTTGCGGGCCTGCCCTGGAGATAACTGCAGACGTCATCGCATATGATTCGGGCACCTACATTGCTATTACTAGGCAGGAGCCAGTAGTGGTTCACAAATTTTCAAAGAAAAACAACTTCTTGCTAGCTCATGTTACATTACTGTTGATGGATATTAACGTTATACAGGACAGGTCTGTCATTTTCCCATGAAGCAAATAGTGAATGCTTAACTCAAAGATATACCTGTTTTCTCCAATTAACGTATACAACTAGCAAACGCGTTGAATACTTAAAAAGCAAGACTATTCTTTTTTGATTTATGATAATAGACAGGCTATCTAGCCTGCGAACCATGCAGACAACATGTAGCCTAGACCTAGATGTTATTGTCTAGCTTGTATCTGTAAGGTTTGTAACCTCGTAGGCCTAATCTGAATGTTAAACGCAGGGAAACAGTTCTCAGTCAACTCGGAAGGAGCGCTGGACTGCAGGTGCTAGATTTGACCAATTCCATGCGCCCTCTTGTGGTTACATATATTATAAAAAGTCGCATTCTGGTTCGACAGAATCCCCCATAATTGTGCTGTCAGAGTAGGCTACCAATTAAGGCTAGAAATAAGTAGGCTACTAGTCCACGAAGCCTTATTCAAGTTAATAACTAAATATTTCAACGTCATTGCTTTATTGAATCAGTTTTAGTAATGCTTAGTACGTGTAATTGTATCTGTAATTTAATTTGGTCAAGTCCCATATTTGATGCAACTCATCTTGTTTTTTAAATATAAATTGTACCATGATTTTATTGTCTGATATGGTATTGCTTTCCATTCAAGGGACACGTTTACACAATGAAAACATTGACATCTCTGACCATATCTGGGTGTGCTGTATTCAATACAGTTAATGCTTTTGAGAAACTCAGGACTCTTATGACTGGCTGACACAACAACAGAGGAATCAGTATAGATTATTGAAGGGACAAATGCGTTTTTTATTCTTGTGAGGTGGGGTGAATGATTTGTAACTTACATTGACAGGTCTATGGTTATCTTTTACAATTTGCCACCAGGGGTGTATTCACACATGTGATCATGTACCAATACAGTCACAAAAGTAATGTGAAGAACTGGGAAAGGATGATAGAGGACTAGAAGTTTTGTGGAAGAATTGTGGCATTAAAGAACTGAAAGGGATAGTTTACTTTGTGTGTGCTTTCACACACACAAAAAACATTATTTCAGTTTTAATGTACAGATCCTTTCCAAAAAATTTGAATATCATGGAAAAGTTTTTTTTTCCATAATTCCATTCAAAAAGTGAAACTTTCATAGATTATAGATTCATTACACACAAAGTGAAATATTTCTAGCCTTTATTTGTTTCATTTTTCATAATTTTGGCTTACAGCTCCAGAAAACCCCCAAAACAGTATTTCAAGAAATTTGAATAGTGTGTCGAAAATCAGCATTTACTTCAGTTATTTCAGAGAATGAGTGGAGTGGCTTGACTCGAGGAATCCGACAGTTGTAGCCCATGTCCCGGATACGTCTGTACGTGGTGGTTTTTGAAGCACTGACTCCAGCCTCAGTCCACTCCCTCTGCATCTCTGCCAAATTTTCGAATCGTCTTTGCTTGACAATCCGCTGAAGCCTACGGTCATCTCTTTTGCTTGTGCACCTTCTCCTGCCACATTTTTCCCTTCCACTAAACTTTTTATTGATATGCTTGGACACTGCACTCTGTGAACAGCCAGCCTCCTTAGCGATGACCTTTTGTGGCTTACCCATCTTCTGGAGAGTGTCAATGATGGTCATCTGACCAATTGTCAAGTCTGCAGTCTTCCCCATACTGAACCAAACTGAGATAAACTTTGCAGGTGTTTTGAGTAAATTAGATGATAGTGTGACACTCAGTCTAAAACATTCATTCTCTGAAATAACTGAAGTAAATGCTGATTTTCGACACACTATTCTAATTTCTTGAAATACTGTTTTGGGGGTTTTCTGGAGCTGTAAGCCAAAATTATGAAAAATGAAACAAATAAAGGCTAGAAATATTTCACTTTGTGTGTAATGAATCTATAATCTATGAAAGTTTCACTTTTTGAATGGAATTATGGAAAAAAACAACTTTGGTGTGCAATATAGGACATGTTTGATATTTACAGAAGTTTCTGATGACAACAGCTTTACAATGGCTGATATAGGGGCATTGAGGAGTTTGTGTTTAAAGCAAGAAAATACACTTCAAGTAACTTCACAGCAATGGTATTCCTCCAGAGATTTTATGTGTGTATATTAGCCAATTATTATTTTTCCAAACATAATTTTGCCACAGTCCCAGCCAATGTACCCAAAAACTGTCTGGGTCAGTCAAAAACATGCGCTAAACCTGATTAAAGATACCCAAAAAGCAAATTATCCCTTTAATTACCTAAGTCTTAAAGGAAGTGTGGAATTGATGTGTCAGGATATATTGTCTGCAAAAATTGTTACTCCACAAGGAACAATAAAGATTTATAATATCAATCAGCTCCTTTATTTCTTTTCTTTTTTTTTCCAGCGCTGAAGAATTTTGCATTTCAAGGTAAGTTATTGGTTTATGTTGTAAACTGCAAGCTGTGGTGATAATTGAAACAAACATTACATGCAGGATATATGATTTAATTTTAAACATGCACTTTTTGTGGTTTTTAACATTTTATTGAAAATGGACACCAATGGAATCATACAACAGTAAAATATCTCACATGTAAATCTGAGGCATGGCAAGGCCATTGGCAGGGAGGACCATGATGGGCACTGATGCTCTCTAATTTTATGACACCACAAAGTTTACATAGAAAGGAAATAAAAAGATTTTCCAACACTCATTATCATAATACATGTCTCCACTTCATAATTAATTACACAAAATAGATCCTTATAAATCATGTATATAAATGTATTCCTAATATCTGGTATTTAGGTCATTCACAATGACCAATTCTATTACTTTGTGAAAACGATAGCGCTCATTTTACTATTTGGCAAATGGGGCTGGACCATTTGTAAGAAGTATTACTGAACCACAATTACAAATGGAGTGACCTCACAAGAGTAAAGAACTCAATATGGAACAGCTGAACGAAGCACTGAAATATTCCCAAAGAAAACAACATTGCAGGTAATAGAAATAATAACTACAAGAATCAGGATATTAAAAAAATACCTTGGAAGATGCAAAATATGGATTAGTCAGCAGAAACACAAAGCACAATGCATCAGAGGCACTGTATGTGGCCTACATGGCATTTGGAAAATATATTTTGTGGCTGAAAAAGGGAAAACTGTTTAGATACTACTGTGTTACTTTTACTCGTCTTTTAATATTAATTTTATAGGAGTCTTTGGATTTTTAGCAAAATCAGTCAGAATATTGGCCTGGTTTAAAACCACAACCTTTTGGAAAAAAATTGGGGCAAATTCTAAATTAAAAGCATTGATATTAGGCCTTAGCTACTATATTATGGAACTTTAGATTTAAGAATGTACAGTAGAAAAATCATGAGATCAGGTCATTCAATTCAATTATGTTGAATTGAAGAAAAAAAATAAATAACAAATGAAACATTTGAAATCTTATAAGGGCCGCACATGAGAGTTCCATATTGGACACAGAAATACCTCTCTATGAGCAGTTCTTAGTTTGTCAGAAAGCCTCTCCCAATGATCAGCATCTACTATTCAGAGATGTAATCTGTTTAATAGTTTCTTTATATAAATGGTAAACCTGGCTATGTCTTTTCATTCTCCCCCACAAATGGATGGCTTCCTTGTTTGGAATGATGGCTGACATCTAAAAGTCTCATATAACATATCTGTGATAATAACACAGAAGAACATGGTGAAGGATCAAGCTTCTAAAGGTTCCTCCTTCATTGGCAACTCTCTAATCTTACCATCTTTTCTTTTCTAATTTAGTGGTGCTAGAGCTAGCGCTTGCCAAAAATAAATACCATGTAAGGCCTACATATGTCTGTGCTTGACAGGGGAAGAGGGTGTTTGGGGAGGGCTGAGATGGATATAAAAAGTAAATTCAAAAGGCTGATGAGAGTGAGGGAGTAATGAAGAGGAAACAGGTGCCTAGTTCTTGTGGAAGCTGCAGTCTCCTCTTCAGACAGGTGCCCAAGACAGATTAAAAGAAGCTAGAGAGGGGGAGAGAGAGGGAGACACAGAGAGAAGTGCGGGTTACCAGAAGGAATAAAGCAGCCAAAGAGAGCAGCCTGTGAAAGGGCAAGGGTCAGAGGTCATAAGGCAAGTGGAACCCCTTTATATACAGTTTGCCCTTGATTTCTGGATGGCCATGTTGTGTTTTAATTTTAAATATTGATACTACAGGCTACGGAGGAACAGATGAATACTGTTCACATCATGTGGAATTAATGTGAGCATAATTAAAGAAGCTCAGCAAAGCCAATCAACTGGATATTGTATTCGATAAGAGGGATGTAAATTCTGCTCCAAAATGTACACTTTTAAAGGGCATCAGTTGAATTAGAGGGATCAAGAAAATATTTAAATATTCAGAATTAAATTAGGAAATCCCATTGTAGCCTTGCTGTTTGAGCTGGTTATATAAAGCAGTATGAAATACTACAAATATTAGATAAAATTTTCTCTCGACGGCAAGTCTTTTTAATACCCTTTTACAAGGGCAAGTCGGATCATATTTTCTTGGCAAAAGAAGAACGTCACTGATTTAACATATGTGTAGAGCAGGGATGGGCAATTCCAGGCCTCGCGGGCCGGTGTGTATGCAGGTTGTTGCTGCCACTAGTTACCAATTATTTAATTAGCCCAATCATTTACATTATCTGATATTTTAGCTACATTCCGCAATATGAACAGCAGCTGATGAATGTTCTTGTGCCTGTATGCATGTATTGTAGAGTTTTACTGTGGTCTAATTTACAAGTGAGTTGGTGTTGGTTTATATGACTAATTAGCTGATTGAGCAGATTGAGAACTGGTGGCAGCAAAAACCTGCATACACACCGGCCCGCGAGGCCTAGAGTTGCCCATCCCTGGTGTAGAGTAATGACTTAGGAAAAGCTAAGTATGTCAAAAAGGGATGCAATTCTCCCTGGTAGTAAAGCTCCACTGTTAAGTGCACAACAACCAAGCAAAAGCTCTATCCACTGAAGCCAGTAGAATGGTGGATATTAGTTAACTTGAGAAAGGTGTGACAGATCACAGCAATTAAGTGCCTTGATATCTGAGGGGGAAAACAAAAACAGTTAAACAGGAAACATGCTTTAGTCACACAAAAGGCAGACAACACGGTTAGTGCTGTGGGTTAAATATCTCACGTATCCAGATAACATAATATCCTCCACAATGCGTGTGTGGAGTAGATTAATCACTATCCCACAGGGCCAAGGTCCACAATCTCTCTCTCCCTCTCTCTCTCTCTCTCTCTCTCTCCTCGGGCAGTGGGTCACATTACCCACAATGCCAAGGGCTTGGTCCCTTAGTAAAGCCTGGTAGAGGAGCAACTACTCAGTGCAGAGCCAGGGATTACTGCAAAGGAAAGTAAATACACACATGGCAGTGAGCAGGGAGGTTAGAGGCAGTAGGAAGGTCACACACCAGGTTACCACCCTTGCAAAACTCACAAAGCGACACTGTCTGCGTGTGTGGAGGTGGCAAAAGGACCCAAAAACCCCACTACCAGCAAACCCCAGCAGCCCAAGGGTCCAGAAGGGACACAGAAAAGCTTTCGAAGCAGCAAGTGTACAAAAGATGTGCACCAACATCTCACACAGCAGGAAAAGGCAGACACAGGTTTCCTGGCTCTCATAACAGCCTGTCACAGTTGTTGCAAGCAGAGAAATGCATAATTCAATAAAGCGAGTGTACTGCACACGTTATCTCATAAACACGACCCTTTCTCCAGGGCACAGAGGGGGGAAGCATGTGGAAGCAAGGAGAGAGAGAGAGATGACAGAGAGAGAGGATGGAGAAAGGACGGAGAGAGAGATGACACCAAACCGTTTCTTCTATAGAGAGTGTACAATTCATTATCCTTCAAATAATTCATACGAAGTGAGAAGTGTGCACATGTAGCCTTTTGAAATGAAGGAAATACTGAATGCCCAGTCTATCCCAACACAGGGGTTAGGCCCTGTAAATAGCTGATATGCTCAAGTCACCACCATGACATTCTGCAGATGAGAACACTGTACACTGTCCCTCAAGAACAGCCTATTTCTGTTCATCAAAACTTAAAAAAATAAATGAGCACTCAAATAATCCAAATAACTTTAACTTTAAAAGCCAAGATTGATTTGTACATGTAAAATTAATCCCACCAAGGATTCTGTAAGATATTCACACACAGTAAAACAGCAAAATTTCCATATTTTTAGGGTCCTATAAAGGCAGTCTATTCTATACTGTTACATTAGCTGAATTAGCATGTACTCTTCTAAATGTATTTACAAATCTTGAAAATAGCAGATAAAAAATATATGTACACACGTTTGTGAAAACACAATGATTTTGGCCACAATTAAATGGTTGGTGTATAATGCAGTTTATTTTCTTTTAAGTAGGTAAGTATTTTTTGTGAACACTGATACAGGCGCAATCCTGGTCCCCTTTGGTCTTATATTTAGATGTGTACTCATATGTGTATAAAAAAAAGCAAAGTCACAATTGGTTTAAAAAGTACTGAACACATACAGA
The DNA here is from genome assembly GCA_029718625.1 of Synaphobranchus kaupii. Classification (NCBI taxonomy): domain Eukaryota; kingdom Metazoa; phylum Chordata; class Actinopteri; order Anguilliformes; family Synaphobranchidae; genus Synaphobranchus; species Synaphobranchus kaupii. Next base: position 1,926,668 of record CM056383.1, on the reverse strand, counting down.
AAATACATTTAGCTAAACCGTTGCCATGGTGACAGCTTCCCGATTCAACACAATTTCTTTTAAAGACAATGAGGTATGGCTGAAGATCACTAGTGAGCATTAATACTGTTTCTGCACATGCAGAGTCAAAACAAAACCGAACACTGCCAGATCAAGTTATTTCTACTCACATTCCTGAAGGTATTTTATTCCAATTTATGCAAACGTACTAAATTATGCTCAAAAATAAAAAAAAACTTAAATAAATAAAATTAATTATGTAAAATGTTATTACCAACACAATAAACAAGAATGCTTATTCACACTGTAATACTGTAAACCTTGTAATACTGTAAAAAGACCAATCCTTGCTTTCAAAATGGAGTGACTGGCACCTTCAGAAAGGGTAGAATAACATTGGTCTGATACACTCACTGGTTGGTTAGCTGTGTCATGCTCTCAGACTCTGTGAGCATGGTTCACACAGAGCACCCCAGGCTCTATCAGACCACAGCCAAATGTTCGTTTTATTTCAACCCATCCGCAAAACTCCCGCCTCCACACAACAGTACTCACGCATGTTAATGTTAACAGCACACTCTTAAGTCGTGCAGAAACAAGACAGATAAGACAAAAACAATAAGGAGTTTATTAAAATAAGAACCTAAAGGGAGGGGGGGGTATTTAAAATTTGTCTATAAAAAAAAAAAGAACAAAATGGAGTCTTTTAAGGTTAAAACGGAATGCGTTTTTGAGTTAACAGTTCCATTCACAGTTGTGGTTGGCTTCTTCCACAGAGCATGGGTATGTTTAGGATGAGTAATGGGGAGGGGAAGGGAAGGACACACAGAACAGCAATGGCTCAGGAGGAGAGGGTGAACACTCATTCACAGCTGGCTGAGGGAGCACTGTCTACAGGAAGCCTGAACTGGAAATGAAAAAAAAGGGATGATTAATGTCTCCTATGGGTTCAACACTTACAAATATAGAATATTTAATAACCAGAAATTATTAATAACAAAAAAGGTTAAGAATTACTGTTAGTAATAGGTTATCATGCAAACTGTTTCTGAATTGTGACAAAGTGTGGAATAAAAAAAGAAAAGAAAAAAAAAGAATAGTTTCCTGTAACAGTTCGATAACTTGGGTATTATTACTTCAATCTGTGTAATTCCTATTTGTTATTTGTATACAAGACCAAGACCAACCCCTTCGGTTCTCCCAAGGGATAAACATTTTCCTCTGACACTGTTATTGTCTTTTATTTTATCTTACTCTTTTAAACAGGGTAGTTTAGCTAATCAGGAAACCCTCTCATATAAATACCGCTGGACATGAAGCTGAGATCTAATTGATCTTCAAAAAGATTTATGACTCTTTTACATGCAAAAAAAAAAAAATGACACTGTCTCCCCTGAAGGATTGACAGGAAACAGCGGCGCGATAACAGACTTGCTTCTGCTTTGCTTCAGGATATTCTCCCAGTCAACTGTTTCCTGAAAACACAGACTCCCTTGTGGCCTGCACTCCATCAGTGCCAAACAGACAGCTACTGGCCCCAAATGCATAAGGAGACGCAAGCCTGTGTTGGCCCAAGCATTTGAGATAGTGAAATGACCATCTGCTGCCACTGCCACATATCCCTCTCCTCTACAGTGGAATGGACGAAAACAATCATCGTCCTCCGTGGATTTCACGGGAGGGGTACTGGATGAGCAGGTCAACAAAATATTGTTTAAAAAGCTTTGAGGGCAAGCACTGCACCAGTGCGGTGTCATTAAGGGAGCTCCAATCTGAATGGCCTTTTGTGTGACGATAATCGGTGGGCAGAGGGATGTCACAATGGCGAGCTGTTCCATAGTTCCAGAGGGAGGTGAGGACAGCACATCGGAGGAGGACTAATGTACTCAGTGCCAGGCACTGGGACTGCGGCCCCACAGCCCTGATTTACTGCCGCCCGGACCACAGGCCTCCTCCTCCGCAGGCGTGCTGGTCTACGGGGGCTTTACAACTGCAGATGAATAAGTCCCTCAGTCAGAGCGTGTCCATGTACGGTCATGCCTACAAAGACGTTTGTTTATTCCATGTGCTCTTCAAAGCTCTGGGATTTATCAAAATGGCTTGTTTTCACATTCAAGCCACACACTGAGACTTAAATATTTTGAATAATTTAAAAACATGACTATATCATAACTTAAGTAAAAATAATAATTTAAAAAAAAAACGTCCCGAAAGGGGAGTTCAGGATCTTATGCCCGTTGAAATGTTTGTTTTATCTGTCGTTTGCCAACCTGTTCCCTCCCTTTACCAATGTCTGATAGGGACAGAGTTAGTGAGGGAGCCTTACCAGGCTTTGGTCTCAAGCAGCATGCAGGGGAGGGTTAACTGGAAAACAGTAGACACACGCAACACAACGCATGTAACACAAGCACTGCATGCAATATCGCATTTCATACCTTCACATCAAGACATTTCATGCTTAGGCCTCTGGGTTACTGGGAAAGCACTGCATTTTGCTCAACACATTTCCTAAATGTATATTTACATGGTGGAAATGCATTGCAGTGAATAAAATATGTACTGCACTCACAAGCACCACAGAAGAACTTGTACGTAGTGAATATGATAGTACATATTGAGAACTGGCAATGCTAGATCAGTAACCCATTGACACACGGTTATTGGAGATGAAAATGAGGCTTTGTGTGGAAGACAAAATGAGGGTTGCGTGATGAAAATAAAATAAAATAAGCAGGCTGAGCTCTGAAGCTTATGCGTTATACAGACAGATAAAGATGCTTTCAATTTAAAAGAAAAAGAACCTTCTCAGTGCAAGTGTCTTCATCCTTTCTAATGCCTTGGTGATGTGGTCAAATCAGCTTGAATACACAACCAGGAGTGGTTACCGACAGAATGGGGAAACAACGTGGCAATGTAAACACTCCCCTTGCAAACGATCCCCTTCCTGGCAACCGAGACCCCCGTCTCTCTCCGCCCTCAGAGCATGCCCACCATGCCCCCCCCCCCCCCTCCCCTCACCGAGGCCTTATACTGTGGGCCGACACAAAGCTCTCTCTCCTGAGGGAGACTTGGCGACATGGCGGTGGTACCGCTTCAGGCCTGTGTGTGTGTGTCAATACACTCGCCTTCCACAAGATTAAATTGAGTGGCCTTGAAAGGACTACTATTGTGTCCCAGTCCTCAGCAATCCTTGTACTCTACTTACACGTCAATGCGCTGGGAAAAGCCTTAATGTTTAAAACGCATCAACCATACAATAACAGCAGCGGACTCACAGAGAAGGTCTGTTGGCGAATCGCGGCGAATCTCACCACTACACTAAGAACTGTTACCGCTCAAGTGTGAAGTCAAAATCAAACATGAAGAAGGTTAATACTTCCTGTGTCAAAGATGAGCTACGGATTTCTCATTTGTAATTCAGCCACTAGAAAAAAAACCCACACTTAATAGTCCTGTGATGATGGTGACTCCATTGCTCACTTTTACTGCGACATATCAACCCCATTAGTGTCAGCCACCACTATGGCTCATCAATTTGGAACAAAAAAAACAACAAGGAAACAAAAACAACAACAGTGCTTTCTGGTGTGAGTGGAGCAAAATGAAAACTGTGCTCAGAACACCTTCAATACATGAATAAAAGATAAACGAAAGCATACACAAGTGAACAATATTGTGTGCTGGGCTTGCAAATCTAAGATGCTGTTGACGAAACAGTTTCTACATGCTCTGTTAAAGGGGTTCACATTTAAAACAAAGTAAAGATCACATTCTCTCAAGGATATAAAACAGCATCCTATCCTAACCCAGGGACAGAATATATTAGGGCCAGTTTCACTAAAATAAAATAAAATTAAAACACACATTCCTATTAACTTAAATCAATTTAAAGGTCCTATTCAACACATTTAACCCTTAGTTGGGCGACTTCTTCATACAATAGCCCAAGGCAGCAGATGGGGAAAGTGATCATAACAGTATTCAAAATGTATGATCATTCTCACTGGTCCAATGTGCCTGGTAGTGTTTCTGTAGACAGTCATATTAGGGCTTGTGCATATTTTTGTGTAAGTTGGGCGGAGTGATGTGGAGAGCAATACTTACTTTTTCCTCTCCTTTTCTCTCTTGAGTGTGGTGGAGCCCCCTGCCTGCTGTGCCTGGGACTGCAGCAGCTCGGCGGCAGTCTTCCTCTGCTTGAAGGCATTGAGCTCATCATCCAGCGACTTCCTCTTGTCCTCCAGCTTCTTCTTCTCGTCTTGGTGCAGCTTTTTCAGACGGTCAAACTTCTCGTGCAGCTGTGAGTGCCAGCAACAGGGGATAAAATATGGACAGAATGGCCAAGACTCAGTCAGCTGTACTGAAGATGATGAGCTCCCAGGGTACAGCTGAGCTGTCGGTGTCTCACGCACACGTCTTTTCTCTCTCTCCCTCTCCCTCCTCTCCCTCAAATGAGCTTTACTGGCATGACCACACATCATCATAGTGTTACCAAAGCAATTGCACTCACACACTCACTCACACACTCACTCACACACACACCGCACGCACGCACGCACGCACACACACGCAAGCATGCTTACACTCCCTCTCTCTGCTCCTCTCTCTCATGCGCACACGCGCACACACACACACACACACACACACACACACACACACACACAAGGCACGCGCACACGCACGCACACGCACACCTCTTTTTCGGCCTCCTTCAGTTCAGCTTCCTTCTCCTTCACTCTCTGAACGAACATCTGCCTCATCTCCTCCTCCTTCTTCTGAAGCTCTCCCATAAATTCATTCCTCTTGGCCTCGTAGGTCTCCTGCAGGCTGAGGTGGGCACACAGAGGTACAGAAATAGATGAGGATAGATGTGGAATTTGGAAAAGGAGGCGCTGTGGGTCCGCACTGGAGATTGAACACATTTGCTTTGGGGAGCTTTGTGGTTTAAACCATAGTCTCTGGGGTGAGGTGGAATGTGGTGCTTTGGAATGGGAGGTGGTTTGGGTTTATGTGGGAGGAGGAGGGGGGGAAGAGGGGGGGGGGGGGGAGGAGGGGGGGGGGGGGGGGTGGGCAGTGGTGTTGTTGGTGTGTTTAAATGTGTGAAAATTAACCAGATAACTTCACCCAAAGAGACCCATTGCCTCCTCACCTGAAAGGCTTGCTGTCGGGGTCAGTGTCTTTGAAAGCCCATCTCCTCCAGCTTGCAGCGGCGGTAGAGCTCGTAGTGACGGGTGTGCGTCTGCTCCCGGAGGTCCTCCATGTTCACCCGGATCAGCATCTCCCTCAGCTTCACAAAGAGTCACAGTGGCTCTCGTTTCTTCCACTGCCATCAACAGACATCAATCACATCTATCAACCCCTCAAAGTCACAGTGGCTCCTCGTTTTGTCCTCATGCTATATCACATTTTAAATCTTATTTGTTTAGACATAATGTTCAATACTCTTGTTTTATGTTTTTTAAGTTCATGCTCAGGTTCTCGTGCAAAACAAATTCCCTTATGGACAATAAAGGTTTAATTCATTCATCAATCATGCATGAATCACACATCAATCAGCTTCACAATGTCTCAATGACTCTTGTTCTCCACAAGCCAACAAACATCCTGTAACTTCAATGTCAAAACGTGTAATTTAGTTTCCCCCCCTTTTCCTCTGGTGGAGGAGTCCCCTTTTATCCCTTTGGGAGGGTCTGCAGCTGGCTATATAATGACACACCCCAAAATAAAACAGAAAAAGGTGCGTGCGTGTGTGTGTGTGCACCTGTACGCGTGTGTATACATGTGGGTTTGAGGCAAAATGTGACACTAATCCCAATGGCAGCCAAACCCCCACCGAAAATATCCACCAGCTTCACCCTCAGGTTCACACAATCGCAGTGCTTTTCCAGTGGAAGGAAAATATACACTAAACATGGGAGTTCCTTTAACTTCCTGTAGCAGGTCAATTTCACGCCATTACCATAGTCCCCAGAGCAGTGACCTACGCTACGGGCTCCCAACGTGCTATAGCGTCACGTGCGGTCAGGAGCAAGGAGGTGACACACAATGTCAGAGGCAGCTTCAGGCTCTATTGTATTTCCTCTGTATGTGGGAAAGTCAAACCGTTGATCACACATGCGTGTAAACACACAAACACAAACTCAAATGTACACACTTACACACACAATAAAACGCACACACCGATATGCACACAAACGCACTGTCAAATTAGCATATATTATATGGTCACCTACATTTAGACCAGTTTGCGGTATATGTTACAAGTGTTGTAATCAGACTGTGAATTAGAATTGATTTAAATAAAGTGTGTCACCAATCAGACCACTCATGTGCCATTCTGTGGGATCAGTGCGGGCTCAGCCCCAATAAATCCAGTGCGGGCTCAGCCCCAATAAATCAATCATGGCAACACAAATCCTATTTGTGACACAGCTTCCTTTAATAATTCCACTTGATTGATGTTCTTGGCTAAAAAAAGTAGCGTGGCTTTCTCTGCAGGGTACAGTAAGTGCATAACTGCACCACATCTTTTCTTATCTTACAAGCATTTCCAGCTTGCTATTGCTATGTGTGAGTGCATGTTTGTGTACATGTCTGTTCCTCTATGTTTGTGTGTGTGTGTGTGTGTGTGTGTATCCATGTGTATCGGTGTCTTTGCAAGTACTGTCTGGACAATGGAAGAGGGCAGCAAACCAGGTCCAGACTAAAATATCTCGTTCTCATTTTCTTTATGGAACGTGAGCCCTGCTTACCCTGCACTGTCCCCCAGGGGTACTGCCGCGCTTTCACCATCTTGTTCCCGATCTTCACCTCCTCCGTGCTGCCCACAACTGCAAATGGCAAATGGCCCTGCAGAGCCACAGTAAAGACACATTTCCTGTCAGATTTGAGGCCCACAGCACCACACACAAACCCCCTCATTATCATGTCACCTCATTGGGACTCTGCACTTTCAGCATAGCTACGTTCACCACACATAACAGCATGTTTTTTACAGGGACATTTCAAAATGCACTTCATGCCAATGCCGTTCAACATGTGGATTCAATTATTTAGTATTTCCTGAAAGTCAGCATTGCTAACATTGTTTTTTTTAACCAAAGCTATATAATTCCAGCGACAAAACAGGGCGTAAATTTGCTGAGGAATCCAAGCAGTCATGACGGGACCACAGAAACTCAGTTCATCGAGGAAAGCATTTGGCAAATAGCACATCCTCCTTCCCCCTCTGTATCTGCATGGCCGCTTCCAAATCTCATGCACCGAGGGAAGTCTCAAACCAGCTGGTTAACACAGCAGAACTTTCAGCCTTCGCTCGGCTTTTTTTTAGGCAGTGTCTAGCGACAGCCATTTCACAGTTGACACGGATTTCACAGCATTCATCCGAGGAACACACATTTTTCCCCAATTCGGAGAGTGATGGCAGTAAGTGAAATCGCAGGACAGCTGCGGGGCGCTGTGCTCCTCTGAGGCAGACGCGACGGCAGCGGCCCATTAAAACGATATTTACGGCGTCTCGCAACCCTGAGCTTAGCGGCGCAGTGAAAGCAGGCCCCCGCCCCATCACTGCAGTAGGGGACACCACGCCAACCTCTCCCCCTGAAGAACCAGAGCCGCAGAGGAAGCTAATGGGAGCATCGCCCCCGTCGGACACCCGGATGACCAATGCGTTCTGACACCCGTGATCCGGAGGGCACGCATCCGACTACATGGGGCCTGTAGAGAGAGGGCCCCGCGGGGCTGACCGCAGCGGGCTGCTGCTGAGTTTGTGACCTTGCGCCAGGAGGGAGCAGAGTAATTGGACGCATGGAGAAAATGACTAATTTACATCGGCTGGCCTCCGCTGCAAACGTGCGCTCTCGCTGCTCGCTCCCACATCCTGGTCATTTGCATTTCCCCTGCAGTGAATGCCTTCTGCAGCATCACCGTCCCGATGAGCCATTCTGCTCCTCTGGTGCTGCCGTCTCCTCGCTCCAGGCAGAGGAATGACCAAAATACACCAACTATAAAGCAGCAAACACTGTCTTGCACTCATTTTATATAAATATCTTTAGAGAATGCAGGCTTACTCACTTACTCCTTTACTCCCAAAAATAGATCATTATGACAGCGCTATAATAAAATACCCTCTCTCTTGGAAGAACACATAATTAAAATCCACCTTGATAAGCTGTACCTAAAATAAATACCCGGCATTTCTCCCTGGACCAGTGGAGCAGCTTTTGATAAGAGCACACACAGCAAAAATCCCATTCACTCACACTCCCTTCTGCCTAAGTGGCACCGTTAACACCAGTAGACATTAGGCCTCTGCTAATGCTGCGCAATTTAGCAATGACAGCCGTAATTAGCATGCTCGTAATGAACTGCACTGTTGCCCAATTAGTGCAGTTAAAGAAACCTCTGGGTGTTGTAACTGAAAGAGCAGATGCGAGGAAGGGGGCGGCCATCCTTACGTTCATGGTGGAGTTTATCTCCGCGACCGTCTCATCGTCGGTGGGGAACTGGTAGATCTGCACACCATTGCTGACCAGCTCGCTGGTGATCTTGATCTTGAACTTGGTGAGCTCGCTCTTGGAGATAGCATCTGACTTGGCAATGATGGGGATGATGTTCACCTGGAGGGAAGGAATTATACTGAGGTCATAAGAGAGGTGAAGAAACAATGACCAACTACAAGTCACACGTACAAATAAAATAACATGTAAAATAATAAATACTTCATAAAATAAATTCTGTTAGTAAGTGATGTTAAAAAGTGATGCTTTCAAAAAGGAAGTTTCAGCAATGCCATATGAGCAGTGGAAATAGACCTTTAGTTTGGTATTCAGATGAGAACAAAATTCTGAAATTATAATCATATAGCAAAAAAGAACACATTACACAAAGCAAACTATACGTTTTCTAAATTAATTTGCACATTTTAGTGATAGTTCTTAATTATGTAGCAGTGTTACCTGATATGAAAACTCAAAAAAAAGAAAAAGCTGTAGAATAGGAAAATTATTAAAATGATGAATGCCTCCTTTATATTTAAACAATAAATCTACGAAGTTAACACAACGTCAATGCAATGAAGAGTCAGCTCATGATAAAACACACAGCCCACAATCTTAGAACAGACCTCAGCCTTCTGTAACCGCAACAGGATCTGGGCACTCTCTCAATTTAGTATCAGCCTCACAAAGCAAGCAGAGAACATCTGGCTGGGACCAGATAAAAATAACCTCACAGATCTCTGTTTGTTCCCCCGTCCTTTGACCTTCACGTACCCCTATTGGAAGACTTGGTTTAAAACAAGAAGCCTTTTCCAGGAAAACAATTAATAAATGAAAGAAAAAATGTACCTGCAACAGTCTCCATCTAACAGGCATTTAAAAAAAAAAAATCAAACCTAATGTTGCAGTATTTCAGTGATGTTGACAGGCTGATGTGGGACTGCTCTATGGTATACACACTAGCACATTTTAGAATTAGTGCCTCACTAATGAAAGTTACCATAACACGTTGTGTGCAACTTCAGACCCTGCAGACACTGGAAAGGGACTAGAACCAAGGATGTGCCAGGAAGCAGAGGGGAGAAAGGTATCGGTATTGGTTGCCCGTTCCGGCTAATCTGGCACTGCAACAACGGCACCTTTATAAGATCAAAGATGAGTTGAATAATTCAAGATGCTTCTATGTCTTGAAGCTAACCAATCTGAGAGAAGGTAAAAACAAATGTTGCTTTAGCAGACCTAGATGCCACTGTCGACACCATTGTGCCAGGCAAGTGTGCGTTGTATGTGAAGAGAACAGCGACACGTCCCTGTCAGTGTTACTTTTTTCATTTTCTACAAGCTAAATCAATACCTCACTCATCAATAATCATTAACACTGCAATGAGCTGTTCCCTCCACTCAGCATACGTATTAAAGAGACTGCTGCACTGACCTATAACTCAGAGAATATAAAAACCATGGCAACAAAAGGAAGCTCGTTTTAGGTTGTTTTATTAAAGAAGAATAAAGTGCTATAATATACACATTATTTAGAATGCATTTCTCCAGTCTTGAGCATTTAGTATGTCCGGCAATAAAATGGCAGTTATTAAATCAATGTTATTGCATTGGTATGCGTTCCTCTCCATGGACTAGCAGATCAGCTGATACTAGTACTGATCAAAGGGAGACGGAGAGAGGGAGTGATTACTATTGTGTGCCTTTGAATGCATGACTAACTACTACTGATTTCATTCAGTTAACCAAGCCTCACCCATATTATGATGGCTGGATGAGAAATTAGCTTTGTATTTAGTTTGAAAACATTTAAATGTAGAAGCAAATTTCAGCTGAAAGGAAGGCACCAAGTACAAAGTACAAAATTATTGTAAACATCAAAGGAAATGCTTTGTGACACATTTTTAGCACTGCCGTTTAATTCACTTGCCATTTCAAAGCAAATGCTATATATGTAAACTGCAACTGGGTGCTTTCACAATTTTACTGCCCTCGTGCCGGCTGCTTTAAAAATAGTACAAAGCATCTCAGAAACCTGCCTTTGCTTTCAATCCAATACTAGGGCCGTTTCAGGGCTTTTATTGAGCGAGCCAGGAATTGAGAGCTTGGAAGTGTAGGAGCCAAGGTGGGTGTACTATGAGAGGGAGTAACAATGGTTGAGCTCCATCAGACACTGGCAGCTGCCCACTCACCACTCAGGGCCTATCAGAGAGTGCAGACCCCGAGCTTTAGCCTTGATCAAAGTACATTTGGCCGGAACTGCTCCAGTAAATATCCGGCCTTATAAATGGATTGTATGGATATAAAGCACAAGTAAAGCTGTGTAAGTCGATCTGGATAAGAGCATTCACTGAAGGCACAAATTAATTCTCAGAGAGAGCATCCCTCTAATGTAGCATTCATCTAAGGCTGAGGTGAGGAAACGTGTTCCTGCAGCACCATATCAGTTTCGGGATTTTGTCACCCACTTGGTCTCATCATTTACATTATCTGTGATATTTAACTCTATTTAATGATACGCTCATGAATGACAGCCAAAGACTGCCCTTGTGTCCCTAAACAGTTTATTGTGGTCTAACCACAATCTATAAGTATGATTACAGAAGTAGAAGAGTAGAAGTTGACGTAAAATTCAGAACCAGAAAGGCCCCGTGGGACTGGGGTTCCCCACCCATGAACCCAGGAAATCCTCTCCAGTGCCTTGAAGTCCTCAGTGAAGATAAACCTGCATAATGTTGTTTACACAGAGGAGTCTCTGCGATGGGGCGTACTGAGAGGGCTGTTGGTGGGCACAGCTGTTCTGGCAGCATGTGGCTTCAGTGAGTGGGTCTTTGTTCACCAGCAGAGGACTAGGGAGCCTATGCAAATACAGCCCTTTGAGCTGCTTGGAACACTGAATGGTCACCGAGACAACAGCCCCCGTTACAGGCTCTACACAGCAGATTCTACAACAGACGTCAACATCAAGGGCCATATCCGCCCCAACTGGCCAGTCTTGCGTAACACAAAATCCCATCTGTGCACGGTCGGGAAAACGGCAAACAATGACAGGCCAGAAACAAAGGACAACCTGACCAATTTCACAATTCACAAAAGAAAGCACTGTTCTGTACCGCTCAATGTGTTTATATGACAATATCTATACTACCACAATCTTCTATACCAATGATGCTGCCTCCATCTGAGAGGCACATCTGTGGTGATTTACTCATTCGCCTTTCTCAACTTAAAACAGAAAACACAGATTGATGCGCTTTTCCATCACCACTTCCTCCTCCTTACCTTGCTGTCCAGTTTCTTCATGGTGACCAGGTCCAGGGACTTGAGCGAGTGGCCGGTAGGGGCGATGAAGTAGAGGCAGGCGTGGATGCGCGTGTCGTGGTAGCTGTGCAGCGTGCGCCTGATCTTCAGCTCCTCCTGGAGGTAGGCCTCAAACTGGGTGTCGATGAATTCCACGATGGATTTATAGCTGCAGAGAGGTAGGACGACGACGCTTCGTTAAACTGTCAACGGTTTGATTGGCTCAACAATTCCCTCGCTTTCCGCCTCAGCTGATAGCTGGTGAGCATTCCGGTGCAAAATGGCTGCCGTGCATCACCCGGGTGAGTGCCACACAATTAGTGCTGCTTGAGGTGAGCTTCTCCCCTTCAACTGTAAAGAGCTTTCAAATGATGAGATGAAAGGTGCTGTGTAAATGCAATCTGTTACTTAAACACGGAGCTGCATGTACAATGAATGAGTAATATAACCTCACCGCTTCCTCAATCTGTAGTCTTATTCCCAATCCTGAGGGATAAACATGAAGACATACATGATAAAACTGATTGATTACTCCAGTGAAACACACACCTTCATCTATTATTTCTACGAATGCCAAATGATGAAGTCAAATCAGAGGGCCTGAACTGAAATAGCAGAATATCTCATTTCAGAGCTGACAGTCATCCCTCCCACCAACTTCACCCCAATTCCTCTCACCGTACTGAACATCTGCAGGCCATCTATAACCGCTTTAAATCTGCACTTGGCTGCTGACGCTCTTAAAAACCAAAGATGGAAAAAATGTGATAAAATGGGAGAAGAGTCTGGTGTCTAAGGAAGGTCTGAGGTAAACGCAGGAGAATGCCAATGAGAGAAAGTGCTGGGGATCTGAGAACGTGCCTCATTAGAGGGGAGAAGCCAGACGGAACGGACTGAGACCTGGGACCGACCACTCGGTCAGAACGACCGCAGGAGGATGTAAGAGCACCTTGAATCAAATGCAGAAACAAGGGAGCATCATGCCACCAAGCCAGAAACAAACTTTTACTTGGTGTCTCTATTGATACTGAGAGACACTCAAGTCTATTCCTTGTAATAATAATAATAATAATAATTTTATGAAGGCTCTTCATACACCCAAAGTGATTTACAGAAAAAAAGGTGCGAAGAATTAATCAAAGAAACATAATCATAACTGGGCTGTCACATGGAAAAAAGTACAATGCGAACAGGGGCCTACATGACTGTTCCCACAACATGACACTGCCTTCACCCCAGGCATTACCAGCCTGGGACAGGGGTTATAAGAGACAGTAGGGATGACATCACCCTTTTCATCTCCTGTGAAGAGAACACTGGAGATCCCATGACAAGCAAGATCAAAGTTGAGAGGACAGGGACCACAGATTTCGATTTCACTGGGAAAATCCTCATAATGCGCAGATGCATCTTAACTATGAGCCTACAGCTTAAAGACAGTCTAAATGTTTTTTACCACGGGCTGTTTTCCAAAGACAGAGAACTCATTGAGACAGAAATGTTTATTGGAAAAGGGCAGCACAAACACATGACCACAGCAGGTTTGACACAAGATTACCAATTTTGTGCTGAAGTGTTTTGTGTAAAATTTGTATTCTTAATTTTGAATATGACAGGCGGTGGTGGTCTTCACAGGGAAAGATTTCAAAAATAAAAACCTCAACTTCAAGCACAAAAGTTATCCAGATATATAACTGGTATTCTTCCACCCACAATGGCTTTACCAGAATGCCAGCAGTTCGATCCTCACCTGTCCTCTTTGTTGATCTGGTCCCCAAAGCCCACCGTGTTTACTACAGTCAGCTTGAGGCGCACGTTGCTCTCCTGCAGCTCGTAGGTATTGGACTTGAGCTGGACGCCGGGCTGGTTGTGTTGCGTGGGTTCCCCTTCAAATTTGGTGTTGAACAAGGTGTCCATGAGAGTGGACTTCCCCAGACCGGTCTCCCCTGAGAAACACAAACAGACGCATGCGTGCATTCACGCGCACACACATGAATAAGCACAGTCAGACCCTTCACCACAACCCTCACAATTAACTTATTTTTACTTTTTTCTTGAAGGAAATTGTAACATCCGTGGTAGTGCTTCTTCTAGCAAAGATCCTCTTTATAAAAATAGTAACCCTGAAGGTCCAGATCAGGATGGGTAGTCATACCACTGGGAATTTAAGGGGCCACGGCTGTTTTAAACCAAACTCTAGATTACTGCCTCAGAGGGAAACTCCAACTCATTTTGCATAACTCTGAAGCAAATGCAAACCAGGCTTTCAACTGTATAACTAATAATAATTTATGTATATAAGTATATAAATTATGTATATCTTGTGTATAGGTTATGATTTAAGTCATTATAACACAAATGACCAATTACTAAAAGATTTTTAATTTTGTGTACGTTTGCAACATCTCTCATTGAATGCATTGTAACTAAGGCAACCATTTTCAACTGCTCTTCTTTGACTGCCGGCTTATACAAAAACCATACAGAAAAAAACCATGACACTAAGAGAATGTTAATTATATGTTAATTTTACAGTTGTGACTTTTCAGAATACAGATATTCCCATGGGCCCCTCTGCTCTTTACTGTGTCTTTTGGCAAGAGCACACGGCACTGACAAAAAGCAAAAAAATAAGCTTAGCAGATAATCTTCTACAGAAATCTAGCAATTCAGTAATTACTGTGCTGTTAAGATTGCTGGGATGAACGGTGATATTCTGCAGCAATGCAATATACAGGGGCAACCGAGTAGCATGGAGAGAAATGTTCCATTTTAATATTTAAAAGGGCAGCAAAATAAAGAGTAAAGAGAAAAAAGAGAAAACGAGCTGACGTACTGATCAACGGATGCATTTTAGACAAACACACATTGGCTGACAGAAAGCGAGAGTGAGTCAGAATCCTCTTTCCCCTGAAAAACGATGAGCTCCGCCTCCACCAAGGGAGCAAACGGCTTTCACACTCAGCATCACAGCAGCAGTGCGCCAGCCGGCTATGCTTTAAACGGCGTGGGAGAAGCAGAGAAGCCGTGTCCAGCAAACCACAAGAAAAACAGACAACTCTGAGAGGCCAAAATTTGGCCCGTCTCCTCCCATTTCCTGAGTCCAACTGAGGTCAGAACAGCCTCCTCCTCCCCTCACTGGTCTTCACAGAAACCACTCTACTTTGGCAGGAGCGGACCTTCTTGTCTGGCAGAGATCCACCCCTACTCAAGGGGGGGGGGGGGGGGGGGGGGGGGGGTTGGGGGGGGCACTGTCATACCAACTAAAAGTCATGCAGGACAAATGACTTTAAACACAATCGTAATTAAAATCCTATTGAAAACATGATATTTACTTACATTCATTTTAATCCATGATTTTTATTATACCACGAACACACAAAGCCTAAGAGCCATGTCTGAAATTGATCTGGATATTACTTTTAATTTCTGGACAATTGTACAGTTGTGGAGTTTTTCACAGATCACTGCTGCAAACCAGAAGTAATAATGCGGCTATTTGATTCCTTCACTTACTTGCCAAATCAAATCTCTAGTTAATAATATGTAATTATTCAGTACAGTACATAAAGTGCCTTTATGTTTTTTGCCCAGCAGCAATTGAAAAACAGCTTTTGAAACTGCAGAGAAACTCACAAGACTCCAGCATAAAGAAACCAGTTTTTTCATTTTGAAATAACATTCCAATCACAATTTTACTTCGGCTTCATTTCAGTCCAGTACTGCCAACATCAACTTTTTACTTGACCCAGCAAATTAATCATCGGTCACTGCAATGTCATCAAACAGATTGAGTGACAACACTTCCCTATTTGTGATAATAGCATAGCAATTCTTACTATGTTCACCTCGACAGAAGAATTCACATTTGGTCATATTCAAGATTAAGGCACATTTAAAGAATTAAGGTTAAAACCTCCCTGCAGCCTAATTAAACCCCCAAATACAGGGATAAACTGTTGGAATTAATCAAGTCAGATTTATTTTTAGTGTGACTTCGATCGATCAGGCAAGCTCACCATAACCATTAACTGACCATTAATTAATCATTACCAAACGCAATTACTTTGCACCGGACACAAAGTAGCCTAATGAGTGGATTATTTTACACACAGAATTACTTTGCACCGGGACACAAAGTAGCCTAATGAGTGGATTATTTTACACACAGAATTACTTTGCACCGGGACACAAAGTAGCCTAATGAGTGGATTATTTTACACACAGGAGTAACAGACACCACTCATTTCCAGAGCACAAAGACACAGGGCTCAGGGTTCTGAAATGGCAGTGTTAGCGTAGCTGCCTGCTGCGTCTCATCACAGTTATTGTGGCGACGTGGGAGAGGAAGTGGCCACATCGCGGTTCCCAGAAGCTATCCGCACTGGCTTTCTCACGCCGAGCTCAGGGGTCACATTTGTGTTGGGTCACAACTCCCACTGCCTCACCCATGCAAAGACGCGCATCCCACTTATAGGGGAGAGCAGTGGCAGATGTCACAGAAAATGGTAACGCTCTGTGTTTACACTGCACTAGACAAGCAAAGGCAAAAACATCACCTGACCCCAACCTTACAAGAAAGATAACATAAAGACAGTTGATTGTTTAAATTGAATGGTGAGATTGTCCAATGAGGATGAACAATTACACTAAACAATTGTGAAATGGGGGGGGGGGGGGGGTAAATGGAATTGAATACAATGAATGATGTGAAGATGTCATGAAATTATAGGAATTGAAACTCACTAATTGTATTAAAAAAAATGTTTTAAAAGACTTCTCTAGGGGGGTGTCTGACTCACCCACACAGAGGATGTTGAAGCAGAAGCCATGATTGACAGATTTGTTGACCAGCTGGTCAGGCATGCTGTCAAAACCCACATGGCCTGACAACGGGACAGAGCGTGCGCCTTCTCCCTGTTAAAGCAAAGAACAGTCACTATACCCACACCCCTGGTCAGTTGTCACTGGCTCTCACCAAAGTCTGGCCCAATTGTTTAAGAAAAAATCTCCCTCAATTCATCAGATTATCACAGGATGCAGATGTTAAATCTGTTAAAGGCTCAAGTGCAAATAACTACAGCCAGCTTTTCATTAGGTAATATAGCCTACATTATGACTGAAATAATGACAACTAAGCACGTCATAATTTGATGATTACAATGCCAATTAGGCCTAAATTATACAGTATTTTATCCCAATTATTATTTTGGCATAATATTGGGTAAAAACAGCAAATCCAATATCAATATTCTATAGTTTTTCCATTTCAATTAATTTAATAATTAAATTTTTGTTTTAGTAGCACTTAGTTGACTAATACAGTCACAGCAATCAACATGATCTATGTCAGGTATAGCTGAGCAGATCTTTTCAATTTGTAGTCTCTGGGCAGGTTGGAAAATATATAGTCACAATGTTTGAGTCCATTCTGTTAAGGCTATATTTGGTTATTACATGGTTTTCATCATTCTTCATAGTTCTACACTACGCTGTTCCGCTCTGCATGATTCATTCTAACAACCTATAAAACATTCAAGTATCTGTTTAACTGACTTCCTGTTTCCTGTTTAAGTTCTTGACATTGTGGCTGTAGAGGCGCTCTGCTTAAACCCTGATTTTGTACAGACAGAAAATTTGAAAAGCTGTAAGTACTGTGGCCTACATACGTGTGCATGAATGTCTAGGTGTACATCTGGGAAGCAACCATTATACTACCATATAAGAGACAGAGAAAACTATGCAAATCACTTTTTTCCTGTGCTTGGAACACCTCCCACACAGTAGTTATTGCTAAACATACTGCATAAGAGAAGGGACAAAGATCTACACATATACAACTACACATCTATTGTTGCCATTAAAACACCAATGCAAATAAACTATCCATTCATTAAAATAAAGAACAAAAATAAGAACAAATCATACCACTGATGGAAGAGGTAAAGAAAGAATACATGTATGTCGTTATAAAGTCACAAGAGGAACTGTGTAAGAAATCAAGGAATTTAGATCATAAGGTTCATGCACTGCAATATGCTTTCATACTCCCAGCAGAACAAAGTTATCCTTTCAACAAAACAGCAGCAGCAACAACAAAATAAAAGCCATGATTACCAACTAAATAGGCCTACACTGACATGAAGGTGAAGACACCTTAAACATTGTGGGCAGAACATGCAATATATCTGTCACCACAGATATGATCCCTGATTTAGCGGTTTGGAATCCTCACTGACAATTTTCAGGAAAAAAAAACTAGATTGTTATGTGGGATTTCTTATTACTTTCTTTTGTAAACGTATGTTAGGATCATACTTTAAGGGAAATGATAATCAAATAATTATGTTAATATCCATCTACCACACAATTTGTGTTAAATTAAAACAAAGAGACTTAAGTATATGCACTGGGAGAACACTCATTTCAAGTGTGGTAGTCCTGTGGCCATGTAGCCTAGTTTGTGGGGGTGTGTATCTGAAACCATGTTTGTTAGGCAAACGGCCCAGGGAGACAAACCTCTACCCCTTAATTTAAAATTGGGGGAGGAAGCCTTTCAATAGTACCCTGTTAGAAAACAAACACAAGTACAGCGGAGTTTAATTAGGAAAAATGCACCATGCCAAACAGATGGAATACTCGTGTTGACCGCACAAACATTGTCTTCGACTGCCTGCGTGTGCAACATTCCAGAACCGAATGCTTGGCCTTCTTAAGATCAAAGGCACATCTGCGCCAGGAATGACATAATATTTTGAGTTGCCCCACCACTTATCCCCATCAGGTAGCCTACATTCGCAATAGCACAAGTTCGGACTACGTCCATCATAACGTTACCAACTTCTCTACGTCTACACTTCATTTACAAACTGCAACAATGTGCCACTGTTCTCAAGGCAGATGTCCTGCACGAGTATGCCAGATCATGTTGACCTAACTAAATATTATACTATATTACACTATATGAAACTGCGAACCAAGGCACATATAAATATTGATTTCACAGAACCATTCTCGTTTATGAGTGTGTCGAGCCCAATTCTACATAGACAACGCCCAGTAGGCTAACGGAACTGACTGACAGGACCAGAACAATGCAATAACGGAATCCAACACCGGCCGTCCCAACGACCACACAATTTCACGTAGTTGGCTACTCACGGATGGTATTTAAAACGGTATACACACCAAAACGCGCAATGCAGCAATCCTGAAAATTCGCTAACGCTAAACTGGATATCTGCCGTTTAATGGCAGCTAAAGCAGACAAATTGAATCCGCTACAAAGCTAAAATTATGTAGCAAGCCTACTCCAAGTGTGGCTAGCATGTTCACTCGAAATTGTGAAAATAAATCGTCCCAACAAATAAAAAAAATAGAAATAAATATACATTTTCCAAAACCATACGGTTATTGCCGTTTGAAAATGTTGATTTATTTTTTTCATTTACAATATTGTACATTCATTGAATGTACACTAATGATATTTTGCGAATACAGAATAGTACCGTTCAGGCCATTTATCGTAGCCTATTATATAGCCTACAGCTATGCACAAATTGCAGTCTCTTAAAGTGGTTTGAGTATCAGCTCTTCTTCTTTAACGACCAAGTACCCTACTCACCGCTTGCCGTGCTATCTCAGTAGCCGCCATGGTTAGCTTCTCAATCGAGACCTAAACAGGAAACAGAACACAGCTCTCCGCATCGAGAGGAACAGCGAAAAAACCATACACTGGAGAATGTACCATGTCATGTGAAAAATATGCGTAGGCCCAGGGGAAATCATATCGATGTAATTACATGAATCAATAAAATCTAATGTTTTCTAGTATTAGATGTAATCTTTTAAATTCAAGAAGTGATTAAAGGTTAACATTTAATCAGGAAGTTTTACACTGTCTCACCCCTTCGTGTTTGGCCATATGGTTCATTCTATAAGTAAAAGAGCAAGAAAAGCTCATTTACAAAATATACGAAGATAAAGAAGTGCTCATCGACAGCAATGTAGTCCGGGAAATAAATAGCCTACATATTACGTAATACTAACATGTCCAACTCAATGGCATCTATCTTTGTATTTAAGGGTAGTTTGACATAATTATGATTAAATTCTACCGATAAACAGATTCTCAAAAAAATAAAAAAAATAATGGGAATAGCCTATTTATCTTAATGTTCCATGTTCATGTCTTAGGATAATCTACTTACTGTAGTATATGGTTGCTTAAATTAATTTCAATTTTTAATTAAAGCATGAATAACCAATTGCATTATTTGCCAAAGTGTGTGATAATTCTGTATCTTAGACTTTTAGCAAATCTGTCTTAAATAACTAGACTCATGAACACTGACCAATTTCTTTTGGAGACATCAGACAACCCAGAAATAGTCCATTTGATTGCTGTCTGTCTAAGTGAAATAAAGTGCACCACTAAAAAAATAATACATACAGTTACATGCAAAGTTAACAAACGTGAAACGATTTTTGTTTTTTGGCTCTGTACTCCAGAAACTGACTGCCTGAAGTCTGTGACCCAATGACATCACCAGACGCTGCGTATCTTTCCTGGTGATGCTCTGCCAGGCCTGCACTGCAGCAATCTTCAGTTCATGTTTGTTTCTGGGGCGATTTGCCTTTAGTCTTGTCTTCAGCAAGTGAAACGTGTGTTCAATTGGATTCAGAATGAGTGATTGACTTGGCCAGTCAAAAAAAATCCCTCATCAAGAAATTATTATTTTTAACAAAACCACATGTGCCACAATTATTGGCACCCCTGCATTTATATATAGAATAAAGTAATGATTTTTAATATTTGGTCGCGTATCCTTTGCATGCCATGACTTCCTGATGTCTGTGACCCAACAACATCTTATTTTCTGGTACTCTTACAAGCGTTAATATAACGTCTCTGCATTTGAATGGATCTCTATGGGAATTGGGGGGTGGGACTATATTTAGCTGTAAATTACACTGGAACAGTATGCAACACATGGTTGGCTAAATGGCTCAAGGGTCTGAGGTATCAAACAAGCCTCAAACCATCACTCTGCTGCCAGATATGCAGTAGATATGGATGGATCACTTTAAGGGTTGTTTCTCTTGACTTATTTTTCCATAGAGTTCAATAGGAAAATAAGTCAGGAGAAGTCCATATATACTGTATTTCTGGCAGCAGAGTGATGGTTTAAAGTTTGTTTGATACGTCAGACCCTTGGTAACTTAGAGCCATTTTTACCAACCTTGTATTTCATACTGTTCCAGAATAATTTACAGCTAAATCTAGTCCCACCCCCCAATTCCCATAGAGATCCATTCAAATGCAGAGACGTTATAGTATCGCTTGTAAGAGGACCAGAAAATAACATATCAAGAGTCTTTTGATGTTGTTGGGTCACAGACATCAGGAAGTCATGGCATGCAAAGGATATGCGACCAAACATTAAAAATGACTACTTTATTCTATATATAAATGCAGGGGTGCCAATAATTGTGGCACACGTGATTTTGTTAAAAATAATAATTTCTTGATGAGGGATTTTTTTTCTCATAATAAATTTACTTCAATTAACGGTTGGATTTTTCTCATTTTTTCAGTGTGAGATTAAGCTAATTCACCAAAAGGTGAATTTTTTATAACCCTTTTTACTCATCTTTACCAGGGGTGCCAATAATAGTGGAGGGCACTGTACATTACATGGCCAAAAGTATATGGACGCCTGCTCATCCAACATCTCATTCCAAAATCATGGGCATTAATATGGAGTTGGTCCCCATTTGCTGCTATAACAGCCTCCACTCTCCTGGAAAGGCTTTCCACTAGATGTTGGAACATTTGCTGTGTGCATTTGTTTCCATTCAGTCAGAAGAGCATTAGTGAAGTCGGGCACTGATGTGGGGCTATTAGGCCTGGCTCGCAGTCTGCTTTCCAATTGATCCAAATGGTGTTTGATGGGGTTGAAGTCAGGGCTCTGTGTAGGCCAGTCAAGTTCTTCCATACCAATCTCGACAAACCATTTTCTGTATGGACCTCTATTTGTGCATGGGGGCATTGTCATTCTGAAACAGGAAAGGGCCTTCCCCAAAATGTTGCCACAAAGTTGGAAACCCAGAATTGTCTAGCATGTCATTGTATGCTGTAGTGTTAAGATTTGCCTTCACTGGAACTAAGGATCCTAGCCTGAACCATGGAAAAACAGCCCCAGACCAAGGGGTGTCCACATACTTTTGGCCATATAGTGTACAACCAAGCCATTACACTACCTCCACCATGTTTCATAGTTGGGGGGTGGGAGGGGGTGCAGTTCCTTTTTTCCTCCACACTTTTCTCCTTTTTCCATAACTTTGGTACAGGTTAATACTCATCTCATCTGTCCATAAGACTTTGTTCCAGAACAGTTTTCTTGAATGCACTTTTTAGTAAACTCTGACCTGGCCATTCTGTTCTTGAGACTTACCAGTGGTTTGTGTTTTGCAGTGAACCCTGAAGTTATGCTGGTGTAGCCCTTCTCTTTATGGATATCTTTGACACATCTATGCCCAGAGAGTGCTCTTGATCTGTTGAAAAGTTGAAAAAGGTTTTTCTCCACAAGTGAAATTATTCTTTGGTCATTCACTACAGTAATCTTCCATCGTCTACCAGGATGTTTGCTATAGCTGAGCTCACCAGTGCTTTTTTGGAAGAAAATAATTCAGGCAAACATATAGTGTTAAAATTGTGTGTTTTGTGATATGACATGGCATTTACCTTAATCATTGTAGAAAACCATTGCTTATCTTGTGGACATGACATGCAATGTGCTCCCTCAGAATTATGTTGATCGTCCTTGCATGTTGCATAATATTATTGAGATTTGAGTTACATTTCCAATATAATAGAGCTCAAACATACCTCACTAAGTGGCGTATGCAAATGTGCGTGCGTGTGTGCGTGCACACACACCTGTAAAATGTGGCTTTCCAAATAACTAATTTTAAAAAAAAGAACTATAGGCAACTGATAAAATATCTATTATCCATTCAGTTACTACTCTGGTAATGATTTCTCTAAAAAAACAAAACATAATTCAGTACAGAGCGGTACACTTGTGCTTTTGCAGCAACACTTGCACACCCCTGTTGTATTTGAAGAACAGACTATTCCATGGTAGAAAATTACACAATCTCAAGACAATACCCAATTATAGTAATGCTTAGGCCGATGTTGAATTCAGTAGTCTACACAACCTACCAAAATAAAGTCGAGCTTTACAACTAGGAAACCAAAAATCTAAGTCTATTTTTCATGTGAACTTTCACACTAGTTACTTGCAACTTGAAACATAAAATAAATATTTGCTCTAGAGGGAGGAAGTTGCATTTCTTCCGCCTGTTGGGCCAAATAAATTTGCGCTCCATCTGGCACCACCATGGAATCCTTATTAATACATTACATATTAAGATCGACCCTGGATAGACACTGTTGTGGTATTTTTTTCTCACTCCTACACGTTTCCTTTAACAACTTATAAGGCAATCACATGTCCCGGGGGTTTCATACAGTTGGTAGGGATTAAAGTTGAACTTTGTATTAGTAACTCGAGTGGGGCAAGGGGGAGGGAAGAAGAGAGAAGAGAAGCAGAACTGACCGAGACACACATATTTTGCAAGGGAAATTTGACAGTCTATTCTAATATTCAGATTTCTGTCTTTTATACATAATTTCATCAAAGACAATGCCTATAGGTATTTTAAAAATAAGGCGACGGATTGTAGGTTATTCTCTACGACAAACTGCCGACGAATGCAAAGGAATTTGTGCGTTAGAGCTTAGCCTACTGTAACGTTACGTTCATCATGGAAAATCGCACAGCTTTACAGGTGAGAAAAAAAAATCATATTTTGAAGTTTTATGTTGGGAAATAGGCTACATTTTCTGCTGTTTATAAACTGAGCTGTAATTTATGTTTCTGCGACTTCATGTTATGTGCTATTTTAGAGTGATGGAATCCTTGCTTAAGGATCACAGATCGTGGGACTCAAAGTGGGATATCATTACAGTTGACAAGTTAGGCTAAAGGAACAGTTAATAGGTAGGCTATATCCTAGTTCATGACCAGAGCTATATTGTTTAAATACCAGGTAATAGTTTTGAAAGTTTACATTTCAGGCCCTGAAGATAGTTGGGCAAGATTTTTAAAATTAGTGTTGCTGGAAAAAGCTGCTGGGAAAAACAACCTACGAATTTAAATGTAACACAGAAGGCTAGCCTATGTTATGTAGCTATTGCTGCAATCTTATCCAGCGCTGGTTGATAGCTTGATGGAGGCAGTTGTTTTTGTTAAAAGTTCCATACTGATTTGAATATTGTACATTTAGTAAAATGTGAGGCTACCTAGTCTGACTCTGAACTTTGTTTTTCTCCTAAGTGAAACAAAAAGTGATCTTAAAGATCTTCGCTCTTGGGAGGACAACTTCCTTCTGTGTGATAGTCTACAAAATAGACACGTTATCAGCAGGACAACATCGCTAGGGAAACGAGGAGAAAACTACAGAGAAAACCCAACATGTATGACAGCTCTAGCATCCCAGAACTGTCAGATAGGATCAGCTCTACCGATAATTTGAATTCCCATTTGGGCGGAGCAGAATCGCCGCTGGTTGAGGAGGAATCTGGATGCGATACAGCGAATGCCAGTGGAAAAGACTCCCACGTTCCAGAAATCTTCAGGGCGTCTGGCGAATATGTCAATCTCGCTGACCGTATGTCCAGAGTTGGGACTGCTCAAGCTTCAACACGCAGGTCGAGGCTGCAGAGGCAACAGGAGGCAAATGAGCCTGGCTACACCGGTGCACTCCACACAAGTCTTTCGCAGAAACTATCAGGGGAAGTCACCGAGAAGGGCTCTCTTACTCCCGCCATGAGAAAAAAATACTTAAAAGACCTTTTTGTGAACAACGGTTTGCACAGTGGGCTCGGAAGCTTATTGCTCTCATCCAAGAGCTCCAGTACATCTTCTAAAGACTGTGATCACGAGGCACCTTATAGCGCAGAGGAAAGCAACAGCAATAGCGCGTTCTGGGTTTTGGACCCCACGGAACACGCTTGGATGCTGTCGATTGTGGACGGAAATTTTGACAGCATCGTCGATTATCTCTCGGATGATTTCAGTTTGTTGACTAAAAAGGATTTCGTCAGTGGTTTCACCGTGGTTCACTGGTTAGCAAAGAACGGTAGGGATGAAACACTGGTAAAGCTGTTCAAATACGCTGAAAGGGAGGGGTTACCAGTTGATGTAAACCTAAAAGCAAGCGGGGGCCTCACCCCCCTTCACGTGGCTACAATGCACGCTCAGTATATGGTCGTTAAAATTTTGGTCGGTGCATTTGCTGCCGATGTGGAAGTCATGGACTACAGTGGTAGAAGAGCGTGGCAGTACCTGAAGACCAACGCCCCTGCGGAGATGAGGGAGCTCTTGGGCGGGACGGACGATGAGTATGGGACGGTTGGGTATCACAATGCCAACAACAGCGGGAGTGCAGCGCCAAACTCCAAAAGTGACACAAAAGGAGAGGACGACGAGGTAGACTCGTTTGCAAGGAGAAATGACCGTTCAATGTTTGGGTCTTTCAGAAGATTTATGTCACCGTTACTAAAGTTTGTCAACAGCAGCACGCGAAACCCTATGGGCACGGACTCCTAACTGGATACAAACACTAGACGTAGCCTATTAAGTTGAATTATAGCCTAACAACCTATCTTACACAGAAACGGTTGGTTTTCTTTCAATCACGTAGCCTATTTGTAAGGAGCGTAGGCTTTAGCCTGTTGGGTGTTTTTGAAATGCCAAATCAGTGTTTGTGGTTTTAATCCTAAATGACACAACCATGTCTTGATTGTTTTTAAATGGTAGAATGTGCACTTTACAAATTATTGTATATTAACCTGCATTTTTCATGTCTGTTGCTTAATGTGTCGGTTTTCCAGAAAATATCACATCAGACATAAAACCGCTTTCAACTACAGTATTCGCTGTCTGTTTCGGCAGCATACATGTGAAGGTTATGCGCAATCCAATACTGAAACTCAAATCAACCCATTCTCTATTCAAATCTGAACCTGTAAAACAGGTTTTCAAAAGGGATTTTTAAATAATACCATAACAGCAAAATGAACATGAAGACAACTGCCAAGTGTACCACACTGCATTAGGTCAGCAGTATAAGTCTACTACTTGACAGAACTGACAGGGAAACATTTAATGCTGAGAATGTCCTTTGGCTACCGTTGGTAATCTGTGGCGTCTCCCTGTACTCAACTGTGGGATCAAAGGAATGACAAATACAGCAGCATTTTTCAGCAATTCATACAAAATAAAAATGTCTTAATCCAACCAGACTTTAAACAGATTACCTGATTAGCAAAACCACTTATACAGGCCAGTCTGAACAAATGTATTTTCATAGGTAGATTTTAGGTACAGCACTTTAAAAGGCAGAACAGGGTTACATTAACCCTTGAGGTGCTCAAAGCCAGGCTCGCCAACTAAACATTGACTGCAGGGGGGATTGTCAATTGTCATGCATTCAAATGACACCATCAAGTCCACTGTCCAAGTGATTCATCACATTACACCAACATTACACTCCAATAATACCCTTTCAAAGTGCCCTTTCTGAAAGTTCTGTTCCTATGAACACATTATGTGACAACAGCGACGCAAGTCAAGTGACTCCAAACACAATATAACCATTGATCTTGATTCTGGGGAATCTTCATGAGTAGGAGAAATGTGAAAATGAAACATGTACAAGGTACATTTTAGACAGACTGTATGATGCAAACATATCTGTAAGTTACAGGCCTCCAAGCACAAGCCACTTGTGATTCTGAAATCTATTGTTCCAAGCTTACGATAATTTTTCTTTTTTAAAACTCAAGCTGTGAAGGACACTGCCAGTAATACTTCTCATATAAATTATTAAAGCGGTACACTCGTGATGAACAGCCTGTCCATTTAATCCATTAGATTTTAAAAGAGAAAATGGGCTTGCCTTCTAAAATCAAAGCCAATATCCCCATTAACAGTGTATCAGGCTACAGATCCTTTCAAAAAATTAGAATATCATGGAATTGTTTTTTTTCCATAATTCCATTCAAAAAGTGAAACTTTCATAGATTAGATTCATTACACACAAAGTGAAATATTTCTAGCCTGTTTCATTTTTCATAATTTTGGCTTACAGCTCCAGAAAACCCCCCCAAAACAGTATTTCAAGAAATTAGAATAGTGTGTCAAAAATCAGCATCAGCAATTTAGCAAAGGCTAGAAATAATTCACTTTGTGTGTAATGAATCTATAATCTATGAAAGTTTCACTTTTTGAATGGAATTATGGGAAAAAAAAACTTTTCCATGATATTATAATTTTTTGGAAAGGATCTGTATATTTGAAAAAAACAAAAACAATTAACAGACCTTTCCAACTTCCCCATTTCAATTCATCCGGTTTTATTGTTCACATACAAATATGAGCAGAGTATCTGTACAAAAAAAAAAAAAGAGAGCCTGCTGTTCCATGTTATGGCTACTCTTCGGGCCTGGG
The DNA here is from genome assembly GCA_029718625.1 of Synaphobranchus kaupii. Taxonomy (NCBI): domain Eukaryota; kingdom Metazoa; phylum Chordata; class Actinopteri; order Anguilliformes; family Synaphobranchidae; genus Synaphobranchus; species Synaphobranchus kaupii. The sequence goes on along the minus strand of CM056383.1, from coordinate 1,899,289 downwards.
CCCAGAGGATGTCTTCATGAATAAGGGTAAGACTGGGAGCTTGTGAGAATGGAAGGGCAGCCGTTACAAGCCCAGTTTGGTCCTCCTCCAGTGTCTCCTCTTGGAGTTGTACCTGTGAGTTGAAAAATATACTCCAGTTATATTTTTCCCACGTTTTTCCATGTTAACTTTCTTATGGAGTAAGCCCTGAGCAAGTGGGAAAAATGCATCGGACTTATTTACCTAGGACATGAACAGGGAAATCCATTTCTAATTTGATAAAGTACAAAGTTCAAAGAGGAATGCTTTGAAATTCTGGAATATAGCAAGAGGACCAGTGATATGGTGTATATTACTTTAACTGTTTACTGTGCAATAAGAAATATAAGGAAATGACAGGGGGGGAAAAACTGAAATACCTTACATCAGGAAATTTGACCAGTTTGAAGAAATTGGCCAAAAAAGCCAACGGGGCAGACACACAGCTTGGATAAAGTGACCCATGGGGGTAGACTACGAAGCAGGATTACCCAGTTAGCTGGTTAACTGCACTGAGTAAAGTCTGGAACCCACCCAAATCTGGAACATGGACTGAAGTAAAAGATGTTGCAGGTTTTGTCCAGCTAACTCCGCAATCCTGCTTCGTAGTATACCCCACTGGTTGATTAAGGGCTCAAAAATAAACCGCCTGAATATCCTCCCAGACAAATTAACCATAAAGAATGCAAATAGACAGCTTATGACTAATTGGACCAAACACCTGTAATCAGCAAGACAGGGTTGCTCCCATCTGGACCTCCGGCTTTTGATATGTTTATATCTGCAGAGCTCAGTCTGACTGGATTGAAAAAAGCGGACGCTGTAATTTAGAGCCGTTTTGCGACCTAACGGAATCGAGTTGAGTAATTCTGAAAGTTCTTACCTATTCTGGCACTTGTCCTCTGCACAAATCTCAGCCGGCTAGGGCAGACTATGAACGGTTCGCCCGTAATAGTTTTATCGAGCTATAACCAATAATTTCTATACAAACTAGTCATTTCAATACAACCCCCAGCCAGCGGCGTCAGTGTTGCAGGGTCAGAGCGAAGAAGTCTGGCGTCCATGTTTATTTTTCACTGGTTTGTATAGAAATGATCGGTTATAGCTCAATAAAACTATGGATTACGGGCAAACCGTTCATAGCCTGCCCTAGCCGGCTGAGATTTGTGCAGAGGACAAGTGCCATAATAGGTAAGAACTTTCATAATTACTCAACTCGATTCCGTTCGGCTGTAAAACGGCTCCAAGTTATAGCATCTGCTTTTTTTTCTTCCCCCCAATGCAGTTAGATAGAGCTCTGTCTGCAGATAAACATATCAAAAGCCAGAGTTCCAGATGGAGCAAAAGACAGAGGTGTATGTGCACTTCTCCCAAAACAGCAAACAGGCATGGTGCTCTGCAGCCAAACGTTATAGTAGCATGTGTATCTAACGTTATGTGTCGCTGTCACAGAGCATCCTCGTCACATGGGAATTCTGAGGAGGTTGTTACTCCACGGCAGCATGTTACTGTCAGCAGGATAATGGCAGTACTCCCACAGAATGAAGCACTGTAATTGCAACCTGCTTTTGCACCAGAGCATACAAACTAAACCATTTAAACAGACTAGGTGCAAGCTAAATTAGATGCAAGAGCTCACTGGGTAGCTAACCTAGCCTGATTTAGGTTTCCACGGTCCCTAAATAGTTAACACAAGAAGCTAACTAGCCAGCGAGCAGCAGCATGGCTTTCTGTTCACGAATCAGCTTTAACTAAGGTTACCTGATTTTGTTGCCAGTCTTCATTCTGATCCACTGTGGGATCGGTCGGTTTTGCTTCTGCTTCTTCGCGAGAAAGCGCTTGATCCTGAAAGTCTTGTGGGAAGACTAAGAGCAAAGAAACATGTAAAGTTAATTAGTTCATACATAAACTGATAAATAGTTTGCAACGTTATATCCATAGCCGATGTTAGTTATGTATCCACAATCTGAACAGGTCATACATTTTCTACTAGCCAATAACTGTTAAAGCTAAACTGGCATTTTCACCACCTTAATGTTACTCGTTATTTTTTATTTATTTATATATATCGAAGAACACCGAGGCGTAGCCAAAAAGTCATCAACTCGCAGCAAAGCGGCTACTATCTGGTGCTCGGCACCTACAATATATTTTTCTTCACATGTCGGTCCAAGCAAATAAATTCTTACAGCAAAATGTGAGTTAACAACTAATTTCCCTGGTAATACAATCAATTCAAGGATTTAACCCGCATATACGAGGATGTTAAAAGATATTTTCTCACCATTACGAATCAACCGTCCTATCACCACAATGGCGGTAGTCGAAAAGAGAGAACTCTGGGAAATGGTATGATTGAAATTGTGTGATTGCGTTCGCGCTACCCAGTGGACACAAACAGTACCACCGATACTATCAAGTCAGGTGTGTTCGTCCCATCAGTTCAGACACAGAGGTTTCAGTGGCGATAGGGAGGGACAAGCATGAACAGGTGTAAGGAGTGAAGGAAGAGATGATAGGATAGCAGCTGTATGGAGGAGGACTGGAGGAAGAACAGTATTGTATCAATCCATTTTATAATATTGTAAGCAAATTCAACACCAAAGCTGGGGTCTTATGCCCTTTAAAATACAGATACAACCCTGCAGCCTCCAGATAAATGCATGTGCCTGATTCAACAGTTGAGGGTCTGTCAAGAAATACACCCAGATTAAAGAGCCACAATAACCTAAACACAAGAGGAGGGGAGGGGTAAAGTGAGGGAGGGAGGTAGCCCATGGTGCTGTGACAAGCACAAGAGCGATTACAAGAAATGAACATTGGGGTATTACAAAAAGCAGGATTACTGAGTTAGCTGGATAACTGCACTGAGTAAAACCCAGAACACTCCAAAATATGGAACATGGACTGAAGTGTAAAAAGAGCTGTTCTGGATATTACACAGTGCAGTTATCCAGTTAACTCAGTAATCCTGCTTTTTGGAATACCCCCCAGTGCCGCTGTGAAGGAGAAGGAAATGAGGTCGGAGGTTACTATGGAGCATATAACATTTTACAGCACAATAGACAAAATTTGCTCTGTTACCAGCTCCACTATATAGATAATAGTACATATCTCAAATACATTCTTGTGTAACAAATGGGTATGGGCAGTGGGTTAGATAAAGATTAGATACAACAAAAAACTGTAAACAATGACAAAATGTCACAAGCATATGGATGACAATGGAACTTACCAAATTGCAGTACCACATCCAGAATTTAGAAAATATTCTGGAAATTTTCTTCAAACATCTCTGATAACCTCCTTTCATTCCTGGGGGTAATGGTAGCACATGTTATTATTACACTGCCTGACCAAAAAAAAAGTTGCACACTCTAATATTTCATTGGACCGCCTTTAGCTTTATGGCGCGCATTCGTCGTGGCATTGTTTCGACAACCTTATGCAACGTCAGAACATTTATTTCTATCCAGAGTTGCATTAATTTTTGGTTGGGATCTTGTATTGACGACGGGAGAGTCGAACCATTCCGTAAAGTCTTCTCCAGCACATCCCAAAGACTTTCAATGGGGTTAAGGTCAGGACTCCGGTGGCCAATTCATGTGTGAAAATGATTCCTCATGCTCCCTGAACCACTCTTTCACAATTTGAGCCCGATGAATCTTGGCATTGTTATCCTGGAATATGCCCATTGATGGGATAACCTGGTCATTCAGTACATTGAGGTACTCAGCTGAATTCATTTTATTGCTGCATAACGTTGCTGAGCCTAGGCCTGACCAATTGAAGCAACCCCAGATCATAACACTACCTCCAGAGGCTTGTACAGTGGGCACTATACTATGCATGATGGGTGCAACGGCGACTTTTTTTTTGGCCAGGCAGTGTATAATATATATCAATACATATCATCTGTAAGTTTTTGTGACATCATACCTGACCTCACAGTATACACACAAACACATAAAAAAAGTACTAGATAGGTAATATTACAACTGCACATTCTATGAAATGCTGCCACTATCTTGTAGTGGGACCTAACCAGGAAGTGGTCAGATAAATTAACAGCTTTAGCTTTATTCAGATTTGTTCTTTGGATACATTTTCAATATGAATCGTCTAGACTGGAAACCCAATTTCAAAACATTGTCTGTGATAGTAATATTATGTACAATGTACATAATTGACAACAACATTTAATGGACCTCACTACTGTAGCCTGTAAATGGTCAAAACAAACTGAGAAACATATCTGGGTCAAATAGTTGGTAATACATTTGATAATGATGGTGCTCTTTACCCATTGATGTGCATAGATTCAAGCACATATGATACCCATTAGAACCTCTAAGATCTCTGGATCTTTATCTGTAGCTAGTTACCTGACATTGAGAGGAGTAAGCAATAACCTCAGTGAATGTATCTAGCTAATGGTTGTCTATGCTCTATTGATGTATATTGACCAGCTCCACTATATAGACAAGAGATAGATTAACAGATAAATATAAATACACATCATGTGTCTAAAATATTCTTTCTGATGGATTAAATAACATTCACTGTAAACAACTGCAAAAAACATATGAATATGGATGATCAACTGAACTCACTACACTAGAAGTTAGCAAATTGTTTTCTTCAAAGTGATCCAACCTTCATCCATAGTCTTGAGGGTAATTATTGAAGTTTAAATGGTAGCACATAACATATAAGTAACTGTAAATTATTTTGACATCATATTTGACCTCACAGTCCACAGAACTTTGTTTGGCTCAGAGGCCACTTGTGACTCATCACAGTTCTATAGACATCATCACAGAAGGCCACCATATCTATTTAAATCAATCAGACGTGAATGCACATTGTCAGCAGAGAAAAGAAGGTAAACAAGTTCGAGCAGATATGCCAACAGTCATGCCAAACCTATATACAGGCAGACATAAAACAATGAATGGTTATTATGGTAGACAGATAATGCAAATAGATCAACATTTGAACAGATCTGTCTGTACATAGGAATAGATAGAAAAGTGTACAGTGAAACAAATCTAGATATTACACACCATAGCCTGGTGACACTAAGCAAATGAATCAATCAGACACAGAGACGTATAGATCAAAACATACTGTATTTTCATTTTATTTCCATATCTATTATGTTGATATTAAAACTGACAACAGATTATTAAAAGATATTTAACAGATGACTGTATCTGGAGCTTGCTACAAAACAGCATTGAACAACATCGAACTGAAAATGTATTCCTTATTTAATAAAGGCAGCAGATCGCATACAGTAAAAGCCCATGAACCAGATCTACTGGCCTTTGATGTATATACATCTATAGTCAGACATTCATTTTTGTTCTTGGCATGTACTCACATATATTCCAGTTAAAACTTCCCTGGCCATTGATTAACCTATAAGGATGTATGAATTGTGGCGGCAGTGTAGTATAATGTGTATATAGTATAATGGTTAAGGAACTGGCCTTCCCAGGTAGGACAGTGCCGTTGTACCCTTGAGCAAGGTACTTAACCTGAATTGCTTCAGTATATATCCAGCTGTATAAATGGATAATATGTAAAAAATGCTAAAAAGTTGTGTAAGTCGCTCTGGATAAGAGCGTCTGCTAAATGCCTGTAATGTAATGTAATTGTAGATCTGACAGCTGCTGTACACAAAGTGAGATAGGCTGCATCACTGTGTCCAAGCGCTCAGACCCTCTGGCCCTGCACGGTTCTTTTCTCCCAGGTAATTAACTGAACAGACTGCGACATATTAGCCAGATGTGTCTTCACACCCCAATCCCAGATAATGGGAGGGTGGAAAACCAGCAGTTCTCGGCCCTCGAGCACAGTCATTTGAGTAACAGAGGCCTAGGAGGTTCCACTACTTCTTAGGTTTCTACCAAGGCCTTTCCTTCTGCTTCAAGTTGAGCGTAGGCATCACTACAGATTTCAGCAAATCAGAGAACAGTGAAGTTCCTTTCACCAATGACATCTAGGTTCCATTTTCCATTTTTGCCTCTTGCACAGATACACTGCCTGGCCAAAAAAAAAGTCGCCGTTGCACCTGTCATGCATAGTCCCCACTGTACAAGCCTCTGGAGGCAGTGTTATGATCTGGGGTTGCTTCAATTGGTCAGGTCTAGGCTCAGCAACGTTATGCAGCAATAAAATGAAGTCAGCTGAGTACCTGAATGCACTGAATGACAGTGTAGTGTATGTCAGGCAGTCAGGCAGTGTATGACCAACCCACTTATTTTAGGGTATGAAAACGTATGAGCCAAACGTCATGGCAAGGACATCTCAATAATATCGACACTCATTTTAGAACACTACATCATAAAAGCAGCATTTCTCAAAGTGCGCTGTCATTTATTGAGAGAATACAGTTACCTGATAATTCCATGCCCATCATACTAGAGAATGCCATAATGCTTGAGCTCTTCCAACTGGTACCTGCATCTACCTTTAATGCATTTTCTTAAATAGGTAAATGTGAGATGCTTCCAAAAATGTAATTTTGTATCAATATCATTGGACAGTGTTGACAAACACTGTTTAAAACAAATACATTTTTATTACACAATTCGTTATATACCTCCCAATACATTTCCTTGTTTGCTGCATTAAAGGAAATAAATTAAACGTTCAATGTACACAACTGGACGGAAAGTAAGGCTAGGCAAATCAACGTGAACAGTACCATCACTTACTATAGCATCCGTCACATATTAAGAAGGACACTGTCAAAATAAAGCTATGTGGTTGCACTACAGAATGCCAGCTATTTGCGCAGCTTGGTCATGTATGGACAGAACGGTCATGCTCATCTGAAAATCACTTGTTTCACCTGAATCATTCCATGTGTGGAAATGTACAAACTCAACATGAGGGAATAGTTCCGATGAACCAAAACAATGCAGCAGCGTATTAAAGTTAACACCACCTCACGGTGGTTCAGGTTGCAGTGAAGAAAGGCACAGCACCAGTCTCCAAACTCAACCTTGCCACGGTTTCCCATGCAACCATCATCTTCATTGATATTGTACCTTGTTGATATTTTTCCAGTTTAGTTTACAGAATTGACAGCAAGTTTCCAATGGTGAAACGGGTTATACAAATGTACTTTATTTTGCACATCGTTCATTTCAGTTGAGCAGTTTTGAGGGGCATTAAATGTCCCCTGCAATTGAATATTTTTAAGCTTATAAGCTGTAGTAGCATACTATGCAGCCTCGTGCACATAATTAGCTCTACATTAGCTCTGCATCAGAACCAGAACCAAACAGCTCGACCAAAGAAATGCTCCTTTTGATAAAACTATGCACACATGCTTTGGGACGACAGAAATGAACAACAGACTGACAGTACGGGTGGAATTAACTGACTTATACACTGCTTTTGAAAGAGTGAAGAAACAGAAGAGGTAAGGAAGAACAGGATATTGTTGAAGGGAGCCATCACACTCTAAAAAGGCAGAGGAGCTTTCGATGTGTACCTCCCTTGGGCACAGTGTGTAGGCATTACTTACGAAGGTGCAGACCTTCCAAATGCATTATATGAACCACAGCTACTCTACTGCATAGTACAGCAAATGTTTGGCTCTGTGTCCTCTCTAAGGTCACTTTCGGTTCACTTGGTCCAATGAGCTTTGGCCTCTCATAGCGTGCCCCATTTCTGAGTTGACATTTGGATAGTGAAAGCTTTCCCTTGCTTTTCTCAGAAGCAAAGACTAAAACTGGGGCTGGTTCAGGCACTGGAGGGCGACACAGGCACGTATATTGCGGAGGGAGAGGAGGAAGAGTGAGGTACGGCCTGGCTCTGGCTGAGGCACACCCCTCTCATGAGTTTGCCTTGATCCCCTTTGTCCTCACTCATCTCTCGTCTACTTCCTCTTTTGTTCGTTTAATCAGTCATCTACTTTGTCTCGCGGAGACATCGCCTCACTCTCCAATTTCCTGTCTGCAGCCTGGTCTCCTCCTCGGTTGCGGCTTCTGGCCCCTGGCTGGTACAGCTGGATGGCAGGGCGATCCTAACATGTACAAAAACATGTAAAGTCAAGCAAGTTAAAGCTACAAAAGATGCAGCAAAAAATTAGCATATGTATATATATATATACACACTTATGAACATGTTTTAATGGTCTTGTCTGCTGCCACAGGTCTGAACTGAGATTAAGAGAGCTAAATGATGAAAACAAATGAATGCTTTGGATCCCTTCATAGCTACCTTGTTTCGTACGCGGTCTCTTTTGGCAGCGTCTTCCTTCCTGTCTTCTTTGGCGGGCTTCTCAGATTTATCAACGTGACCAGAGGGGTCTCCGGCATTCTCATTCTTTCTCTTCTCCCACACACGGTCTTTCTCCTTCTTTCCGTCCTCGTCTCGTCTCCGGTAGTTCTCCCCGTCGTGACGATCCCTCTTCCTCCGCCGGTCATCGTCTTGTCTCCTCATGCGCTCCTTCTCTCTCTGACGCCGCTCCCTCTCCCTGTCCCGGTCACGTTCCCTCTCCCGTTCCGTGTCCCGATCTCTGTGCTCCTTCCGCCCATCCTCCTCAATCCTGCTTCAAGAAAACAATAACCAACGAATGAGTATTTCCACCTCGAATATGGCATACAAATCAGTTAAAGCGAATCAAAGACTCACTTCCTTCCACGATCTTCACGGTTTTCGTTGTTTAGCCGCTTCTTTGAGTCGGTACCCCCCAAAGTCTTGTCATCCTTCAGCTTGTCCTTTTCGGTTTTCTTCACCTTGTCTTTGGGCTTGTCCGAGTCAACATCGTCCCCTTTCTCTGGCTTTTTCAAGAGCTGAACACACGCATGAACAAGCAGCACAATTTTGCAAGGTATAGTTGAGTGGAATTAATTTGAAATATGTAGTCTGACTCTGAATAAAGAAATATGAATTTCACTCCACTGAACTCAAGTTGAGGTGCCTCAAGTTTCGTTCAAAATCAGGTAAAAAGTAAGTAAAGCAAAAAGTGTATTTGTAACCTATATGACCAGGTTAAAAAGCCTTGAACTGTGCAATGAAATTTCACCCAAGTGGAATAAGAATTCTGTACACTGCCATTAAGCAAACTCTGGCTGGGATTCCAAGCCTCTCCCATATCAATACCTTAATCTTTGGCTCTTCCTTAGATTTTTCCCCATCTTTCTCATGGTTTTTCTCTCCTTTTTTCAGCTTCTCTGCCTCCTTGCGTTTCCTCCTGTCCTCCTCCCGCCACTTGCGCCGCTCCTCGTCCCTCAGTCGCTTACGCTCCAACTCCCTTCGTCTCCTCTCCTCTTTCTTCTCCTCCCTGATTCGCTGGGAGACCAAACCATTTTTGAATGAGTACAGCTACTGAAATGGGCAGTGTCATCATCCCAGGGAAAAGCAAACCCCACCAGGATAAAACTTTACCTGTTTGTTTTTAAGGAAGTCCAAGAGAGGAGTTGTTTTCTTTGCTGAAGAAAAAAAAATCAACAAGTTCGAAATGCATCAAATGATCTGTATGCCTATATAGAGTACTTATATATACACACAAGTACCTCAAACTAGATTTACTTGATATACACATTAATTACAGACGAATACATTACTTCTAAGGTATAAGAATCAAAAACTCATAAAAAACATTTTACACACCTACTAACTCTTTTGTTTTAGCCTCTATTTCTTCCAGCAGCGTTTCAGGAGTAGATGTAAATTTTTCGTCATCTCCATTATAATGCTCCAAAAATTTCTTGTAGTCAGCATCTTAAAAACACAAGAAAAAAAAAAGACATCACAGTAATGTGCTCAAGGTTAACAAAAAAATAAATAAATAAAAATTGTGCCTTTGTAATTACCTTCATCAATAGTACCAGCTTTTGCATCTTTCTTCTTATTCTTCTTTTTGGCAATCTTTTGAAAAGGTGCAAACTCAACAATGGCTGGATATTCCTGTCCTGGTCCAAAAAATAATAATTTGGGTTAATATACCATTTATTAGATAGTAATAGGGCCATCTATAGGGCTCACCACATCCACTGTTCCCACCATATCAGTTAATCAAAATAGCACCTTCATAAATTAAATCTACAATTAATTTTTCACAGCATTACACTGTCACACAACACCAATGTCACAACCAATAAAGCAGGACACACCTCTGTTATCTATGAAAACATATCCATCAAACCGGTCTCTGAAAAGTACAATATCCTCTTGGTTTTTGAAATTTATGTAGGCCCTGGAGAACAGGTGGGGAAACTGGCTGTGAAGGTAAAAGAAAAATAATTAGTTATCTACAGGACACCATGTTTTTTTGTGGTAGTATACATTTTCCAAATACAGGCTGGTTTTACGTTTGTGTTTTAAGTCACCTCGTGTCATTGGAGAAGAATTCCAGGTAATCAACCTCGGGAAGAGGCTGAAGTTGCTCCTCCAGCTCCTCTTTCGTTAGACTGGGTGGGAGACGACGGACCACTATCTGTAATAGATGAATTATTGAAGAGGATACTTAATTTTTTCAAGGGCACTTTTGATGCCACGGACATAATTAAATGTGGTTCTATTGTGTTTTCCCACAGAAAAAAGTTGCTAACGTTAATTATTATTTTTTTAATTCAGAAAATTACACCGATATCAGTGATCGCAGGTAAGTTAGGTCTGTAATTCAAAATTGTAGTTGCTCCGTGTTATGTCAGGTGTACTTTAATACTGTAGCTACATATTAACGTTATATGATAAACGGTTATATCAAAGCCAACATCGATGTTTTTTTTGCTTGAGACTACGTTACCTAACTAACTTTAGCTGTTGATAATTTGTAGCTAACGCTAGCTAGCTAAATAGCTAACGTTATCGCTCTACATTTTCTGTTAACTCTAAATTAAAATCACGAATTGCACTACGAGCCGTATGCCTAGTTTAACTACACAGCAGCTGTCTGAATAAAAAAAACTGGCTTCATTTACGGCTAAGTTACATGAGACAGCTAGCTAGCTATTATAGCAAGTGCGTTAGCTATCGTGATGAAGCCAAAGCAGGCCTGCCCATCCCCTTCTCGATCGCACAGCTCGTTACCTTTGTCATCGCTTCCTTCTTCTCTTTACTGGGCCTTTCCTGCTTCTCGTTTTCCTCACATTTAATCTCCACTTTCTTCTCCCTCGGACGGGCATTCTCCTTGTCCTCTTTCATTTTAAAATGTAGTTTTTAGTAAGATCATCCGAAGTACGAATGAACCTCTGAACTTTTTTGTAGATTCAGTATTTCTTTCTGTTAGCAACACCCGAGAGTAATCGCTGATTGGTTATTAGTGTCCGCCCTAAAATAACGCGATAGAAAACGAGAGCTGTGGAACAGAAACGTTTTGATTGTTACATGAGATAACACTAGGAAGACCCACAGAACTGTATACGAACCATTTTTTTTACGGTCTGTGATAAGAACCTGTAAAATGTAATAGAACGTTTGTGTAGTTATAAGTGCCGAAATGTATTGAAGAATTGTACAATATTTAGTCTCCCTTAAATAAATCCCGTTTTTGGAAAGTGTCACATTTCAGCATTTAAAGAGTGTTGCCGTTTGCTTTATTCGGGTTATATGGTAGCTAACATCAATACCAAAAAACACAGTGTCAATAATTGCAAAATGGTTCCTATTAACAAACCACACAAACTATTATACATAGCCTACATTTATCATATAATTGTAGTGAATAAACGCTGTTATATTGTGAGCAAATCATAATGCAGTGCATCAGAACTTGATAGATGGCGCTCTTCAATTATTTCAGCCTTTTGGTGTTCTTGTTGCTTAGAAAACGTTACTCTTTTCACCGGAAGTTGGCGAATGACCGTCAACACTTTTAGGACGGAGGATAAAATCGCGATTGAACTGAATTTGTGATTAACCTGCCGCTATTAATCTGATTAAAATACTGTGGCCACAAGTCGACGACCATGTGGTATGAAATATTGCCCGGTTTCGGCATAATGGCGGTCTGTCTTATGGTTCCTGGTATCGCTACGATTCAGATACAGAAATTTACAAATAAAAAAAGTGTGAGTATCTCTATGGAGGGAGCCAACTGTCGCGACCTCTTCTTTTAGCTACCGTTAAATGCTTAAGCTAACGTTAGCTAACGAACTGTTGAACTGTATACGTTGGTTATCTAACTGTCTAACGTTATAAACAAGCTCTTTGAAACAGTGGATCGACCACTATAAACAAGCTTCTTGTGGCATTTTAAATAGAATTAATTCTGTCGTAATAGCTGGGTTGTTAGTATGACAGGGTGTTGGACACTGTAAATTCACAACAACGTTCATCGGTTAACTACTTTTTTTGCTACGCTGTGGATTATGTGAAAGTTAATGAAAGCCGGTGAATTGTGCTTTTCATCACCGTAGTTAGCTATTGTTATGACTATTGACATGATATGTAGCTAAAAGACATAAGCAGGTTAACGATAAGTTGAATGGCAACCAATACTTTCCTGTAGCAGGAAGTAGCGCAGAGTGAATAGCAGGTGTCAGACTTAAAGGGTCAATTGCAGGGTGCTTAGCTGGAGTTTAAACCTCTAGACCAGGGTTTTCAACCGGTTTTGATCCAGGGACCCCCACCCAGGCTCAAAGGCGTCCCGGGACCCACATCATGCGTTAAAAATGGTTATATTTTTTATATTTTGAAATATTTCCCCAAATCTATATATTGTCATTACATATCAAGTCTGGCCAGGGACCCCCAACGGTACTTTTAAGGAACCCCTTTTGAAAACCCAGGCTCTAGACCATGCACAGAACTGCATTACACAACTGGAACGGGCTAACGTTAATCCTTTTCCCACAGCTTTGAATAGCTGTTCCAGTTGTGGTCTAGAGGTGTAAACTCCAGCTAAGCAAACTGGAATTGACCCAAACTGTCAAACTGTTGTTAGTCACGTTGGTTAGCTAGGGCTGCAGTTTTTAGATTAACGACTAGAGAGTTGACAACTAGCTGCATTTGTTGCAACGTTATTGGATATAGCTAGATGGCCGAAACCTTGCAAATCCGCTAACCTTACATTGGTTTATTTTCAGACAAGTAGCATTGCACGGGTTCCGTACCACTGGTACCTGCTGGATAGAGACAGGCGACTGTTTGGAGTTGGAAAAAATAACACACCCAAGGTAGAACCTTGCGCATATACAAGAAGTATTTTATTCTTCAATGCCCTTGCTCGTGAATTGGAACATGAAGGTTGTTCTTGCGGGACGGGTCTAACATTTACACTTTTTTTTTTTTTTTCCTTTTTAGGGATTAGAAAACATAAAATGAAGACACCAGACTCCCGTCAAGATTTGAACCATGATTTGATTAATTGTACATTGAATGTATTAAAGGATTGAGAATTATTTATATTTGTTTTAAGTTTATTCAATTTCAAGTTACCAATAATATGTATTCATAGTTTACTACATGCTTGTTTTAACAACACACCTGTTTTGCACATGGCAATGCAACTCAAAAACTGGATGCATGATTCATCTAAAATGCCAATCAAGAAGCATTCATCAAAATGTTTTTAAGAAAAGGTAAAATTTTTAAAAAAAAAGAATACCGTGCATCTGCAAGAATAAAATCCTGCAAACTTCTCTGAGGAAGCCTCTCATGTTAGGTCAAAAACTGGCCCAATGAAGCCTTCATAGACTCTTCCACATCTCTCACCATGTTTTGATTTTGCCAACATGTATTTCCCATTTTTAAAAATAGGACTTATTTAAGAGTGCCTTTGAACTTGTCTCTCCTGAACAAATGCAGCAATTGGGTATAAGATGCATTTGCTGAATGGGCTGCAGAGGGTGTATGTTTCTGTTTAAAATTAATTCTACATTTTGGTGGGTGTGTGCTGGTCTGCTCTCCAGAATTGGCAGAGGGCATCACTCCTTAAAAGTCAATAGCCAATCCATAGAAATCACAGTACAGGTATTGAAGTGGCATAGTTTGAACTATGTCCAAATACATTTGGTTGAGATCCAACAGCTCTGAGATCAAGTATAATGAGTAAGAAGAATAGGCACAATATCCACATGCAAACATGTACACAGGCTCTCACGTTCGCTAGAGGCGTGCTCTGGGCGGAGACATAAGCTCTCTAGCCTAACGTGCAGAATAACCACAGCAGGCATAATGGGCTGCGCACCATCCAAATCCCCTAGCCTGAACCCTGTGGCTCCCTCTCCCAGGGACAGCTCTGACTTGGATACCTGCTCTAGCTTCCTGTCTAGCCAGAAGAGCTCCTCTTGCACCCCTGAGATGGCAGTGCATGGGTCAGCGTTTCAGCAAACAGCCTTTCTCTCAGGTAAGAGTCTAACTCTGGGCTTTGTCTTTGTGAAGCAGTGGAACCATGCCAGTAAATGAAATTAACTTAACAGCAACATGGCCAATGTGGCAATGTCAATATTAATTTAGCTTTTACAACAGGCTCAAGGATTTTGTATTATTTATTTTTTTGCCAAACAATAAAATGAGATTAACAGGCTAAAAAGATTATATTGGATTGACAAACTACAAAAAATAAAGAAAACAAAAATAATATTGGAAGGATTACTGTAAATATATAACATTGTGAATATCCACATTACAGTAACTATACAAAAAACATGTTGGTGTGTGCAGCCACACCATGTTTACATGACCTGACAGCAAAGACAGATGGACTGTTCTTCTCTTTGTTTGCATTAAGTATTACTTCTGCCCAAATGCTTCATATGGCCATCCATGTGAATGGATGGACTTTAGTCATGTTTCTGAAACTTTAGTTTTCCTGAGACATTATAAGATGACAGTTCCAAGGTTTAGATACAAAATTAATATTGACGGGAGAGTTAATTGTAAACTGACAATATTATCCATTTCGTCTTTGCTAGAATGAACCATGAAAGGGGAGAGAAGAATATGAAACTGGTATACTTTTAAAAATAATTCCTGTTCCTTGATCTGTATTGTCTATTTGTCACCTTAGTTCCTCGCAATGACCACCATGACTGCCCTCTGCTTCCATCTTTGACCCTTGACCCTGAACGGCGTCAGCTGACAGTCAGAGAGCCACGGGAGACCCATACACAAGAGGTTTTAAAATACAGGATGAAGTAAACTCATGTTTCATAAGGAGCCTTGAATGGTTTCTTTGTGATCACAGCCTTACAAATTAAAGATAGTCACTACAAGCAAAATCATTTTGTCAAGTTTCAAACCACATGTTTTGTATTTAAGAGGATGCTAAAATGAACTCAACTGAAATCTCAACTGTTGTGGAATATTTATCTGGAACAGCTTTTTCACAAGATAGTATAAGTCTAATTCGGGTTTATGACACATAACAAATGCTATGCTACATTTTACGTTGAAATTTCCCATCTTCTTGAGCTCATGACCCCTTTTGACTGACCTACCTTCCATTTCAATTATAAATTACATTAAATTGTAAATTTATAACTACAGTTTAAGTTGGAAGTTTACATACACTTAGGTTGAAGTCATTAAAACTAATTTTTAACCACTCCACAGATTTCATGTTAGCAAACTATAGTGTTGGCAAGTCAGTAGTTAGGACATCTACTTTGTGTATGACACAAGTAATTTTTCCAGCAATTGTTTACAGATTATTTCACTTTTAATTCACTATATCATAATTCCAGTGGGTCAGAAGTTTACATACACTAAGTTGACTGTGCCTTTAAATTGCCTTGGAAAATTCCAGAAAATGATGTCATAGCTTTAGAAACTTCTGATAGGCTAATTGACATTATTTGAGTCAATTGGAGGTGTACCTGTGGATGTATTTTAAGGCCTACCTTCAAACTCAGTGCCTCTTTGCTTGACATCATGGGAAAATCAAAAGAAATCAGCCAAGACCTCAGAAAGAAAATTGTGGACCTCCACAAGTCTGGTTCATCCTTGGGAGCAATTTCCAAACGCCTGAAGGTACCACGTTTGTCTGTACAAACAATAGTACGCAATTATAAACACCATGGGACCACGCAGCCATCATACCGCTCAGGAAGGAGACGCGTTCTGTCTCCAAGAGATGAACGTGCTTTGGTGCGAAAAAGTGCAAATCAATCCCAGAACAGCAAAAACAGCAATCCCAATAACAGCAAACGACCTTGTGAAGATGCTGCAGGGAACAGGTACAAAAGTATCTATATCCACAGTAAAATGAGTCCTATATCAACATAACCTGAAAGGCTGCTCAGCAAGGAAGAAGCCACTACTCCAAAACCACCATAAAAAAGCCAGACTACAGTTTGCAACTGCACATGGGGACAAAGATCTTACTTTTTGGAGAAATGTCCTCTGGTCTGATGAAACAAAAATTGAACCGTTATGTTTGGAGGAAAAAGGGTGAGGCTTGCAAGCCGAAGAACACCATCCCAACCGTGAAACATGGGGGTGGCAGCATCATGTGGTGGGGGTGCTTTGCTGCAAGAGGGACTGGTGCACTTCATAAAATGGATGGCATCATGAGGAATTAAAATTATGTGGATATATTGAAGCAACATCTCAAGACATCAGCCAGGAAGTTAAAGCTTGGTCGCAACTGGCTCTTCCAAATGGACAATGACCCAAAGTTAAACAATTTAAAGGCAATGCTACCAAATACTAACAGAGTGTATGTAAACTTCTGACCCACTGGGAATGTGATGAAAGAAATGAAAGCTGAAATAAATCATTCTCTCTACTATTATTCTGACATTTCACATTCTTAAAATAAAGTAGTGATCCTAACTGACCTAAAACAAGGAATGTTTACTAGGATTAAATGTCAGGAATTGTGAAAAACTGAGTTTAAATGTATTTGGCTAAGGTGTATGTCAGCTTTCGACTTCAACTGTACATATGTATAGAGCTCAGAGCAACCTTCAGATGTGACAAATACCTAAGGATACCATATTTTTAACATTTTTAACATTCAAGACTGAACCACAGATACCAGCAAGAGGCAGTTTAGACTGGTTTAAAAATTTACAGGGTATATATTGTAGTACGGAATGTAGGGTATATTTTATTACACAATTTCTCCTCTTGTTGGCTACCTCTTGCCTAATTAACTTCCTTTTTAACAATTTTTCAAATATATAAGACTTATCAACTATATGGAATGACCTTTATATTTATAATTTTAACATCTCTATTTAAGCTATAGGACAAGGGGTCAAAGCAAAGAACACTTCCTGCAGGTTACAATACTCACTACCATTTTTTGTTGACTTGGTGCATTAAACACTCTAAAGGAAAACATGTCGAACCTGTAAATTATCCATCTAGATAAAAAAATAAAGCAACATGACAGCAAGCTTTGTTCATTTTACTCCTTTGCCAGATGTAGAATTTTGTGCACCAACATATGAATATTAAATCTTATCCATTCACACAACACTCTATCTTAACATTATGAGCCAATATATCTGCAAGTTTTTTTCATGCTATAGGCTGGGAAAAAGCAAGGCTTTGAGAAAGTAGTAAAATATTTCACTTGGAAGCCAGAATGTCCTTCAAAAATAAAGGAACAATATTGAGATATGTTCAAACAGCCCAATAATACAAAGTTATTATTACAGACCCTTGTTTTTTAATGATTTTATTAAGCAGAATTATATACAATGGTCTCCATGTGATTTTGAAATAAGTGAAGCATTTTATACTAATTTTAGCTAACTCATTGACAGAGTTTAGAATTGGATTGTTGTCATCAAAATTACAAAATGTCATATAAACCGAACACCGTAGTTCTTAAAATGTGTACAAAAATATCAAGAGACTTCAGAAATCGCATAAAATGAACAAAGCTTAAAAAAAGTATATACAGTTGAAGTCAGAAGTTTACATACACTTAGGTTGAAGTCATTAAAACTAATTTTTAACCACTCCACAGATTTCATGTTAGCAAACTATAGTGTTGGCAAGTCAGTTAGGACATCTACTTTATGCATGACACAAGTAATTTTTCCAACAATTGTTTACTGACAGATTATTTCACTTTTAATTCACTATATCACAATTCCAGTAGGTCAGAAGTTTACATACACTAAATTGACTGTGCCTTTAATATTTTGTCGCATATCCTTTGCGTGCCGTGACTTCCTGATGTCTGTGACCCAACAACATCAAAAGACTCTTCATATAGAGTCTAGAGATCCATTCAAATGCAGAGACATTATAGTATCGTTTGTAAGAGTACCAGAAAATAACATATCAAGAGTCTTTTGATGTTGTTGGGTCACAGACATCAGGAAGTCATGGCATGCAAAGGATATATGACCAAATATTATAAATTTAAAGGCACAGTCAACAGTGTATATAAACTTCTGACCCACTGGAATTGTGATATAGTAAATTAAAAGTGAAATAATCTGTAAACAATTGTTGGAAAAATTACTTGTGTCATGCACAAAGTAGATGTCCTAACTGACTTGCCAACACTATAGTTTGCTAACATGAAATCTGTGGAGTGGTTAAAAATGAGTTTTAATGACTTCAACCTAAGTGTATGTAAACTTCTGACTTCAACTGTACCATGTCTAAAAACTTTTTAGTCAAAACCAGGAACCCCAAATTCACATATTTATTTTAAGTTGTTGGGTCTATTGCTTATCGCTGCCTTTCGTTTTCCTGGACACCATCTCACGGAAACTGGACAGAATCTTGGTCTCCCTCTTCCTGCGTTCCTCCAGATTGAAGGATGCCAATGCTCTCTTCTCATCTGCACTATAGATCTGGTTTTCCTTTCTCAGACGCACGGCCTCCATGCGTCGATGCCTAAGGGGGGAGAGAATCAAGAATCATAAATAATGTGAAGGATTATAAATGGGTTTTAAACAGGCTCCAGACAGAAGTCCATTACAATAAACTATAAGCAGTTCTCTCCCACTGTAAATTCTCCAAAGCCAAAGGTTGAAATACGGACAGAACAGAACAGACAATGTTGGGGGGCCAGGTAATGGACTCCCACAAGCACTGGTTGCATATTCAGTAGAGGGTGCAAAAAGGAGCCAACTCTGATCACAGCCATCAGTTTAGAGTAAATGCTATATTCACAAATCTTTACAGTGGATCAGATGGACATGACAATCTCATCATCATTGTACACCATCATTCCATCCAAAAGGTGTACCGATCAGTGAACTGGTGCACATGCTATGACTGGAGTGGATATATTCATTTTCTAAAACACTGAACAAACATCAGGCTAAAGAGAAAAACTATAGTACATATTTAGCCTTGAATATTTTATTTGAGTAAAGCAAATTTGAGTGCAAAAATTTGCCAGGGTTAGTCTACAAAGGCTGGGAAAGTCTACAAAGGTTAGTCTACAAAGTCTGGGAAAGTCAGCTGGTTTAATTCATTATTTTATATCACTTATTTATTTACAGTATCGCAAAGTGTCAGGAGAGTACACCTTATAATTAATTAACTACACAATCCCTAACAGAAACCAATCTGACATCCACTGTTTGTACAATTGTGTTTTTACCTGCTGCCACTCATCACAAAGCCAGACTTCTCAAAGTCTACAATCTCATCGCTGGTCAGTCCAATTTCACCTCTTCTAGGGATACGTTTGCCAGCTTTCACATACTCGGCCATGGCTGCACCTTCACCTGGCAACAATGCGTGTCCAAAACTAGAAGAAGAAGAAATACATCAGCATTTATCACTGTATAATGCAAAGACCAACTGAAGAGAAAACTGTTATGATTTGTGTGCAATCACTAGTGGCACTGAAAGATCTACCACCAAATTGTTGGGCTAGTGTGGTAGAACGTGATGCCAGGAAGAGTAGCTCTCATGTTTAGAAATTGTACAGATTAAAACAATAGACCATAAACTCATAATGGATTACTTGCCATCTGATTGTGACAGCCACCAATTACCTATCAAGCTTGTTACATATATCTTTGCTGAGGTCAGCCAGCAAGTTGTAAAGCTTTATGTAATTGCTTGAATGCTAAGTGTCAATTCAGCTAGCAAGGATAAATGAGTGAGCAAAATTAACAAAATTAGGTAGCAAGCAAGTTTAATCCTTTAGCTAATTGGCTAAGAGGAAATCAAACTTAAAATGTTCTACCATTCCAAGGAAACTGGAAAATGCACTCATTACATAATAAACAGAACCTGGCTATAATAGCGCTTATGCTTCGATCACCTAAACTATTTACACAGCAGCATTCATTCAGTTTAATATATGATTTATCAAATAGTTAAGCATTTGATGTCAACAAACTGCATAAAATATCTGTTTTAGTTCTGGAAAAGGAGGAACATTTTATTGGAAGGGCATGTTCATCATGTGTTGTCTTTTCCTTAAGTGCAACAGACACACACACACAAACAGTGAATAAAGACCAGAAAAGTACCCACTCCATAAGTTTGCCTTCCTGGGCCAGATGGGTAAGGGGAACCTCAGGGCCCATGATCTGTGGACCGTCACACGATCTCTCCACCCACAGCTCTCCACTTGGGTCCTCCTCCTGTTCACTTTGGTCACTGCTTGATTCACTAGACTGTTTACGGCTCTTCTTACTCTTCTTCTTCTTTGACTTCTTCCTACAGGACACGAGTTAGTGCATCAGTGATCAAAATGCCATTATAGGAATTTGAGAGACATGGTCAGTGAGATGGAACATAAGCGGAAGTTACTTTTTCTTTTTTTTCTTCTTTTCCCTCTTTTTTACTTCCTCTATAAAACAAAAACACAAAAACAGAAATGTGATATTAGCTAGGTGCAGAGACAGGTGGGTGAAGTGAGTTTCCTCCCTTCAATGTAAAGTGCTCTAAGATCATCTGATGTAAGGTCCTAAACACATCCAATCCATTATTATTGTTGTTATCATTATGTTTGTGCTTTGAAAATGATGCATGCTGGGCAATCTCCTTACCCTCTGAGTCACTTTCAGACTCACTGTCCTCCGACTGCTTTTTGTGCTTCTTTTTACGCTTTTTCTTCTTCTTGCGTTTCTTCTTCTTTTCTTCTGCACATTAAATCAAACTTGTGCATGTTACAATGCTAGTCAAAGTGTTTAGACATATTGCATTATACCTTTGTGTTAACAACACTGTGTTGACACAACGTAAATTACAACCCTCTCATTCGTAATCAAGGCTGGGCAAAAATGGCCATCCCATAAATTTAGGTTTATCAAAAAATGTATCATTATGGAAGTCAAGGGATTTACCTTCGGAACTTGATTTGCCTTTATTCACATCATCCTCCACAGGGGTATGCTCATCAGAACTTAAAGAAATAAATGATTGTTGGTTTTAAATAGGATTTGGTAGACTCTGCTCTCCATTATACAGCTTAGTGACATTGTGCATTATGGAAACGTTTCAGAGAAAAAGAGCTGACTGAACACGGATTACTTTATACATGTGTATGGCAGCGTTAAAATGTACCAATTCAACACTGCAATGAACTTACTCTGGATCTCTTACTCTTGGCGAATAGCCCCACACTTCAGGTGACCCAAATTCCCCAATTTTCTCCCGTTCTTGTAGCCGTCTGAAGTCGAGAAACAAATAGATATAGTTGATGGAGACATTTTCCACATTGCCACAGTTACTATATTGCACAGAAGATGCAGTAAATGCATTTTTATTATTGGGGTGGATTAAACAGAGTCATTTAAACCTGGATCCATCTGTGCTGGTCACAAATACTTATGAATTCTACCGTGACTTCTTAACGGAGAAGACTTGACTGAGCCGTTAACTGATTACTGATGTAGATTTGATATCCTTTGAGTTTTCTTCTGCGAAAACCCTATATGAAACAAATGCATTTTATTCCATTGCATGTACTTTGCAGTCACTTAGCAGATGCTAGAGACTTACAAGTGGAGAACAAAAGTGTAAGTTTGTTCTTATAGAACATAGAAACCAATGCGTTTCGCTCTTAACTTCCACTGACCTTGCAATTATCACTAATAAGTAATCATTCAGCGTGGATATATTAAAGGTAACTGGCTATTTAAATCACCCTGAATGAGGGTGGATGAAGACATAACAGGGCTTTAAATAGTAATCTGTCAATATCTTGGTTAGTTCGCCAGTTTACATTACTGGTACTTATTTTGCGCCAGGCTATTCTGATTAAAAGGCTGCATCGCTAGCTTCTTACCTGGCCATAAAGGGGTCTTCTCTCGAATGCCAGTGACCATCATCCTTATTGTCATATTGCGCAAAACGAGGTCGATGGCCGTGTCTCTCATTCCTCTGGTTCGTCCAGGTTGCTCTCTCTCTGGACCTGGACCTAGATTGGCTCCGATGATTCCTCCTAGAAGTACTAGTCCCCTGTCCCACCTTGGAATCGCACAATCGCATAAGTCTTTCGTTGATGGAACTTCCATCATGTTTCTTGTTTGGTCGGTGCGCTGGACTTAAATCACGACTCCTGGATCGACCACTTCGTTTGTGGACGTTTCTAGGCTCTGGGCTTCGACTCATTGACCGATCGACAGAAGGCATGTTTTTGTTTGTTTAAGTTCCCTAGTTCGGTAACGTTAGCTAGCTAGTTAGTTAGTTACCGCCTGGATACAGAACTCTGTCGTGCTAGGCACCTACAATGCGTATTTAGTGATCATAACCTTTCACTCAGTAAGGATATAAATTGTTATGGACCACCGTAAAGACAAGTGCGAAATCTTCGTAGAACTGAACTTACTTCCTCTTGTGCTTCCACCAGTGGTGGGCTGATGTAAGCGAACCCCTGTCCGTCGAAAAACGTTTCAGTAGTTCCGAGTTTCTGAGTACCTACGTTTTGAACAATTATTTAAGTAGTAACGTTATGTGTTATATAACATCTGACATTTTCAACAAATCAGTTAGAATAGTAATTATTCACCAGTTGCTAATTTGACGCTATGTGTAACTGTGTTAGCGGTCTCACATTTTCACCAGCTAGCCTGCTACTAATTTTTTTTGCTAAACGCCGTTTTGACAGCTAATTTTAGCTGGTTGCACAGGCTAACTAGCTTGCTATGTAGCGATTAACGAAAGAGTAATTATGGCGTTAACTATGTAGCGCTGTAGGTATTGATATAAAACCTTACAGATTCGCAATAGTGCACTGCTAGCTGACCAAAACTGCACAGTTCACGCTAAAATAACTGTGCAATGGTACCGAACTACCGATGCAAGGGGCGACTACACGGAAAACACGCGATTCAAAGGAAATTATCGGGTTGCGACTCCTGTTGGTCATGCGATTAACTAGCAGGTCGTTTCAGCAGGAAAAGGGAGTGCGGTGTTTTGTTGTCTGGCGATATATTGGAAATATAAAACAAGGGCATACTGCTTGGCTTTGCAGGTAAACAACCCATTCGCGATTTATATTATCCTTTGCACACATTGGTCTGGTGTATTGATTTGCCTTAATTGGAAAGATCAGTTCGCTGCAAATAAGGCCACAACCCGCCGTGGACCAGGAAGGAACATTCATTGAGAAAACGGTTTTTCTTTTTTCCGTTTACATGGCTAGTTAGCTAGCCAGTGTATTCGCAATGCTATTGCTCGTCACTCATAGTAATTGATTTTAAAATATATTTTCTTAGGTAGCTAGCAAAACATGAAATAACACTTTGCAGCACAGCTGCTTCAAGCGTCCGTATTCGCTTGCAAATAATTGACAAGCTAGATCGGTTGCTTGCTGAACTTTGTGTTGCCAGCAAGCAAACGCTGACGGATTGAAGACACGCTAGCCAGTTAACGTTAGCTTGCAAGGCTTCACAGCGTAGGCCTCTTACTAACTTGTGAATTCTCAGTTCTCAAAAATGCCTTTTTAGTGGCCGCTACAACGCTCACTGGTTGTGTTAAAATGTATTTTGATGAAACTATAGGGAAGACCTTCGATTGCTTATTTTGGTAATCTAATTTGTTAGAGTAACATTTGGCACTTGCATCTGTACCAAGTTAGCCAACGTTAGCTCGCTAGCTACCCACATCATAAACAAAACAAAAGAATTTACCCCGCGCCTCGCTATAGTAACGTATACGTTGGTAAACCATTAACTTGGACATAGTCATTGCATTTTAAACAATGTATGTTCAAAGATTTTCCTGGGATATATTTATTTATTTATTGTTTCCGAATGACCACCTGTTCGGTAGATAGCATTACTGCATCTGAAGTGGACCCATTCTGTTGTGCAGTAACCTTACACTGTGATTGGATTTGAATACGAGACAGAAAGAAGCTGTTTCGGTATAAATGTAAAGAATACTGAAATGAGGAGGTTGTATCAACATGGAAATGCTGCAAAATGCATTACAGTAATGTTAATGTCATGTCTAAGAGTCAATGTCATGTCACCCATGTCAAAATGCATTTATTTATTTATTGTGCAACATTAATTTGCGTTCAATAACGAACATTTGTGTCAGGTATTATTTAATTTTTACATATACCCCCGTTTATACATCCATCTAGTTCTTGTTAGCGCACTCAATTTGTTTAAAGATAAGCCTTGCCTGTATAGTTAAAAAAATATTAAGCATTGCATTTTTTGTCTGAACTAATTTTTTGTCCGAATCATTACTCATGTTTTTGTTTCGCTCTTTCCATAGGGATGTCGAGCTTAAAGCTGATTTCTGCGACTGACGCACTGTATTCAGGGTCATTACTGAAGTCTATCGATGAACAGCGGAATGTTGGATTGTTCTGCGATGTCACCATAATTATAAATGACCGTAAATTCAGGGCCCACAGGAACATCCTATCAGGATCTAGTACTTATTTCCACCAACTCTTCTCTGCCGCTGGACAGGTGATTGAGTTGGATTTTGTCAGGGCGGAGATTTTTGATGTAATCCTGAATTACATCTATAGTTCCAAGATCATCCGTATTCCCTCTGACTTGCTTGAGGAGCTCATTACTGCTGGCCAGGCGTTGGGTGTGAAATTCATCGCTAATCTGCATGTGCCGCTCTCCCAAGTCAAGGGATTGCCTGGTTTATCGAAAGAGCCAGGGGAGGAAAGTGTGAAATGCGAGGATGCCCAACAAAAGAATGATCTCATCAGACAGGTGGCTGGATCAGGGTGCACGTCCATTGTAACTGAGGCATTTTCACTGTATGCCGAAGAGTTTGATCAGGCCAATGACCTGGACAAAGGTGATGTTCTCTTCATCTCGAAGCAGGCATCCAAAAACAAAGGCAATCCTAGCAGCACATCCCACTGCTCCAGGTCCTCTGTAGTGATTGATGTGGATGGATCTTCTGTAAGGGAGGTGGCACCCAATAATGACAAGAAAATTGCAAGCTCTGAACCCAGTAAAGTAATAAGAAAAGCAGAGGATGGTGACAACAATGCATCTTCCTCTAAAAAGCTGGAGGCAGATGACCTGTCTCTCCATAGTAGCTCCTCAGAAGCCCAGCCTGACTCCAGCTCTCTGTCTGTCCCAGCGGAGTCTCCAATTGCAAACACCAATATGCGCCAGTCGCCTGCATCCTCTTCCCTGTCCAACACACCAGCTACCCCAGCACAGATTAACTGCTCCCCCACAAAATCCCCACCCAACACTGTACCAAAAGAAGACCAACAAATATTAGGAGTCCAGAAGAAGGAGCTGGCAGTTTTGGAAAAAGCAACAACCCAATCAGTGGATTTCAAAAGCAAGCTATCAGATGTTGGGTCACTGGGAACCACCAAAAATGGGGCAAGACTTAACAGCCCTCAATCTGCCACTGGGATAAAAAAGACAATAACACTAGATAAGGCATCAGAAATTGATTCCTTGTCTACTGGCTGCAAGGTATACGCCAACATTGGGGAGAACACCTATGATATTGTTCCTGTGAAAGAGGACCCAGGGGAAGGTGATTCAAAAGCCAGCAGGGCGAGGAAGTCACAAGTGCCACCTTCTTTCAGTCCAGATTCATCTCCAAACTCACCTCGCGGGGCTTCGAGCAAGAAGAAGGCAAAGGTTGAACAAGACGACCACTACGAGCTGATCATGGATGGGAAGACCTTTTATGTGTGCATCATCTGCAAGCGTCCCTATGTGTGCCTGACGAGCCTGAGGCGTCACTTCAACACCCACTCCTGGGAGAAGAAGTATCCCTGCCATTACTGTGACAAGGTCTTCGCCCTTGCAGAGTACAGGACCAAGCACGAGGTGTACCACACGGGTGAGCGCCGTTATCAGTGCCTGCTTTGCAATGAGTTTTTTATCAACTACCAGCTGCTCTCCTCCCACTGCAAGCAGGTTCACAACCAGGACCCTTCTGGCAGGAAGGAGAAAGATGACACCAATAACAACCTGTACCGCCTCCTGCCTTGTAAGACCCTGCAGTTCAAGCCCTACTCATACGTCACCGATGGCTCTGGGGGAATCCCGATCATCAACGAGGATGGGATCGTCTACCATGTGGACCCTTCAAAGGGGCCCATGGCGGGCCAGGGGCCTCACCCTTCCAGCCAGGGCAAGCCAGTCAACTGGGATGATATCTTCGTCGAGCCAGGAGTACGTGGCCAACCAGTTGCACATGGCCCTCCGGGACCACGTGCCCAGCCTGTTGCACACGGCTCTACAGGAGCACGTGCCCAGCCTGTTGGACATAGCCAGTCAGTTCCACATGGTCCACCGGGAGCACGTGCCCAACCGGTTGCACAGGGCTCGCCTGTCATGCATGGCCCACCAGGAGCGCATGGCTCTCCCATTGCACACGGCCCACCTGGAGCTCATGGTTCGCCCGTTGCACACGGCCCGCCCGGAGCGCATGGCTCACCCATTGCACACGGTCCACCAGGAGTGCATGGCTCGCCCATTTCACACGGCCCACCTGGAGCTCATGGTTCGCCCGTTGCACACGGCCCGCCCGGAGCCCATGGCTCGCCCATTACACACGGCCCACCAGGAGTGCATGGCTCACCCATTGCACACGGCCCACCTGGAGCTCATGGTTCGCCCGTTGCACACGGCCCGCCAGGAGCCCATGGCTCGCCCATTACACACGGCCCACCAGGAGCGCATGGCTCGCCCATTGCACACGGCCCGCCTGGAGCCCATGGCTCTCCCATTGCACACGGCCCACCCGGAGCCCATGGCTCGCCCATTGCACACGGCCCACCTGGAGCTCATGGTTCGCCTGTTGCACATGGCCCACCAGGAGTGCTTGGCTCGCCCATTGCACATGGTCCACCTGGAGCTCATGGCTCGCCCATTGCACACGGCCCACCAGCAGCAGGAGCGCATGGCTCGCCCGTTTCACACGGCCCGCCGAGAGCGCATGGCTCGCCTGTTCCACACGGTTCACCTGGAGCGCTTGGCTCGCCTGTTGCACATGGTCCAGCAGGATCACATGGCCCACCAGCAGCACTTGGCTCGCCTGTTGCACATGGTCCAGCAGGATCACACGGTCCACCAGGAGCACATGGCTCGCCCGTTTCACACGGTCCACCAGGAGCACATGGCCCGCCGGTTGTACAGAGCTCGCCAGGAGCACATGGCCCACTAGAAGCTCGTGGCTCGCCTGTTAAACACGGTCAGCCTGGGGCACACAGCCAGCCAGAGGTACTCACCCAGCACCCAGAGACCAATGTGAATTCTGCTAAGGGCTCGTCAAAGTTTGAGTTTGGTATACCAGAGACCTATTGAATTGGGAGGGCTAACTGCTGGGAATTGTGCCTTCTAAGCAGGATTTCCCCTTTGTGTGGTGTTCAAGGGTCCAGGATGGATTTCTATACCTTACCGTGTAGCTGTTGTTTGAAACTAGTTGTGTGTATGTAGGAAGCTCCCATGTACATCAGCACAAACTTAGTGGTCCTTGGCATTGGTTGGCTTTTTTCAAATTTTTTGTCAGATCTTGTCATTCGGTGATGTATTGTCTCTATATGTTTGAAAGTTGCTTGCTGTCCCGTAATATTATATATCATCATATTTCTGGACACATAGCATAAAGAAAAACAAATATATATAAACTGTAATTATCAGCACTTAGTAAGACCCCTCAGAGCATCCACAGCACTGTGCTACATTTAAATTACTGAAGATGGACATTAAAGTACTTTGAATCCAATTAATTCAGTTGGCTATACAATTTAGTGAAAATTGGTGTGGGATGTGGTAGGGTATCTGTAGAAAGGATAAAGTGATTACAGAAACACAAACCTCCACCAAAGACATGGGAGAAATGCTCACCTGATATTGGTCAATAATAGACTGTTGTATACTTGCTTTTATTTTTCTGAGTGGTCATGATTTTGCATCGCTATGATGCAAAGGACCTATTATGAATTATTGTGTAATTTTTCAGAACACAGCCTCAAACTGTACATGAGATTCAGTGTATATATAACAACAGTATATAGTGTATGAGCACTATACAGATTTCAGAGTGACTTTGTAGAATCAAGCTTAAGTACAAGTGTTGGTACAGAATTTGTACTGATTGTATGATGATTGACAGGCATTGCTGTATAGCACATGTTCATAGTATTGTGCAGAAAAAGACCTAAAAACATTTAAGAGAACAGTTTCATAGGCAAGAAGGATGTGCTACTAACTAATGCCCTGATATCAACAATATCACTAGTGATATCCAGTCATGCAGCAAATGAATTAACTATTATTTTCAGTGTTACAGAACAAGTGTATGGTTAATACAAAGGTCCAAAGGTTTGTTCAAAGGTCCAAACACCAGTTTATTTGTCAGCGGTGCTTCATAAGCTAAAAAGAATAGTAGGATGTGTTATTAACTACACACGTAAAGATTGAACGGCACACTGCAATCTGCAAGAGAGAAATTGCAATTGCTGCATTTGTCATTTTTGATGAAAATTTCAGCTTCATCCATTGCAAAGTAAATGTTTAATTTTATATTTAGCAGTAGTCCTCTATAGCCGTACTCAAGAGCAAGACATAGTGGGGGGATATTCCATATTAAATAGGTAATCGAGAAATATACTGCCTTTCTTGAAACTACTAAACCATGACTGAACATCTCTAGATGTTTGGAACATTACCGTTTTTTATATGCTGGCCATATATCATCCTGTCTTTTTAATATCTCCCGTTTGTACTGTTCAGGATGCTAAAATACTTACTGTACTGTACTTAGGTGGTGGGGAGTGTTAAACCTTTTGCCTCATGGTGCAAAACAGGAATCCTGTCATTCAAAATAACTTTTATGTCTGTATTCAGAATGTCAGTGCTGTTTTGAGGCAGCACCTAGTGCAGGAATTGTGATTTCAATGTTTTTTTTTTTCTTTCTAATTTCGTCTTGTCTGTGTGTAGCTGCTTTGCATTTTTTCAGTAGAAGGCATATTTGACTGTTTTTTAAAATATATATATATTACGCAGGTAGTCATTTTCTGTCTCAATATGTTGGAGAATAAAAGCAGTTTTAGCTTTTATGGTTTTTGAAGACATTAACAACTGCGTGTTGTGTAAATAATTGTACTAAAGACCTTTTTTCATTTTAACATTTGTTTACTTTGTTTTAAAACTTATTTATTAGGTCTTAGTGCTATACAAAATGGAAATAAAAGTTTATGGCGCTAATGTTTCTGTCTTTGGAACGGAAAACTGTTTTATGGAATTAATAATTTGCATCAGGCAATGGCAACAAGGTAAGGAGTATATTGTACCTCCTGAGGCTCTGCATATAGATCATTAATACCACATAAACAACATTTACTAGTCTCTCATTCACCAAGCTATGAGCTGACTTAAAGCAAGGAAAGCTGAAAACCCAGAAACACTTTTTCATTGTGGCAATCAGGAATGGTGCTCTGGCAAGGATAATCGCTAGTCTAGACTAGAGACATGGGCAGGGAGGAATGCACATTTAGGTACCAACATAATATCTAGTGTATTCCACAGGAATCAATCATATTTGGGATATTTTGTATGTTGCAAAGCTATAATGTAAGCTAATATATTACCATGAATGTGCCTGATTGGGACTCACAGAACACAATACTCACTTTTTGGTGGTCATTAAAAATGTATGTTTTTGAAAAAATGAGGAAGATGCAGTCACTTTTTATAGGGTTACGCAGTGGTGCAGTGGTTAGCACTGTCGCCTCACAGCAAGAAGGTACTGAGTTCGAATCCCGGCCGAGGGCCTTTCTGTGCGGAGTTTGCATGTTCTCCCCGTGTCCGCGTGGGTTTCCTCTGGGTACTCCGGTTTCCTCCCACAGTCCAAGGACATGCAGGTTAGGCTAATTGGAGACTCTAAATTGCCCATAGGTATGAGTGTGTGAGTGAATGGTGTGTGTTCCCTGTGATGGATTGGCGGCCTGTCCAGGGTGTATTCCTGCCTCTCGCCCAATGCATGCTGGGATAGGCTCCAGCACCCCCTGCGACCCTGATCAGGAATAAGCGGTTAGATAATGGATAGATGGATGGATAGTTCTGTCACTTTATGCCTGTTAACCCAGAGAGTGGACAGAAAACTTACTAAATTAATTGAAAGCTCTGGTAAGTACCTAGACAAAATGTACAGCATGTATCGTGGCCACATGGTACAAAAATTGGAATCACCCACTCACTTGGGTATTGTAACTATTTTGCTCGACAATAGTGAGATGAACAATGCATTGAAAAAGCATTAAAATAAGAGGACCTTGGAAGTAATGCTACTCCATACTGAATCATTTTTTTAAATGATCATATAGTAGGTGGACATATTTGACAGCAGGATGTTCTTCATAAACTACTTGGTCAATGACAGATCAGCCTTACAAGACCTATTAACAAAATTGCAAACAAGATGGCTGCCACAATTCAGTGAAATCATTGATTTTTTTTTCATTGTTGAAATAAGGATAATAGCAACAGCCATATTTTTATTCATTTGGCAAAACGTCGTCATGCTCAGGTGTGCTGGGTCTCGAGAGCTGTTCTCAAAATTAAAACAATGGCGATACCTTACATGGTTTAGTCACCATGTTTGATTTCTAATAAACCTTTTATATTTCTATGTGTTTTCTAATGTGACTTGGTGGCTATTTAGAACTTAGAATACATAAAATTCTCTTCCTGAATCACCAGACTGATTTTTTAAAAGAATTGCAGAAATAATCTGCACTTATTTCTATGAAAATCATGGACAAAAAGTTCCTGTTTAAATAAAATGGCTTACAAATACATGTCAATAAAGAAAAATCAACAGCTAATTATCATGTCAGCTTACCATTTTCTGTGGACATTTATGATATAAAGAAATGTTACAAATGTATTAACTTGATTAAATGTTTATACAGATCCGGGGGTTGTGTCACCATACTGTACCCATTATGGAAGTGACACTGCATTGCACTTTCCCTATATACTTTTGAAACCTTTGATAACAATAATTTCTTCAAGTAAGAAAATTTAATACATTTAGTTTTTCTTTCATTTATGGAACACCAGTACACTGCATCATTTTGTATGAGGTGGTCCAGCTCTAGGAAAGCTTATTGTCTGCAATACATTTCAGGCAGACTTTACATTCCATCTGATTCAATTGGTTTGGTATGGCAGTACAGTACAACATAGCTCAGCACAAAAATAAAGTCTTCTACCGAGATCAATTCATGCTTCCATATTGTTGCTACCCAGCTAATAATTATAACAAAAGATTATAAGTCACAGGAGAACGCCACTGCGATAGCCTTCAGATGATATTAAAATAAAACAAATCACTGTGGTCCCTGAAGTGCAAAACGTATTTGAAGGGTATAAATATACGTAAATGATGAGTTTCACATTTTTATTATAATTGAACTGTAATTTTGTGAGTGTGTGATGGCATGAACACATATAATTAGTATTTTGATAAATTGTAAAGTGAACAATACATTAGAGTACAGTGATTGGGTTCTTTAAAGGACGGACGCAGTATCATTTTAGTCGAATAGTCTGTGTGCTATGCACCATAAAACTACCTGCTTTGGAGGTGAATAGAGAAGGCAGGTATGAAACTACTAGTATTAAACGGATAGTTCACTTTCTTGAGTTTTGAATATTATTTCAGTTTTCGTGCATGTTTGTGATGGGCCCGACAGTTTTTATGTGCGATGAAGTATATTTTAGATACTTACAGAAGTTTCTGACTTACAGAATGTGCCAGCTTTACAGTAGCAGGTATTGCGGTCTTCAGGGGTTCGTAAGTAAGAAAGTACATTTCAAATAACTCCACAACTACTTGTACAGTGATGTTATATGCCTCCACAATTTGTATGTGTGTATATTACTTATTCTTTAAGATATTGCATTTAATCTTCTTTTTGGTTGGAACTAACTATATCCTATGATCAAGGAAACTGTGGTACAGATTCTAATATTAGGATTACTACAGAGCTTGGCATTACTTGAGAACTGAGAAATACCGGCACAATATAAAAACTTAGTTTTATGTTTATAATTGCGGATAAATGCTATAATTTGATTCGCTGTACATCCACTGGAAATGTCACAACGCAAACTGCTTTGTTACCTGAAGTGTATTTTGCTGCTTTAGACCATGATCCCTTGAATGCCCTGATGCTTGCCATTGTAAAGCCAACAGGTCATCAGCTTTTGTAAGTATCTAAAATATCCTTCATCGCAGACAAAAACTGTCTGGCCAATTAAATGCATACATCAAAACTGTAATAATACCAAAAAACCGAAAGTGAACTAACTATTTAAGTAGTCTTGGGAGGGAGAAACTACAATGGGGGAATCTGAAGGAATTTGTTACAAGGAACAAGACTCATCTTTGCACCAGTGTTTATGAAAAGACAGTACAAACAGTATGCAGGAAACTGGCCCTTTGCACAGAAAGCCTTCAGAGAGGAATTGACAGTGTCGCAGAGAGACATTCCAGGTTCTCCAGCCGAATTGTGGTCCGGTCCGGTCCGGTTCAGCTCGGGTGATGCTGTCGTGGAAGTTGACGGACGTTAAGGCAGATCTGTAAACAGTCTTGGGTGTCACTGGAGGCCTGGTAGGTGCATTCAGCATGGCTTGGGAGGTTGCAGAACGGAGAAAAGCTGCTGCTGCTGCTCCCCCCTCCTCCCAAGCTGCAGAACACTTGTCCATCGTCAGCGTGCTGTTGGAGATGCCACCTCAAACAAGTGATCTTTCTCCACTTCCACGTTTTCCCGCAACACACCTCCTCTGCAGTTACAAAGAGTCACGGTTATGACTCCAGCCTTTTCCTCTCTCCCGTCAAACCCCGTAATACACAGAGAAGCTCAGACTATGCTAGTTCAGCAGAATCACAGTGTGGGGAAGAGGAGGACTCCCCCACAGCTTGGATACAGTGGAAGTTAATAAAGGTCCATCCATGTCCTCAGTATGATGTTGAACAGTGAGAGGTGGAGGTGGAGGGGGAATGGAGGAGGGGGGGGGGGGTGGTTCATAGTTCAGGACTCCGCCAGACAGGGAGGCCTGGGCCCACTCCCTAGGCCAGGTCAGTCACTGAAAGGGGGGAGGGAGGCTTTTAAAAATGGTCAGCGGGGAGAAGATGCCCCTCTTCCCAACAGCAGGTGAATTAGGGGCTGTATGGTGGTGGCTTGTCATCAGGGGGGTAGTAAGGGGGGGAATAGCTGGGAGGGATCTGGGTAGGCCACATTGAGCTCGCTCCAGACTGGGAGTCATCGGACAAGCCCGACGAGTCTGGGAACATACTGGAAGCCTACATGAACAGACAAGGGAGAAAAAAAAAGGCCGATATCAGACAAAATGCTGATATCCATAATTTCACATTTAGACACATTTATCTTTAGTGAACTGTGTTTATATTGTGCCAGGAACACATATTAGCTCTAACTAGAAAAACTGTTAAAACACTATCTCACTATTCCTGCTAGCATTA
This sequence comes from Synaphobranchus kaupii, assembly GCA_029718625.1. Taxonomy (NCBI): domain Eukaryota; kingdom Metazoa; phylum Chordata; class Actinopteri; order Anguilliformes; family Synaphobranchidae; genus Synaphobranchus; species Synaphobranchus kaupii. Next base: position 1,865,467 of record CM056383.1, on the reverse strand, counting down.
CACATTGGATTCACACTGAATTTTTCTATATTTATTTTTGCCACAACATAATTTGCATTGCTGACGACATTTGTATGCGTTGTTATTACCTGCAGGTCATAGGCAGTGTAGGGAGGCAGGCAGGGGGTGCTGTTGTAGTAGTTGTAGGAGGTGGAAGGAACCGGGGCCTCAGGAGGAACGGAGACAGGCAGAGGGTCTGGGTCACAGCTGTCAGGGGCCGAGGTGGGAGTCTGCCCAAAATATGCACAGCTGTATTGAGTGACGACACTGCGCTAGCCCTGCCAAGCCCAATTATGTAGTCTATGCAGATGTACCTGCACAGTAATAACCAGCATGCACATAATCACACATGATCCTGTCTGATTTAATCAATGATGTCACACTGCATATTGAGAAATTCTGCCCGTTCTGACAAATTTCAATAACAATGAGAGGAAGGCTCGCCTCGTCATGTGCATTTCATGAATTTGCCTGAATTTTCCCAAGAGGTGGGGTGGAAAATGGCGACTGAATTAATAGGGAACGAAACGCGTTTCATGAGCTGTTGCTGTGACTTTCAGGAGGGCCGTACTGATATGTGCAAACATTCACGTAAACAAACAAGGAAGCGTATGTACGCATCAGCTCTCCAGGGTTGTTCACAGCCTACAAAATCAATAATCTTGGATCTCAGTTGCACAGCATTTCATTCTAAGGAGTGAAGATAAACACAACCCTAGGACAACATTCATTCACACTTTAGAACGTTGGCTAGCTGGGCTTTCTGGCCTTACCATATCCTTACTTACGGCAATGTGAGCCTGATCAGGTTAAATCCACCCAAATTTTGGGGGATGTGCTTTGGTTAAAAAAAAACAGATGTCACGTATTTCTTCTGATGAATCATGATCTTGTGTAGGTGCAGATCCAATTGGAAGTAGCGATTCAAACTACAAAAATTCTCTAGTGGTGCACCAGTACTCACTGTTTGACTTGCTGGTACCAATGCCATTGCAGGATTTTAAGTGGACACTAAGCTCACAAGCTTCCCTGTCCAGAAGGTCAAGATACAGACTAGCCTTACCATGTCCTTGAAGCCGCCCAGCACTGCAGCAGTGACGATGCCCAGAAAGAGGGCCACGATGTTAAGGATGGTGGCCGACCACAGCAAGTGGTAGAGGTGCACCACGTCCTGGCAACTTCGCACCTCTGTGTACTCGTGGTAACCGCCTATCAGCTCCACACGGCTGTGTGAGAGAGAAAGGGCACATAGGGAGAGGAATAAACACATAGCAATAGAAAGAGAGAGTGAGAGAGAGAGGAGGAAGGAAAGAGAGAGAGAGAGAGGAGTGAATATTCTTCACTCCTCACCTTTCCTCCACTCGTCTCCTACCCGGAAGTATGCAAAACAGCCTGTATGTTTAAAGTAAAGTAGTTGCATGTACACTATACAATGTACCTGATATTGCGGTTCGTGTCCAGACATTAATTAATATGTAACAATTAATATGTAATTAATATGAAATCAGCAACATTATATTAGGACACAAAGATCGGTTTCCGGGGCACAGAGGATAAGAGGTGGTAGTGGAGGAAAGGAGGATGGATTTTTTGAGTATTGGGACGCACGCAGGAACTAATTCATAGCCTTCAAATCCAACCCAGTGGCTTCACTTCACACACCTGCAAGCTCTTGCAAGAAACTGTATCACTGTTGCATGCCCACAAATGTTCAATGCACTTACAAAAAATTGATCGTAACAAGCATACAACCCACAACCCCTGCTTAATGTGACCCTTTGGCTTGTAAAACCTGAGATGCTTTCAAGCCGTGATGCAAAAGAAACCGAAAATCTCCAGAAATGAGGTCAGGTCTACTGTGATCCCATGAGGAGGAACCAGGACATGCATTACAGCGGGCATCTAAATCACTCATTCCCTTGTTTATGTTCCACATAAGAAGTTAACTCTTCACAACCATGGCAAAAACAGCACAGGCTCTTAATTCAGCCCCAACACCACAGCACAGGCTGTTAATTCAGCCCCAACACCACAGCACAGGCTGTTAATTCAGCCCCAACACCACAGCACAGGCTGTTAATTCAGCCCCAACACCACAGCCCAGGCTGTTAATTCAGCCCCAACACCACAGCACAGGCTGTTAATTCAGCCCCAACACCACAGCACAGGCTGTTAATTCAGCCCCAACACCACAGCACATGCTGTTAATTCAGCCCCAACACCACAGCACAGGCTGTTAATTCAGCCACAACACCACAGCACAGGCTGTTAATTCAGCCCCAACACCACAGCACAGGCTGTTAATTCAGCCACAACACCACAGCACAGGCTGTTAATTCAGCCACAACACCACAGCACATGATGTTAATTCAGCCACAACACCACAGCACAGGCTGTTAATTCAGCCCCAACACCACAGCACAGGCTGTTAATTCAGCCCCAACACCACAGCACAGGCTGTTAATTCAGCCACAACACCACAGCACAGGCTGTTAATTCAGCCACAACACCACAGCACAGGCTGTTAATTCAGCCACAACACCACAGCACAGGCTGTTAATTCAGCCCCAACACCACAGCACAGGCTGTTAATTCAGCCCCAACACCACAGCACAGGCTGTTAATTTAGCCCCAACACCACAGCACAGGCTGTTATTATTCAGCCCCAACACCACAGCACAGGCTGTTATTATTCAGCCCCAACACCACAGCACAAGCTGTTAATATTCGGTGGGGAGGGGCAGGGGACCTACTTCCAAATCAAGGATGATTTCCTAATTTTTTTCAAAACCTCTTTATTTTGACGTCCCAAAAGAGGATGTTGTCTGAAACATAGGTAAACAAAACATAGGTCAACAAAAAAGGATCTTTTTTTCCCAGCAGCATTCATCTAGAGCCCTGTTACTCAAATCACGGTCCTGTAGGGCCGAGAACTGCTGGTTTTCCACCCTCCCTTTACCTGGGAGTCAGGTGTGAACTTGGACAATCTAGCCAATCAGTAGCACTAATTCAGCACTAGTTTAGTTAGTTACCTTGGAGAACTAAAAACCAGGGCTTTGGAGAGTTGAGATTAAACTCTAAATATTAACAGTACAGAACAGAACACAAGCAAAATGTTATTCAGTTATGGGTCCCTGTGTCAGGTGGATGCCCCTTTTTAGGACTACCCCTGTGGGAGGCAGTACTAGTACACGTACTTGCCGCAGTTGTAGAGTTCACAGCAGTAACAGGTGTTGCTCTTAACACGCAAACTACAGGACACACGAGGGGCTGTTTGACAGTGAACCTGGGAGACAGACAGACAGACAGACATACAGACTCAAAGAGGCTCAACATATTTTATGACATCATTCTGTAAGGCCTATATATAAATTTCAAAGATATACTGCCCTTCATATCTCCTATTCACCAGATGATTTATCCAAAACAGAAATGTTCTATGAATAAGACATGGATAATTCACTATAGTGCAATTCGGATGGGGAAAAGGCAACATGCCGAAGTGCTAATTGTGTTATTTTATGTGAATGCGGTCAGGCCACTGAATCTAAGCTAAGTGAAGGTGCATTTGTAAATTAACTTATATAAATGATGTTAAAGGGATTTAAGACTAGCAAGGGGGCAGCTGGACTCACGTCCCGATCAAATGCTGACACACTCGTGTAGTATTCACACCGACCTGCATACACAGGTCTGAGGTCCTGCAAGATGAAACGCATAGTTATTCACAGGTTAAAGGTCAAAGGTCAGAAAATACATGCCAATACAAGCATCAGAGAAGCGGAGGTGCACCCTGACGAGCTGCGTTGGTCAGTACTCACTATATGTCTGGCAGCAAACACACCATCCACAATGGCACAGCAAAACGCTGCCACCACCCCGAAGCTGATGAACACGATGGAGGCCACCAGCTGTCAGAGGAGCAGGAAACGGAAAAGAAGAGATTTCAGATCTCAGAGACTGCACATCCCATCAGCCTCTTGTCAATAAAGGCTGTCCCTCTCAATCAATAATATAAACACTGCTTCTGTCACCATATTGGGCTATGATCATAAAAGTTTTTTTTCAAAAATTCTTACATTCTTTTTCAAATATAATGCACTCACTATATTAAGAAAAATATCCCAGAAGCCCTTGTCTAGATGCTGAATGTACTTGTGTCATATCTGTGGTACTCTAATTTTGTTATACCTGATTTAAACATTATGTGCACAGAAGCAAGCATTTGTGGATACAAACATGTACAGGGACCCTGGTGTATAAACATCAAAAAGAACACGGGAGTTATAGCATGCTGTATCATTTTCTGCAGGGAGCTATCATTCCAGATCTTATACTCACTGCTTTGATGTTGGCTAAAATAAAAATTTTACTCTCTATTTCTGATGTAGCTGTATGAAATTCTCAGTCACCCAGTAAGGCAGATAACCATCCACTGAAAACCATGCTTTAACGTGTCTACTGAACCAAACACCTTATTGAATTTTTTAAATGACCTCCGACAAACTTACTTGATATTGCACAGCAAAACTGTAAGCTTAACATTTAAGAAGAGCTCTCCAGCCAGATGTCTCGTGTTGATAGGATTAGTAGGCTTCTTGTGTAAATTTGTATTTATGACCACATATGCACTTTATTTATGCATGCGAATGTGTCTCACCATCCCTACCTGTGTTTGCCGGTTAGGACACTGTTTCTGGGAATGTGTATGTGAACAATGAGGATACGGGTTACAACAGAAGTGCCCAATCCTGGTCCCTCTGAGCCACAGGGACTGCTGGCTGGACTATGCGGTTTCTCAGCACTTAACTGTAACAGTCGGTTACACAGCTCACTCACCTCATGCGGTTTCGTGAGTCTAAACTGGTTGCTGATTTTAAGGTAAAGATTAAAAAACCAGCATGCCCTGTGGCTCTCCAGTACCAGGGTTGGACACCCTTGGGTTAGACTAGAGGACTGTCATTAAGGACATAAACAGTGCCAGCTCCCTCCATTATTAACTTATGGCAGACCCTGTGCTTTTTCTCTCAGACCATCTACCTTGCTACATCCTCTCTAAAGAAATACAGGGGAGATTCAGTTACACATGTGCCTGCTCAGTCTGCAGAATTATACTAGTGACGGTGGCCTAAGGAGGGACTCTGTACATTGCCATTGCCACTCTGATTCCTACTGTATGGTGCTTTGCCAGGACCACTCACTCCTCTATCAGAAAATAATTAACTTCCTCAGGCCAGTTAATTAGTAAAGGGCAATAAACACATATCTGTCAAGTCAATTACTCTAAGGCAGGATTAGTTTTTTCCTTTTCACCTTAAATCAGAAAACAAATCAGGCTCAAGAAGATGAGGTCAGTTAACTAATCAACTCCTTTAATCGATCCATTATGTGCTGAGTGAGGACAAACTGGCACATGCTGTGGCTCTCCAAGGCAACGAGTAAATATCACTTATTTAAGCTGCCACTGTTTTCACTTTAAAATATAAAATACACCCCGCAGGATGTCACCACCTGTTATGTGGGTTGTCGGCTCCCCTGTGCATGTAGATGGTGTCTTAGAAGGATGTGGACGGTGGGAAAAGACATCGTATGAGTCAGGATTTAGTGCGTGTGACTGTTCTGGGCTGTGTGTGAACCCCCACTCTCATCAATGACCTCAGGTTTAGGGGAGTGACCCCATTTTGAAAAAGCATTGAGTGCTATCCTGTGTGCGCACGACATGTCTCTTCTTCAGTCTGAGCGAGTCCCTGTGTACACTCCCCACCCCTGGGCTGCTGCAACTCCTTCCGTACATTCCTTCCTGGCACTCCGTCCTCCTCCTCTTACACTGAGGCTATTTCTGGGTGCATCTCACGAGTGGCTCGAGAACATTTTCCAATGACTAATATGCATCGAAAACCCCATAAAACCAACTACAATTTTGCTCATGGGGGGGAAAAAACAGGCGAAGGTGTCAAATGCTAACAACACAAAAAAAACAGACACTTTCAAATTTATTTTGAAATAAAACTGAAACTGTCGTTGAAAGCATCATGTTGAGAATTTGAAGTACGTTAAAATGCATGGGGCTACAGTTTAGCTGAGAAATCGATACGAACAGAGAGCGTAACCTAAAACCTCTTACCATCTGCCTCTTGTTCTCTATCAAATGTGCTCCGATGATTCCGAGAAAAGAGCCAAACCCCAACTGTGGAAAAAAACACTAGTTTAAGAAGCATTAAATGTCAGTTGTAACAAATGATCAAATGTATCAAGCAAACACCAAATGGAGGAAATGACTAAACTTTCATCATCACCAAATCAACAGCTTGTTGTGACAACTTTCTCATTGAATACTAGAACTGATAATCTGTTTCCTGCATGAAATTTATCGCACACACAAAATTTGGCTCTGAAAGACATTGTCTTCCTTTGTGGATACCCATATGGAAATGGAATATATTGAAAATATACTAAAGTAATATATTATCAATATATTACAACAATTCACACCAAAAGCATACATACATAAATCACCAGATATTACAATATACTACACTGCTGTGAAATATATTTATAATTAGTTTCACAAGTCCACATATATACAATATAGCCATATATTCCAATTCTGTAAATCCATGTAACAGTCATGTATGAATCCCAAATGCAACTGTACAGAAGATTCACAGACTGGAGTCACCTTGTCATATTTCATAACCGTTGGCCTCCATGTAAGCAACCCCAGGAATGACACAGCTAAATTATTTCAACGTACTTATAATATTGGATCCAATATTAGGCTTAATAATATTGGATCCACCAACATATACATTTAGAGCAATCTTACGCAGTGTGTACCAATTTTTGTTTTAGCCCAACTAAAATACATGATTAATCTAATCAGGGTCTTGATTGAAGACCACTATTAGTTCAGTAGCTCAATCGGGTGGTTTATTGGTGGGTTAGAACATAACTCTGCTCCCACACTGGCCTTCATATATAAAACTGGACCCCTTTAATTTAGAGGATCATGGAGAAGCTGCCAGGACCAGAGATACCTACTGCATTCCAAGACCAGGGCACTGAGGGTGTATGGACAGGGTCTTTTAATAGGCTGGGGATACGGGCCTGGGTGCTAGTATGACAACAACTGAATGATTAACTGTGAAGACCTCCTCTCCCTTGGACCTGACTGCATTACCGCATGAAAAGTGTTGAAATGACACACGCTGTGGTGAGCATTTGTCCCACGTCAAAGTCACCGTTACTGCTTATTTACGGTAAGAAAGGGGATCTATTTTGCTGCCCTCGTCCCGTGTTCATTCCAGGATTGAAACTCACTATGACCCCAGGGTAGTATCCTCCGACTGTGATGTTCTGTGTCCTTGTTGTGGCTGCAAGTCCGATGGTGAGAATTAGAACAGAGACAACAAAGAGGGACGCTGTCACCACGATGGACTTCCTTTTCCTCCGCTTGAATGATCCTTGAGGTAGAAAAATAAGTTACATTTATGCATTTAGCACATGCTCTTATCCAGAATGAATAACACAGCAGCTTACTTGCTTGCTTAAATTAAAAAAATATATAACCCATTTATATAGCTGGACATTACATGAAGCAAGTCAGGTTAAGTAGCTTGACAAGGGTATCCCAAACCTGCAGCCTCTAAGTTACAAGGGCAGTTCACCATCCATTGTACTACACTACCAACCACAGAGGAAAACCAGACCACGCCTGACCCCAGCACTGCTTCTGCAAGCATGCCTCAATGCAATATATTGCAGCAGCTGCCAAAAAGGGCACTGTGGAGAGAAAAAAAACCTTTTTGTGAGTGCAAACGTCCTCATCTGCGCGATAGTCCTATATTTGCTCAATGACAGGACTGATTCCACAGAATCATGGTTCCATAACATTCCATTCCACAGATCTATAAAAGGTTGAGAAGAGTGGGCTAGCTAAGAAAGGTGAACATAAACTAAAATAAAAATGAATCCATGTTTTTTTGTTGTTGCAACAAACAATACATCGATCGAACTCAACAGATAACCAAGACGTCAAGATGTTGGGGAAACACTATGTATGGTGGCTAATGTTGAGAACATAATCCTTTTTCTAAGTACAGTACCGTTATTCTAGCCTTGCAATATGCACTTGTAAGTCGCTCTGGATAAAGGCATCAGCTAAATGCAAATATAAATAAACATTTTTTAAAAGCTTGGAAAGTATGCTACATTGTTGTGCTAGCTGTGCTAGCATTACCAGGAATGCCAACGTCATGGACGTGTATTACGTCTAAAAAAGATGAGCTGCACCTGCAACGCAAGACAAAAAGAAAGAAAATAAAAAAATCGAAGCCGCTCCACAATATATCACAGCAACATTGGAACAAAATCAGGTGATAAAAACAACATACATTCCAGCTGACAGGTCTATTCATAGACCACTGTTTTCTCACCAAAGCTGTGTTCAGACACAAATTCAAATCCTCTCATTGGAATATTTTTTATTAGCCTATTTTATGAACCCTTTCATTCTCCTCATGCTTGGCCACTGCGCCTTACTTCAAGAGTTGTGGAAAGAATCCTTTATTTGGTTAGCCAATAAAATATGTGAAATACTAGGGAACATAAGGAACAACAAATAAAATACACAGATCTTCGCTAAGGTGTTGCGTAAATCAGAATAACCCAGTCTATTATGTTGTATTTTACACCGTTTTTTTATTAGAACAGTAGCCGTTTCCATTTTAGCAAGAACCCTCACATACAATAAGCAGTCTTTACATCTACACACTTCAACCACTGCATTGACCTTGCACATACCCATAGAATCGGAGAGACTTATTCCGTTGGCTTGTTGGTTCAGTCCGGTTGGCATTTTTATCGCATGTGTGCACAGGATTATGATAAACGATGTTTGAAAAACGGAACATCCATTCAGTGGCACAAATAAGACCTTAGTACTCAGTGCCAACGTTCAAGAAATCTTTGATGGTAGGGCATTCGTTGATAGCAATCGTCCCTGCTGGTGCGCGGCGGTCTCATTTTAATCTGCGTCTACTGCCATGTCCGCTGTTCTCATCCTATTCTCTGCACCTCATCCGCGGCGCACTATCCAAAAACTGTTCTGCGCATGTACCACCCTTTCTCTACAATTACATACACTCCAGGAAACGTAAAACAGACAAAACCAGAATGGATGATAGGCTTTGAATTCCCGGGTTTGTGTTTCTGAACTCAAGATTCATGCAGTGAAACACTGTTTTTCGACTGGCAGTTTTAAAACACAGGCAATATACAACTAGTATGTCGAGAATAGTTTTCCTTGATATCCTTTGACATGTACAATGTCGTCTCCAGTATTTTTGTCCACTGTCTTCTTTTTGCTTTTCACAATGATGATTCAGTTGTTTCCAACGACCACAAAATATAGGGACGAAAGGAGAGATAAACTGGTGCGGACTCGAGGTGACACACCTGGGTAATATATTTGTGGAAAGAGCACCACCCTGTGGCACAGTAGAACATTGAGATAAGACCAAAGGATTGTGATTTGAACAGCAACCTAGTAGTACAGTGCTTCTCAAACTTGATCCGAGAGACCACTGTGTATACTGGTTTTCGTTGCTTGCAATCCCAGAATTTGAACAAGAGGTCAATTTAATCTCTTAAACCATCAGAAATAGCTATGCATGCCATGAAGAATAAAAGTCCCATGTTGACACTGTGCTATATTGGAAACAATTACATAAAGTGAGATAAATTTTTTTTTTTAACTGATCAAATTAAAGACTGAGGTGAATCAATAATTCGTCAAAGTATGGACACAAGCCCACTAAAGGGATATGATGATAACAAGCCAAAGCTGCAATACATTTTTGGGCAAAATTTTGAAAGAACTTAAACACGTGTGCTCAACAACCTAATTATGAGCCCATTGATTCACCTCAGTCTTGAATTTGATCCGTTTTTAAAAAAAAAATTTTTTTAACCTCTTTTTAAGTTATTGTTTGCAATATAGCACAATATGCACAATGTGAACAAGGGACTTTTGTTCTTCATGCATATCTATTTCTGACGCGATGTAGCGTAAGAGAAGGTAAACAAAATCCATCTAAACATGAAAATCACCTAATTTAGAAAAAAATAACAACTTGTTAAAATTCTGGAATTGCAATTGTGGCTGCAACGAAAACGCTAATACACTGATATTCTATATCAATATTAGGAGGTAATGGCAGCCATGTCGTAAAGGGCCACATTTTTAAAATTATTATTATTTTTTCTTATCTCTGTGTTATGTAGCTATATCATTACATATCCAGAAAAAAAGCCAGCAAAGTATTTTTAAATGCATAAAATAGAAACCACGTAGGATTTAAACAGCCTACGGCCTCTTTAGCTTGTGATGATTATCAAGAACATGTTGAACTGAAGATTAAATAAATAAATTAACAGGTTTAGTCCAGCTTTCTGAAGACGATAAAACTACAGCGCGCGTGTGTAGAATACTGTATGATAGATGTCTGCATCGCTGCCAGAAGTTCCACAGGGATTTTTTTTCTTTAAAAAAAAAAATGGTTCTCACACTCAGTGTCCCACCCCCAGGTTCTCGTTTAGGCTACTACAAGTATGTGTTCACAATGATTTTCGCTAGTTGGGGAAAGATCCTTATAGCGCTCCAGTCCAGTGCGATATTCTGATGACATCAGAAATATTTTTGACCAACTTGTTCTGCTAAGACACCCATCCGGCTTTCCAGTAAAATTGGTGAGAATTGTAATTTCAGAACTTTATCAGAATTAGAACTTAACGGAACGGAATGTATTCACATTAATGCTTGGTTCTTCATTTAATCGCGGCCCTGTGGTTAAAAGTGTATATACTGACAAGCCGGGGGTCGCTTGTAGATTGTCATAATTGATTTTTATAAATTCTTCAGAATGATGGAGTCGAATTTAAGCACGGACGTGGCTGACCAACTGCACGCAAACTGTCCGCCAAATGTGGTGAGTAATCTGCGGAGGGGAAAGTGATTGTTATATTTAGGGGTTATTCGTGCAATAAAACTTTCAGATACGCCATGCTTATAATAACGATATGAAAACGGCGAAGAGTTCCACCACTTGCCACTAATGTAATTAGCATCCAAGTGTTAAAAGAACAGCTGAGATCCAACTCGTTTGATATAGTGTGTATATTGATGCAGAGGAAAGGAGTTAGGAACAATTCAGTCATAAAGATACGAAAATGTACAAGCAAACACAACACACCATACATCCAACATGAGTTTCATAAAGGGCATTTTGTTGTAAAAGAAAAAAACGTAGGTTGCTGAAAGAGTTCAACCAGAAGACTGCATCGTTTCAAAGAACCCTGAGTACAGTTTGAAACAGCTGGCCGTTGCTGCAGGTCAATGTATGATCCCCTCCCGCAGCTGACCCTCAGAACATGGATGCGAGCCACCCCCAATAGGGAGGGACAACTGTGTCACGTTGGTCACGAGATGGTGTACATAGATAGACTAAACAACTACAGAGTGGGAACCTCAAGTTATGTTTCCATAATCATCTTTTTAAAATGGCAGATACTAAGTAGTTTGTTACTACAAAAAAAACAACCACAAAAAAATGTAAAATTGAATTATATTTCAAGTATGCAGAAGTATAAAATTGTATGCTTTTACTATTCTTATGGTATAAGCGAATGTCTCTTCTCTGTCTCTTTCACTGTCCATGTGCCAGGATGATGAGACGGAACTCAAGCAGGAAGTCACACAGGAGGAGGAAGAGGTGGACGAGGGGATGGAACGCCAGCCCTTGGAGACAGAAGATCTGAACTTTGAGAAGTGGAAACCAAAACCAAAACCCAAGAGGACCTGCAGGCAGATGATGGCTGATGTTAAGAAGTTCCTGTGGAACCCCGAGTCACGCGAGTTCATGGGACGATCTGGAAGGAGCTGGAGTAAGTCAACAACAGGCAGCTGCTGCCGCTGGGAAACACACGACTGTCACATTCACAGTCTTCAAAAGCAATTTGGACTTAGACATGGCTGTACATTCAGACTAGTATCTAGACATGGTCACTTGTTAATCTTTAGGATTGCACACAATTGCAAACAATAAGGCCCGTCTCTCCCCAGATTTAAATTGTGAGTTCCCTGTGTCAGTAGTGCCCATCAGGTACAAGTCATGGTGTGTGATTAACAGTGGTTTGATCTTGAATATTACAAAATAGTCTTTTAAAAAAAATAATAATAATAAAAAAAATAAATAAATATATATATATATATATATACAGATCCTAAAAAATTAGAACATCATGGAAAAGTTTTTTTTTTTCCATAATTCCATTCAAAAAGTGAAACTTTTATAGATTATAGATTCATTACACACAAAGTGAAATATTTCTAGCCTTTATTTGTTTCATTTTTCATAATTTTGGCTTACAGCTCCAGAAAACCCCCAAAACAGTATTTCAAGAAATTAGAATAGTGTGTCGAAAATCAGCATTTACTTCAGTTATTTCAGAGAATGAGTGGAGTGGCTTGACTCGAGGAATCCGACAGTTGTAGCCCATGTCCCGGATACGTCTGTACGTGGTGGTTTTTGAAGCACTGACTCCAGCCTCAGTCCACTCCCTCTGCATCTCCGCCAAATTTTGGAATCGTCTTTGCTTGACAATCCGCTGAAGCCTACGGTCATCTCTTTTGCTTGTGCACCTTCTCCTGCCACATTTTTCCCTTCCACTAAACTTTCTATTGATATGCTTGGACACTGCACTCTGTGAACAGCCAGCCTCCTTAGCGATGACCTTTTGTGGCTTACCCATCTTCTGGAGGGTGTCAATGATAGTCTTCTGGCCAATTGTCAAATCTGCAGTCTTCCCCATACTGAACCAAACTGAGATAAACTTTGCAGGTGTTTTGAGTAAATTAGATGATAGTGTGACACAGTCTAAAACATTCATTCTCTGAAATAACTGAAGTAAATACTGATTTTCGACACACTATTCTAATTTCTTGAAATACTGTTTTGGGGGTTTTCTGGAGCTGTAAGACAAAATTATGAAAAATGAAACAAATAAAGGCTAGAAATATTTCACTTTGTGTGTAATGAATCTATAATCTATGAAAGTTTCACTTTTTGAATGGAATTATGGAAAAAAAAGAACCTTTCCATGATATTCTAATTTTTTGGAAAGGATCTGTATATTCTCATTAGACTTAAATATGCATCTTCAAGGCTTACTACCTAAGTTGGCATTTACTGTATACATCTGTGGCAATTTGACCTCCATTAATATTGGTTCTGTGTTGCATTGTGTGGTGGTTTTTTTGGTTCTTATGGACATCATTCCTCCCTTCGTTCCAGCATGTTTTTCCCAAGGTCCAGTGTTTACATAGGTGCAGGGACAAGTCAGAGCTGCCTTGACAAATACGGAAGTGGCTTGGGAATCATCCCCAGTGGGAAGCTGCTGTGACAGGCTGTGTGCTGGCCTGGGATCTCATTCCTCTTAGAGCTTAACCCTTTTTCCCCTGCCTGACAAACAAAGACCCTGTAATCCTGCCTAAGGCGACTCAGAGACACATCACAGATCCACAGTGCAACAGAACACATAGAGCAGGTGTAGGGAACGCTGTTCCTAGAAGGCTGTTTCTGGACATCATTTGCACCTCTTCTCCTGGATCAAATTACAAATTAGCTGCACACAGCAACACAAGGCGACTTGTTGATTAGACCTCAGTAAAACAGTTCATTTCGAGACACAAGAAGTATTCAGCTGTCATTCACGAGTGTATCAATGAATGGAGCGAAAATGTCATCACATAAAATGTTCACATTTTTTATTTATTTTTTTTGTTTGTTGCTGGTGGCTACAACTGAAGTTCCCTCACGGGAAAATAAAAGTTATTCTATTCTATTCTATAAATCATTGGGCAAATTAAATAGTTAAGAACAGAAGTCGGTATGAAATCCAGGATAGAAGCGACTCTCCAGAAACAGGGACTCCAGAGTCCCAACCCCTGACATATACCAAGGCAAGACAACCATCATTTTAAAGTGCAAGATAACATTAGGCAAGCCAGTGTGGAAGTTCTCTGTGGGAGAGATTCTGGAGTCCTGAAGCTGTGATTGTGGGACATACATTTTGGCCACAGTTTGACACCTAGTGATGCCGTTTTCCCTCGGAATTAGCATGCTAAACAAACCAATGTCCTTAAAAGAACCCACAGAGGGAATTCCAACACACAGCAAGACCACAATCGCTGGCTTGTTCTTATTTTTCGCTCAGTTGTTTAAGCTGCCAAATTAATATCATTATGAATTGGCAGCCTACAGCTGGCAGGAGTCGAAGGGCAGAGACACTAAGCACAAGCACTGTTTCACATACATCAATCTTAGTTGGGGGGACAGGAGGGGTGGGGGGGGGGGGGGGGTGGGATGAGGACAACTCATGTGTCTATGTAAGAAATGGGGTGTAATGTGGCCAGGCCCATAATATACATCCTGTGAAAAGAGTGTGGGGATAGGTGATATAATTTCAGAGTGGGGTGATTGGGCTCCTGGCTGCCGATCTGTGGGGCTGTGAAAGATCGCCTCTCTGACCATAGCCAGCGGTTCGCAGGGTTTCCCAATGGAAGGACAGCTGGGAGAATTCCCATTGATTCCAGACAGAGAGGCTCTTTGTGATCTAAGAGACGCCGCGCTGTCTGAGACCAGTCCCTGTGCAGCAAAAGCCATCATGTGGGAACACGTTTAACTTGATTAGGAGCCAGTGGACTGTTAATTAATGATTAAAGAACCAATATCTATTCCTCTTCCTTTATATTTTTTAAAGAAAGGCGATTAAAATCATGTTTTAATATCCACAGTACTTGTTTCTGGAAATCACACTTTTTGTATGTGACTAGAGTGGTTGATGTGGCAGTTTGAACAATCAGTGCTTTTTTTAAGGATGCATGTGACAATATGTACTATTTATATCGTTTAGTAGGCAGGGACAATTCTAAACAGAGATTTGATTGTTTTGTTTACACCTTTATGCAAAGACAGCTATAGCTCAGTACTGAGAGCTTTTTTACAACTACATTTGAGTTTCTTACATGCTCAGAAACATGCTGTTCTATGATAGGGCGTGTTCTGGAAAGCCTTCAAAAAGCATCCGTTAATTAATTAGCAGTTTCCATAGTGACTCGTCCATTTCAATAGTGACAGTCCGTACAACTGAATTAGAATGGAAATACTGTTGTTGTTCAGCATGCCCTCACCAAAGAATCGTAAAACACAGCAATGTCATTCGTAACTAGGCAACAGTGGGGAACTGTTGGGAAGGGAGGAAATGCTGGTAGAGGACGAATCATAGAACACCATGATTAATTAGAGCCCCAGCCTTTGTGACGTCTCTTCTTGCTTACTTCCCAGGCCTCATCCTCCTTTTCTATGGCTCGCTGTATGTCTTCCTGGCGGCCATGTTTGTGGGCTGCATGTGGGCCCTGATGTGGTCCATCAGTCCCTATGCCCCCACCTACAATGACCGGGTGGTGCCACCGGGTAAGCACCCCCCAGGCCCACACACTTTTGCTGGCTTTCTGTCTCTGTAACTCTTTTTACAAAGCAAAACTTGTGAATTCGGAATGCATGTTATCAATTAGAGCATTTATATGAATTCAAACCTTCCTCCAAAAAGTCTGGGATAGGTGTAGATTGAGTGTAGGAGTGGAAATGTCTTCTGGGATATGGTCTTCTGAAAGGCCATGAGTTAATTTGCTGAATCAGAATTTTTTTTCCCCCTCTAATGCGTGAACACAGTCAGACAGCTGATGGGGGTTTTACCACATTTTTTCCCCATGTTGGTAGGCATGACGATGTCGCCGCATGGCGATGGGTTCCACATTACCTTCAACGCCTCTAAACGCAGCTCCTGGGAGAACTACGTGCAGGCCCTGGAGAACTATCTGGAACGTGAGTTGGCTTTGGGCAATATTAGGTCACGTCGATCGTGAAGCACACTGAAAACAAGCAGACACCGTAGCCCACTAGGATTTGAGTTTGAGATCTCCAATCTAATTTACCATGCATGAGGACTGTTTTGCTTAAAAGTGATGGCGATCAACCTTCTGCCTTAACCAATCCCCCCTCCCACCCACCCCCCTTACAAGTACCCCAACTACAAAGGTTTTGTGTGCTCTCTGTGAGGTCTTCTGCTCCTGGCTGGGCTTTTGTGTTGGATAACCAGGCCCTGAGACTGCCTCCTTGCGAGGGTTAATTATGGGGTTTGCCTGCTGTTGCTCCTCTCCCTGCAGCGTACGACGACTCCACGCAGGAGCTGCGGAACATGGCCTGCACACAGGACGCGTACTTCCAGCAGGATGACAGTGAGGAGGGTGCAGAGCGGAAAGCATGCCAGTTCAAGAGGTCCTGGCTGGGGGAGTGTTCTGGGCTGCAGGACCCCGACTTTGGCTACTCTCAGGGGAAACCCTGTTTCATCCTGCAGATGAACAGGGTAAGAGACCAGGGTGCAAATGGCACGTGTTAATGCAGGGGTTCCCCAGCCCTGAGCCCTGGCAGGCTACAGAGCTCTGCTTTGTGTTTTCACCTTAAAATCAACAACTGATTCAGAGCAGACCTCAGTCAAATAATTATTTAGAGGCCAGTAACGTTCCAGAAATTTGCTCACAGTTTTACAAGAAACATCTACTTTCCAGCAATATCTTTTCATATGATGATGATGAAGATGTTTCACTGAGATATCTCAGGGACTGCAGGAGTGTTCTCTTGCTATATCTGAGTGTAATTCTACATCTGCATCTGAACAGTTAAGGTAACATTATTTTCAATACATATTTGATCCAGGTCTGGTTCAGACCCATTAAACCAGGTGAGGTGAGTTACCTGTGTAATGTAATCAGCTGCTGTAATTGCTAATTAACAATGAAAAGTTGCAGCTGAGTTTGAAGGGAAAATTAATCCTATTACACAAAATATCCCCCTCACAGTTTCATGCTTACAAACTGAGTTTATTACTGTCACTGCAAAAACAACATTTCTGTGAGTTAGGTCTTTGCACTTGAAGATAATTCAAAACCATAATTTCCCTGCCTTAAGTTATGACACTACCAACCACTATTTTATTGCAATGAATATAATATAGGTTTGTTCCAAAGTATCCAAGTATCACTTTTATTTTGTTACTACATGTAATGTTAAAGTATTTACTATTAAAAAGGTACAGGGACATAATGACTTTAAAGATGGGTCTATGTGAGTATAAACATGACTATGAGTAAGAGGATTTTTGTGACATCTTGTGGCTGTTGTGAGCATAGCATTTTTATTGCCAGATGGCTGTGAAGTGGTTATTTGTATGTTTATGTATTGTGCATCTCACTCACTTTTGTACATCTTCACAACGTGAATTCCATTGTACACCACAACCTGTAACTCATTGCAAAATTGACAGTTTAACTTCCAATGATCGTGCATCAGCAGAGTCAAGAATGTCACTGTATAAAAGAACATTGAAACTAGTCTTGTAGATTGAGAGCGAGACTCCCATAGTTTTTATTCAAACTGCAGGTGACAAATGGTGTCCCTGATTATTCTTTGACTCTCTGGCCTGAGTGGAGACACCCGTCCCTCCCACTGCATTTAGTCACACACACACACACACACACACACACACACACACACACACACACACACACACACACACACACACACACACACACACACACACACACACACACACACACACACACACACACACACACACACACGCATCTGTATCACTGGCTCAATGTCTTTGTTATTGCATAATATAATAAAAAAGCAGATTAATTAACCTTTCTTCCTGTAGATTCTTGGGTACTTACCTGGTCAAGGTACTCCAGTCAACGTGACCTGCGCTCTTAAGGTAACGGTGTTTGATCCTCTGTCTGTCCCCATGGCTCAACATGACTTGGTCACAAAGTAAACGTGAAGTAGTTCACCAAGACATTCACTTTTACACTTTCAGCGAGGAGAGCCAGAAATTCTTGGAGACATTGAGTTCTACCCAAAAAGCTATTTTAGCCTGACGTATTATCCTTACTATGGAAAACTGAGACATGTAAGTATTCCTTAAGTGTGTACTTATTTTAATGTGTACAGTAAGCTACTTTTTTGGTGGTGGAACTGATTCTCACAAACTGGCCAGTGCAGACTGGTGACTGAAAGAGGGATGTGCTATGCCCACCTGTCTCTCCAGGTGAATTACACCTCCCCGCTGGTAGCCGTTCGTTTCTCAGGAGTGCAGCTCGCCACCCAACTTAGGGTGCAATGCCAGCTCAACGGTAAGGGCATTGTCAATGACTCTCCCACTGACGCCTTCTTAGGCCGTGTGTCCTTCTCCCTGGAGGTTGGCGCGTAGTTGGGGGGGGGGGGGGGGGGGGGCTGCTGCCTGACCCATGGTCACCATGCCAACCGCTGGACCCAACACAAAGTGCTGGAGAAAACCTGGTAGCTAAGGAGGCCATGACAGCTGGAGCTGTTGCCATGGATACAACTGATGATACAAGCTTTCATATCATACCTCCTCACCTAGTCCTTCCACTGACAGGCGGGAACACTTTTACTGTTTGTATGAAACATGCAATGACTCACATACTTTATTGAACACACAACCACTAGAATTAGGGGAAATGACCACAGAACACTTATTACACTGTCATGCTTAGTCTGATAGAATTATTAATATGATTAAAATATTGTTTTTCACACCATTTATACTTTGAAAGATGGAAATAAGCATATCAACCTATGCACTGTTTAGTTAATTGTACTATTACCAACAGCTTTTTAAAGTTTTTGTCTTGTCCAGTCTTTTGACCCAAATGACGACCGTCATTAACAACATTGAGTTAAAAAAAATAAAAAGTTTACAAAGTAACTGTTTACAAAGTGTTGTTTTGTTACATAGTTATACAATAACACTTGTTATTCTCTATTAGTCTTTTAGATAGATTCACTTCAAATCCATTCCCTTGTTTATTTGAACAAAATGAGCAATAAAATTGGCAGCAAAAATGTATTTGTCTACCATACATACCTATGTTAATAGTAATTCTTATTGAGATAAGTGAACTTACACTTCTGTGCTGGTTTTATATTAAAGCTAAGATGTACTCAATTTCATAAACATAAATAGTACAGAAATTCATGGCATGCCGCAGGCCTCAATTCACTAGTATTCATGTATGAGTGATTTGAATAGATGTGCTTGTATCCTCACAGTCTGAGAATGAAGGGAATACATGTCAGAATACATGTCAGTTTGCACCCCCATCTCAAATCCTTTATAACTCTATCTGTTAATCGCCATTGAGTTTTTTTTATTGGGGATTTATACTATTATTTATATTTATGCTTTTCAAAATTGACTTTGTAGATATGGTCATGCTATTCACACAATGTTATTCTTTGGAAGGGATAACTAAATTGTAAACGCAACATTTTCATGTAGTGAACACAATAAAGCTTTCTGAACAGGAAAATTCCCATTCATTAAAAAGTAAATGTAAGATTGTTGAGTAAAAAGTGTACTCTAAACTGTACTAATACAAACAATGAGTATCTGTTTATGTTTGCTTCTTTGATCCATCTTCACATCCTTGCTTTAGTTCTTCTTCTGGAACTTGTTGTTTATTTCTTAATTTGGTAACACTATACGTTCCTTCATAAGAGCTGTATATGACATTAGTAGTACAAAGCACATCAGTAAGCATACATGAACATTTATAACTGTTTATGTCCATTATTAAACCACAGAATATTGTTTTGTTTTGCTGATTTTAACACCAAGTGCAAAATGCAGGATAATAGGCAAGAAATGATGGTTTTATTATCTGCATGTCTTGTAAGTGAGCTTTCGCAGTGTTGTCCACAAAAGCACTGCTCAGTGTAGGATACAAGACCCTGTCTGGTACTCAGGGGCCAGCATGCTATAGGGGATAGCATGCTACAGGGGCCAGCGTGCTATAGGGGCCAGCATGCTACAGGGGTCAGCATGCTATAGGGGATAGCATGATACAGGGGCCAGCGTGCTATAGGGGCCAGCGTGCTATAGGGGATAGCATGATATAGGGGCCAGCATGCTATAGGGGATAACATGCTACAGGGGCCAGCATGCTATAGAGGATAACATGATATAGGGGCCAGCATGCTATAGGGGCCAGCATGCTACAGGGGTCAGCATGCTATAGGGGATAGCATGATACAGGGGCCAGCGTGCTATAGGGGCCAGCGTGCTATAGGGGATAGCATGATATAGGGGCCAGCATGCTATAGGGGATAACATGCTACAGGGGCCAGCATGCTATAGAGGATAACATGATATAGGGGCCAGCATGATATAGGGGATAGCATGCTATAGGGCCCAGCATGCTATAGAGGATAGCATGCTACAGGGGTCAGCATGCTAGAGAGGTTAGCATGCTACATGGGGCCAGCATGCTACAGGGGTCAGCATGCTATAGGGGATAGCATGCTAGAGAGGTTAGCATGCTACAGGGGCCAGCATGCTACAGGGGTCAGTATGCTAGAGAGGTTACCATGCTATATGGGGCCAGCATGCTATAGGAGATAGCATGATATAGGGGCCAGCATGCTACAGGGGTCAGCATGATATAGGGGATAGCATGCTATAGGGGCCAGCATGCTATAAGGGTCAGTATGCTACAGGGGCCAGCATGCTAGAGAGGTTAGCATGCTACAGGGGCCAGCATGCTATAGGGGCCAGCATGCTAGAGAGGTTAGCATGCTACATGAGGCCAGCATGTTACAGGGGTCAGCGTGCCAGTCCTGGACGGCTAGTGTGTGTGTGCTGGTTTTGTTCCAACCAATTATTCTGCCTTAATATTCTATACAGCTGTATATAACAATGCTGGTTCACTCCTGCATTGGAGCACAATATAATGCTTTCGCCAAGGATGCATGCACAGGTCATGACTTCATCAAACATGTCAAATTAAACATATGATTGGGCAAATTACATTATTAAAGGCAGAAGTTGCTATATGTAGCCTACGTGAGCATACTGAGTTTAAAAAAAATATATATTTATGGTCAGTGATAAGATAAGCCTAGACTGTTATCAGAACCTGTGACGGGAAACAGAATTAGGTTGTTTGCTTTGTGAACCATTACTGGACCTGCTGACTGACTTGATTGCATTTTTTGAGAACAGCTTTATGACTTTGTTTTTGACCAAAGTCCTACAGGGCATTAGATGGAAACTTACTTTCATAGAACTGAATATTTTTTAAAACTGCTGTTAAACAGCTGGTTATTGTGCAAAGTCCATACACCCAATAACTGCAATAGCCTGACTTGATCATCAGATTTCACTATAGGGAATCTCAACAGAATCTTCTGAATAAAAAAGGAGTATAAAACCCAACACAGCCTTAGAAAACAGGAAAGCATATTTATTTTTCATGTTCCTCACTTCCTTCCAACAAATGTACAGTACATCCCTTGACATCCTTCAACAGACTGAGACTAAACTCATAATGAGAACAGCGACATGCACCAAAAGGCATGGAATACTGGAAATGATCTTCCTGACCTTATTCTGGAATTCCCAGTGCTCTGGAAGGACTGGGGAATGGAGAAAAATCAGTAATAAAAAGTGACCCCAGTCCAGATGCTATGCTCTGATGTCATTAAGTTTAGTAAAAAATTCCTAAAATGAGTCTCCTCCCATAGCCTTGGTTTAAAATATGTTTGTCCACAAAAAAGGGAAAAAAGTGCACTTGCCCTGATAACAGAACACAAGTCTTCTCTGTCAATTTACTTTCAAACCATAGAAGACTGATGACATTCGACTAGACTGTAGGTTCAGTTACAGCTGAAAGTGTATTCAATTTGGGCCTTTGTGTTGTATACTACCATCCTTTCCCTGAGAAATGGTTCATAAATAATTAAGTGTTGATTTTAGATAAATTGTGCACTTGACTATAGACCCGAAGGGATGAAAATGTTAATGATTGCACAAGTTGGTTGTGTTATGGGTGTTTGAAATCATCTGAGAATATCTGCAAGCGTTCATTATCTTACAAACACTAAAACTGAACACCGAAGTCTCTGAAATAGTCCCCATTAATTTAAATTACTTTTCAATCACTCTATATAATGAAGCTATTCAACAAAAACAACCAAACTGAGCACAGATTAAAAAGGGTAATGTATATTTAGACAAGTAGTTTCATAAAAGCTCATCTGTTGCAACAAAAAGATCTGGTTGTTGGAACAGACAAAAATACTTCATGCATTTAACATTTCAAATTTGATGCAGATTTCATTTTCTCAAGAACATTTAGGAAGATCGCTGGTACAGGCTCCGAATCGTTGTGCTATTCACTTTAAGCTTCACCTATGTCTGTTTTGGTATAGGCTTTAAAAATGGGTTGCCACCACAAATACAAAAGGCTGGGTTTTCGAATTATGCGGCGTTAACAATTTTTCCCCCGTTTAATAATTCATAGATTACCATAGAAATGGCCATTTGCTGGCAACATTAAATTACAACTGAGATGCAGCAACATAAAGCATGAGATTGTAATAACCCCTTCCATTTTTACCAGTAGAGGGACAGAGAGAGAGAAGAGCTATGCTTGTTGTGCTGGGTTGAAAAGCAGAAGCAGGTGGGAGGAGCTACACAGAGTGGTACCCAGTACGACTCTTCCTTCTCCCAATTAGGTAAGAGAGAAGCACAAGTATAATTAGGAAGCTCAAAGCCACACCCACAGCAATAGGCACAAGAAAGCTCAAATCAGCATCCAGGAAACACTCTTCAGCTGAGAGCAGAGAGAGAGAAGGGAGGAGCGGGAAAAAGAGGAAAGAAAAAGAGGAGGGATAAAGGAAATGGAGAGACAGACAGAAATAGAGGATTAATGTTAACAGGAAAACTGACATTCAACCCCCAAAGTGAATTTACACCCATTACAAGAGACAAGAAGACAGAAGCCATTGTGTGGAACAGTAGTCAAGCAGCACTCCAGTCATCTCCTGTGTGTGTGGTAATAAAAGGTGATAGGAGGTGCCCTGTTTAGGACTGAATCATCTGGCATTCTCAGAACCTTACACCCACTACAATAGGACCAAGACCACTGCACAAAAAAAAAAAAATCATTTATTCTTAATATAGTTGTGCACAATGGATTTCTGAAAAGCTGGAAAAAAAAGTGCAAACATGCCAAATTTAGCACATCACTACAACTTCAAACAAAGACATTTACATGCACTGTCATGGTTATGAACACAATTCTGAAAGAAAACTCACTATTAAAAATAACTTTTAAGAATAAAAAAAAGACAGTGGAATGGAGCTTGCCAAATCAATAAAGGAGTGGTTTAGAAAAACCATTGGCTACTTATTAATGTGTATGCTTATGTTGTTCATACAAATACCTTTAGAAATTCAGTTGCATAGCAAGAAAAATCTGGGTCACTATCAGCACCTCACATACAGACATTAAAAATTCAAAGTTATCCTCGACAGCAGTCTGCCACAACTGACAAATCTGCTGAGCAGGCTGAACTGAAGAAGTGGAGCGATTTAGAATGACTCATAACCAGTGGTCTGGTTTCGTCGTCTTCCAACGAAATAGGCCACCAACACAATAATAATCAGAACTCCAAGGGCAACTCCCACAGCTATGGGGACAATGTAGTTTTGAGACGCATCAGTTGGGCAATCCTCAGCTGGGTGAGAAAAGAAGCAAGTTAAGTGTGAAGGAATCTAAAAACTGATCAAATAAATGGGTAAAGAAAACAATGAAATAGTATTTGCAATAAAAAAAAAGGTATTATTTTCATAGTGCATTTTAGTCATGGAAAATACTGGGTAAAACATTTTTATATAATATCAAAAATCTTTTAGAAAAAAGAAGGGCCAATATAGACATTGTTTAAATTAAAATTGCCCACACAATTATAACCATCACAAAAAACCTTTGAATTACCAATAATTTATCAGACACGTATACAAAATTTGACATGCTATTAAAATTTGACATTTTGTACAGTGGTTATATCAAATAGATTTAATGTTCAAAATATTGACATTATATTGAACCAAACCCTTTCTCATCAAAAAAAGCATTTGCAACATTTTTATTTTTTAAATTATGTACAACTGGGATTCCCATAATGCACTTTTACAATCCAATTGGGAGTGCCTTCGTCTTTAAAGGGCAATTCTGGCCAAATTAAGGTTAAATATTAACTAACCCTGCACTGAATCTCAGTAACATGAAAGGACGGCCATATAATAACGAGACGACAGAAAGCAAGGCACAAACTGTCGAGGAGACATTTCTCCTCGATTAAGAGCATGCTCTTATGCAAGACTCGTGACACAACCACAAATCAAAAGACACTCTTCCTCAGCTTAAAGCACAACGGAACTTTGGTAGAACTTTGAGTTGTGTAGTACTTACCTGGCCATGATATGAGTCCAAATAGTGGTGAAATATGTTCGTTAGTTGCTCTGTGCTCCCCTGGGGTGATAATCTAGAATAGGGTATTTGTCGCTCTCCATTCACTTCTATGGGGCAGCTAAAACGGTCTCAAAATGACACTTCTAGCACGTATATGACCGGGAAAGAAGCGGATTCTGTCAATACAAAACATAACCATTCCTCGTACGTATTTTATTTCGATTCAAATTATTTATAATATATTAACGTATTAACGCCATTTCTGGCACAATAGCATTGCCTACCTACTGGATCTACGTTCCAAATAAAATACGAAAAAGCAAGAAAAGGGCCATTGAATTAAAAAATAAAATACGTACGAGGACTGGTCGCGGTCGTATACGTGCTAGAAGTGTCATTTTGAGACCGTTTTAGCTGCCCCATAGAAATGAATGGAGAGTGACAAATACCATATTCTGGATTATCATATTCCATATACCATATTCTGGAACACAGAGCAACTAACAAACATATTTCGCCACTATTTGGACTCATATCATGGCCAGGTAACTACACAACCCAAAGTTCTACCAAAGTTCAGTTGTGCTTTAAGTTTTCTAACACACTCAACCAGGGGCCAGGAGCCAGGAGTAGTTAGAGTTAAGACCAACTGGAGGAGAGGTTTAACCCTCTGGTAACATGTAGGTGCCTGGTAGGTAGCTCCAGGATGCAAATGCAGTAGTAATCCAAGTCACCCTGTCTGACTTGGACCCACCTTTTATTCAAGAATTGAATAAAACCTGCCGATTATGGGATGGCTCGGTGGCGTAGCATGGTGTAAGAGCACCGTCTCCATGCTCATTGCGAGCCGCGATGTTGGCGGTTCGAATCCGGCCACGTGACCTGTTGCCTCCCTCTCTCTCGCTCCCTGTCTGTCTACACTGTGCTGTCCAATAAAGCTGAAAAGCCCTAAAATATAACTAAAAACTGCTGATGATCTCAACACTAGACTGAGATCAACTAAAGAATTACAAGCAGTCAGAAGTTCTGACAAAACAAAAGCACAGATTTAAAAAAAAATCTAAAAAAGACGGTAGTGCAAAGTTAACATCACACTCTTTACACTACTCTATGTACAGAAGTGCACTTCAAATTAAATATCGCTCCTTCACACGCTACAAAAGCTCTTAAGTGCAATTTCACAAACTAACGTTCATTACAGGTTTCAGAATCAAAGATTATATTCAAATATTAAAATAAGCAGCAAAGGTCTCCAATTAAGGTCAATTTCAAGAGCGCTTGCAATCATGAATTAAGTGTACGTATGATGGGAATAATAATTAAAATGGTATAGCTATCCCTTTTTAAATCTAATGCCAACAATTTAATAGGAAAAAAAAAAAGCTGTCAACCTTTTGCTTTCAGGTTTCTCAATCCTAACCCACAAGTCTCCAACACTGCAGCAGCATTTGGACACATTTTCCACTCCTGGTTTTTATTTCCCTTTTTTGTTACAATAAAATGTCATCAGTGCAGCATTCCTGAAGACACTGACCATAACCACTGCTTATCTACAGTCATCTGTGTTCCCGAGCCCCTGGGAATATTGCTTTCCATTAAGGATTGTTGCCTGGACACATTTTTGCTAAGATTATAAATTATTGACATATTATGAAAACAAACAGTTTAAAGATAATTAATGTGAATCCAGGCTATTCACTTGCAAATGGGCTCAGGAAGAGTGGGTGCATTTCAAGTACAGTTGGGGTTGGGGATTGAAACCATGAGAGCAAAGGTTGAGCTTCAAGCGTATACAGATTTAATGGAAGGCAAAAACATAATGCAGGAATGTGGTGTGGAGAAAACAGGTGCAGGTTCAGTCAGACTCTACTCCAAAATGATCTCCGAATAAAAATATATGACTGGTGTCCAAACATTAAAATATCTGGGACAAATAAATGATTAAATGAATGGACAAATGAATGAATTACTAAACTGGTCCACCTGTGCCTGCAGCTTAGATTTAAATGTATTTCCACCTACAAAATACCAAACAATAATGTTAGACACAGAACCTTGTGGCTATAAATTATGGTATAACACATTTGGCACATGCTTGGTGACACCAATTCCCGGCCACAGCAAACAAGCCCTCGTGCGCCTGTGCATTGGCCGTGGTGGATCTGGGAGTGCGTGTATGTGCAAGACTGACAAATAGAGGAATAAGAGCTTAGGAACCTGCACGTGCCCCTGAACAGAAAATCAAAAAGGGAATAAACACACAAATCAGAATAACTTGATTGACTTAATAAATCAGGGATTGTTTTAGAGGGTCTGATATCCAACGTAGGTCTTTCTTCTACCAATTGCATAAACAATCAGTACAATGACAATCAAGCCTGCCAAAGCTGCACCAACAACGATCGGGATTAACATGCTGGTGTCATCCAATGCACATTCATAAGCTGCAGGTAGAAAAAAAAAGAATAAATACATAGAACATGATTCCTTTTTCATTGTTAACAGGTAAAATTAGATAAAAATACAAAAAAAAGAAAAAAAAGAAACTTACATAAAATTTTATTTTCACAAATGCAAGCAATTACAGAATGTGGATTCTGAAATGCATGCTCCTATAACAGAACTGCGATCAGCCTCTGCAATCAGTATGGTCACGATTTTTCCAAATTCATATAGAAAATACACCGCATGCCCATTAAATCTTTTCAAGTTAGAATGAAGCAGAAAACATAAGGAATAAATCTTTCATTTCAAATGGCCAGTTAAAGAGGAAAATGTGTGCACTTGTGTTTGAGTTCATACTGCCGCTGTTCCCTGTGGAATTTACAGCATCTCCAATTATAAACCTTTTGGCCTCTTTGTATGGATGCCAAAATACATTAAGGGCCTGATTTACTAAGACCTTCAGCGGGTGCAAAACCATTTAGCACACGCAAAACCAATAACATGACCAATGATTAGTCATGGTATTCGTTTTGCACCAATCATTGGTCATGTTATTGGATTTGCTAAAAGGTTTTGCACTTGCTGAAGGTCTTAGTAAGTCAAGCCCTAAGTGTGTTTATTTGCATGACTCGTTGCCAAGAGGTTGTGTCATGCCCGATAACCGAAAATTCCCATGCAATAATTGGGATCAAACTCATCAATTACTGCACAATTCCAAAAATGGCTCTGTGAGCAAAATCAACTCATTACACAATTAAATGCTGCACTCAGTTCCAACGGCGAGCATTCCCAGCATTGAACAGGAATACCTGTTTAATGGGAGGTAGGGACAAGTGACCCTGTAAAATCTTTGGTGACCCCCCCTCATTCCCCGCACACATAAGAGAGGTAATTAACTGCCAGTGCAATGATATCATAATTACCATACTGCCAAACCAAATCCGATGTTTCATTTGGCCTGACCCATTTCCCCTTGCACGTAATGCTTTGTGTCAGTTGATGAAATAACTACTATTATCTGTTGTGACACACTTTTTCCAGCCCATTTGTATGCACATGTATAAGTCGCTCTACATAAGCTGCCACGATTATGAACTCTGGGTTATCCAGTAATCATAAGCCAAATCACCACAGTGAATTTTCATGGTGGCATTGTCGTGTGGGGGAGTGCTCCTGGAGGCATTTGTTTGTAGCCTACTAACCGCAAGATATTTAAAGTTTTCATTACCCTCAGTATTACTCATTAGGCTGCTACTTCACTATACTGTACACTTTCTATTCAATAACTTCCATTTAATAATAATTTTAAAAAACAGAATGCGACAGAAAGCACAGTGATAGAGATCAGTTCTCTGTCACCGTGAAAATAAATTAAGAAAGATAATTCCGTTTGCATAAAACAAATAAAAATAAATTAGCCCTTATTGATACAATATATAAATTAATCTAGGCCTAGGGTTTAAACAAAAAGAAAGGCGTGCTCTCGTGCTGTAGGCTATGGCCTATCTGTTTCAGGCATTATCTTGGAGGTTCCATGCAAAGAACACACGCATGCTCACTTTGTTCCTATGCAAATGAGGTTGGTTGTGCAACAGTCTATGGTGTGGACGGGAACGGGAGTTGACAACTGGTAGCAAATGTGCAGTGATTAACTGCGCATCACTCCCTGACTTCCATAGAGCGTGCTAATGGCAATGTTCAGTACCGTTAAAAGAAGCATTAGTCGACGTTGCTTCATTCGCTACCAGATCAGATGTGGAAACGCACGTCTTCACCGACTTCTCTCAGCAACGATCAACAAAAACTGAATGGCCGCATCCATGTTTGTTGACATGGGAGATCACGTTTACACCTGTGCAATAATTCAACTGCGAGATTTACGTTCAGAGCAAATATCACGCCATTACAAATTTACTGACAGTCGTGTTACTCGTTCTTACCAAGAGGCCAAGACCGGGGCTGCGTTCGGATCCGAAATGTATCCTTTCTTCCTGTCGTTCCCTTCCCTTGCTTCAAGGGGGGAATCCCCAAAATACCAGGATGAAATATGGCAGCCAAGTGTGATTCGGATCCAATTTAAGGGGAGGGAGTAATTATATTCCCTCGCTCCCTCGATTATCCTCCCTACCACCAAGGGTATAAAATGCTAGCTTCCAGCAAGAAGGGAATCCCACAATGCAATGCTCCACATGGAAAAAGTGGGCGGTCACCACAGAACTATGTGGCAGTCACATTTCAACTCTATGGTGTTGCACTTCCGAAATGTTGCGAGGGCGGTTCGGTTCCGTTTTTGTTTGTTTCTCGTCAATCCTCCCTTGCAGAGCACCTTTTAGGTTTGCTTGCTGCACGTAGCAAATTGCGTCACAAGATAGCTCCCTCGAGGGAAGTGAGCAAGGGAAGGGAGTGTGTTAAATTGGATTCGAATGCAGCCTGGGCTTTCGTTTTGAAGCTCACTTCCTGGTTGGGCTGGGAGCAGCAATTGTGAAATTGCTCACTAGCGCCACTGCGATTGGCTCCAGTATAGGTCTTTTACCATGTAAATCAATGGCAGCTATGTGGTCAAAATACTCAGTCAATACATTTTTCCCACAAAAAAATGTAATTGCAATAGGTGCCTTTCCTTCATCTAATGCCTCTGCATGTGCTGATTTTTTAAAATATTGTGTCGCTTGGACAGGGTATTAACATTTGTTCAGGACCAATCAGAGGGACAGGTCGAGTCTTCTTCGGCTCCACGGAGCAGACGCAGTTTGTACAAATGGGCGGCGAAAAAGACATCTGGAGCCTCAATTCAGTTTTTACGAGGCCGTGGAAAGGCAATGGGTGACGTCATTGTGGCTTTGTCCATATTTTTATACAGTCTATGGTTCTTACTTGTAAGCGTTCTCGGTCTTCTAAATATGTGTGTGTGTACAGACATAGAACATGAGCGACGCGAGCTAATAACTTTGGTTGTCGCGTCCCAAAATGCAAGTGTGAACAGTGTCCACACACCCCCTACTAGCCCCGGCCAATTGACTAGGTTCAAAGTGTACACTACAACTCCTGTTAAGTAGGGGAGAGGTGTATGCAGTAGGTAAAAATGTGCATTTTAGTAGAAGATGCACTGACTGAAGCATTAGCCTACAGTCATTTCTCATTACATAATGGAAAATACACGCCTGCTTTTTAATAGGCAACATTTACACAAAATAAAAAAGAAAAATGGTATAAACATTTAAGGAACCCATTATCTATGGTGAATATTTAATTGTGCAAATTTTAATAATAGTCGGTATGGCGGTTATAGTGATCGTGACAGCCCTAAAAATGGCATGTAATAAATTCCTAAATGTAATGCAATAGAAGACAACAAACCTGTCCCAAATTTGTTTTCCTTCACCCCAAAGGGCTGCACCCGCAGGTTGAAGGTTTTGAGTGAGAAGGTGTCTGTGATGTTGTAGCTCTGCTCCTTGTTGCACATATAGGAACTCTCCACTGCGGCCTGCCAGAGGGACAGGTTGCTGTTGGCTGCATTGAAGGTGGTGCCTGGAACACACAGGGAAAAGAGCTTAAAGGGATAGTTCGGAGTTTTGGACATAATATGATGTAG
This sequence comes from Synaphobranchus kaupii, assembly GCA_029718625.1. Taxonomy (NCBI): domain Eukaryota; kingdom Metazoa; phylum Chordata; class Actinopteri; order Anguilliformes; family Synaphobranchidae; genus Synaphobranchus; species Synaphobranchus kaupii. Next base: position 1,834,970 of record CM056383.1, on the reverse strand, counting down.
TCGATTGATGGAAACCATTTTCAGCTAATTCCATACTGTCCCTTCTTTTGGACATACACACGTTGCTAATGCTAGCGCAACTCTATGGCAACCGGTAGCATCCACTACCAAATTCACTTAAACACTCCACAGTGCACCCTAAGCAAATATACGACGACAGTCTATCGGGGTTATTTTGAGTGTTTATACCATCATTTTTGAAGTCAAACTATCGTTGAATTCTTTACTTTGTGCTGACCTAATATTCTCTGTGGAAGTACGACGGCGGAGCGAACGTGGCCATTGCAACTTGTTACTCTTCTTTGTTGTTGTAGTCGACCAGTGCCGGCACTACATTCATAGGTAACGTAAAGTATCGCTCCCCTGATAGACTGTCGTCGTATTTTATTTGCTTTGGGTGCACTGTGGAGTGTTTCAGTGCGTTTGGTAGTGGATGCTACCGGTTGCCATAGAGTTGCGCTAGCATTAGCAACGTGTGTATGTCCAAAAGAAGGGACAGCATGGAATTAGCTGAAAATGGTTTCCATCAAACAACTACGTCATGGGTTATGTCCAAAATTCCGAACTATCCCTTTAAGCATTTGTGCATGTCTGGTCACCTGTTCCATTACGTCTCTTCTGCGGCTTGTACTGTGAAGCGCAACCTGCACATTACCACATCCTTTGTTCCAGAGGTGGACAATCCAGGTCCAGAAAGTAAAAGTCCTCCCCAAGTATTTTGTCCCAATCACCTGGATTTGCTAATTAGCACAATTCTTCAGCTGGGTGGTAGGAGTAATTTGTGAAATCAGCTTGGCTGAATTTATGGGTGGAAGACGTACATGGCAGGACTTTTACCGTCTGACCCCTGGACTTTATTCTCTGAACCACCTCTACTTTGTGCAAGTGCCCTCGTCTCATCACTTACCATTGGTGCCTTTTATCGTGACATTCACTGTGCGCAGGAGGAATTTATCCCCATTCTGAAAACAATATTGTCGACAAAAACAATGATTAGGCACTGAAAAATAATATATGTTAATCACAAATGAACTGGAAAGGAGTCCAATGATTCAACATTTAAATGGGCATGCAATTTTAAAAGAAATACACAGAATGTATATTTAGTGTTTAAATGAAAACATTAATTGAAAATGCATTCTCCTGGGGTGCTGGGTTCAGCCGCACTGATTGAACAGTGTACCTTAAGGAAGGCGAATGTAAGGTTCACTTGGTCAGATTGCAGTACTAGGTTGCTTTTGTTTGTTCCACACGTCCCAGTCACAATTTTGAATGGCTCAATGTTCATTTTCTGAAAATCCTGGATGAGAGGAGCAAAATGTACAAATCAACACCTGCCTTGTGAAAGATGGCAAGAACAGGAAACATACAGGAAATCCGGAGCCCACACCACCCACATCTCCCCAGAACAAAAGGACATTTCTTTTTCCTGTGTAAAGACAGCTCTATGTAGGGTTAGCCACTCCCCACAACTGACCAGAACCACAACAATAATATTTCAGGTGACAGTGTAGTTACCTGCAGTACAATGGTTAGGGAACCACAACCAATTAAGAGTTAGATTCCCAGGTGATGCATTTTTGTTGTATCTTTGAGTAGTACTTAAACTGAACTGCTATATGAATATGAAGCTGTATAAATTGATTGTAAAGAGTTCTTTCTACATTGCTCTGCATTAGTGTGTCTGCCAAATGCGTAAGTGCACATTTAAAGGACACATTCTTAGTTGGGACAGCAAATTAGAACATCTGGAGAACGAGATGCTTTAAAGAAATGTGAATGCATTCCCTGCCAAAGCATTTTACAAAGCATACTACATGCCTAGACATGCATGCTCCCTGACAATATGAAAGGGTGTTGCACACAACATGTGAAAGGGCTACATTTATAGGCCAAACACCAACATTATTAAATATGTTTAAGAAATTGAATAGCATTCAACCAAGGCTTACGCAACACACACTGCCATAATAACCTGTTCATATCATTACTACCTCTGGTTTTGGTATCAGCTAAAACTAGGTTCTTATGGCTTGTGCTAAACCCCTGGTTGTTCAATACTGCCCCAGCAGAGACGGCTAACACACACAAGACCAAGAAAGGTGTGTGGGGTGTATTTTAATAAGAATATGAATCAGTCAACACCAAATGCCTTATTGAGTGCAATATTATTCCAAATTGCATTTTGCAGACCACAGGGGACATACTTCCTCAGATTCATTCTGCAGCATACATACCACGCCTTCCTTGAAGCTGATCTGCAGGCCCATGTCGGCCAATAGACAGAGGCTGCTGCCATTTGTGACGTTGTAATTTCCCGTTGTGGGTAGGGGCAGGGGTGTGGGTGAGAGAGTAGTTGGAATAGTTGCAGTAGTTGCATTAGTTGCTGGTGCTGGCGTGGTGATTCTATCTTTGGCACACACAGTGTCTGTGCAACAAGGAACAGAGTGACCATAAGAAAGGAGGAAAACCACACACCCGCACACGCTTGCGCACACACACACACACACACACACGCACGCACGCACGCACGGGGTTGTTACTGAGACTTACGAGCTTGCAAACTCCTACAGCGACGCAAACTGTTTGAAACCGACATCATTCATTGATCCTGATTTTCATGCCGTTAATGGATAAAGTCAGCGGAGAAAAAAAGATTATGTTCCTCTGTGGCCAGGATGTGGTTTATGTGACAGGAACATTTCTTAACATAGCTTGGCTTTCATAACTGGGTCTCTTTGTGAGTGCAGGTCAGGTTAATGATTTCAGGCAGAGAACAATTCAGTGAACATTGCCACACTCAGTCCTTGTTTGACAAAAACATTTTGCAGGCAATACTAAATACTTTGTCTATACGACTGACTTTACATGAATCTTTAGAAGACAACGCATATTCCAACATGACCACAGGGCTATCAAATCACATAATGGTAAAGAAGCTATGTGCCATTTGAATTTTATATATTCCTACAAACCCATAGGGCTAACTTTCTACACCAATATATTGAAAGCTGGCCACACAGTAACCCAAATATTGTGTTATGCCCTGTGTTAGGGAGCAGGGCATAATAATAGAAACGAGTGCCTCCTAGTCGATATCAAGAAATAGTAATAACACTCATTTAGTGGCATGGCGGCTGTGCACTGGGAATGGTGGCTGGTTCAGGAAATTGGGATGATGCCTTATATCCTGATTGGGCGCCGGTCGGTGATTGGGGGGAGGGCATTACTTGTTAAAAGGGCCAAGATGGTGGGCAGCGAGAGAGGTGTGTAACTGTACCTGTGCTTGGTCTGCCGACGTGACGACTGACAACCCCCTTTGTTTCCCGACCAGGCTGTCGTGTTGATTCTCGATTCACTATATACCGCTATGCTTAACGAAGAGAAACTAGATTTTAAACAAACTAAACTCGAAAACTAAAGGACGCGGAGCTCTTCGCTGATAGAGCGACGGCTTGGGCTAGCCCCGGAAAACCGGTGAAGCGACCTGGAGGAGGTAAGTCCCAGTTTCCTCCCAGTTTCACCATTTCAGGCCAGCCGCCTCCTGTTGTAAGCGACTTTCTATCCCTAGACAAAACGTGACCGCAACAATTGCTTTAAACAATATTTTAAGCACAAATTATATTATCTTATATTATATATATTATATTATCCCGATAATCATCAAAATATGCTTAAAACTCTTAAAATGGCACTAAAACATACTGGAATCACTTTACCTTACATTTTGTGAAGAATTTATATTTGTATTGCATCATAGGACACATATCTTTTTTTTTGTGAACATCCTTTTTAGTGAAAAACAAACAAGGACAGATTCAGACTCTCGCCAACACCCAGCAGGTAATCACAATGAAAGAAAAAAATCCATTAATAAAAAAAAAAATCTACCTATCAACCTGATATCCAAGCATTCACATAGTTCAATTAGTTATGTGTTGTAAATGCACAGTAAATGAATAACTTGTTTTGTTTTCAGATCACAAAGACAGAGGTACAGCAAGGACAGCAGAATGAATGCAAAAAATAAATAAATAAATAAATAAAACAATCAAACAAACTTAAATAAGGTAATCATAAATGATAAGGTCCCAATAAATAAAAAATAGCAACATTGTGTGAGTCTGTTCTTTAAATAAGACAAAGTCCAACTGGCATTGTGGCATAGAGTCAAACTGTACTACTTTGAACTACTTTTTGCTTTTTCAAGTCACTCGTGAGGATATTCACGCTCATGTGAGGATATTCACAATTATCCCGATAATTTTATCGTAGTGAATTTCCATTATCTTGAGTGTTTTTAATCACGATAAAAGATAAAATCTTATATCCTCCCATCCCTACCATTGACACTGACACACATGTGGCAGAAAACTGGCTTTGGATGGTAGAAGTCAGCTACCACACAGAATTATAAAACAATAAAGCCAGAGATAAATCAGAGTAACCCATTACCCAGGGCTGTTTCATACACCTACCTTTGTCACTCTTGCTCCCGTTGATTATGAATGCCTGCAAAGTCACATTCCACAGTGTCTGTATGACCAAGTCCTTTGTCATGGTATCTTCACTCTTGCAGGAGTAGTATGTGTCCATTACCACATTGGAAATGGAAGGATTGAACGTCACAGATTTTGTTTCTATACAGAAGCAAGAAAAATGTGTCGTATAAGTTGGTATAAGCAAGGCTTATCTTTAAAAACACTGCAGTGGTAGAGAGGGCTTTTAATATTCATGTCATACAAAAAAGGAGGGTATATACACACCATTTGAAGAAGCATTCTTGAAGATGCTGTCATCTGTGAGATTATAGGTGAAAACATTTTTGTGTCCATTGTAGGTTTCATTTTTCTTTGTGAAACTGATGTTCCAGGAGTGGCCTTTTCCAAATCTAATATTCAATGTTGATGTGTTGGTAACACAGGTACTCCCAGTGGCATTCACAGTCTCAGGAAGTGGAAATTTAACAGTGCGGTTCTGGGAGGGGAGAAATCCACTTACTACAATATCATCAGCACACCATTTTTTGTAAAAACAGCAGGGAATAATTCTGAAAATTGTGTGCTACTCCTTTTCTCTACCAATATTTATTGAAAAAAGTGCCTCGCTGATAAATTACAAAAAATTATTAAAACATAATTTGCATGAAGCTAAACTTGAAGCTGAAGTTGAATATCTGATCATTTCATTTCAATTTTTGAGAGAAAGCAAGGCATTCATTTTAATTTGATTTTCAAATTCTTAAATAAGCCACTACAGCCATTATGGTGTTAAGCAACTGACATGGAAAAATCATACTTTCAAAATCATTCACTGAGCAATGCACACTAAAAGAGAAAGAAGGAATGCATTCATGTCATCTTCCATAGCCACAGCTAGAAGGGTAAACTAAACAGTGAAAATGCAGGCAATACTACAGGCTGAGGAGACATGGAAAAACTGAAGAACATTTATTTCCCTTCACCGTTCATATCCTCTACATGTCTTCTCTTATCTTATGGCAGGATATTCAGCACAAATGGGATATTTTTTAACCATCCTTTTCTGTGGTAAACATCAACCAAATGCTGGATTCATACATTTACTTCAGATCGGACCAATATTACAGAAATTATTCATGAGAATTTCTCATGTAGACATGTGATGCTTACAACATTCACACTACCATATAAAAATCTAAAATATTTGGATAAAACTATCCAAAACATATGAACTGTTAAAACAGAACATATCGCAGGAAATTAATGTTAATAAACATATAAATAATGTTAATAATATGTTGCATAGACATACACACAGACAAACTACTTACGACTTTTCCAATTGCTTCATATGTGACAGTAAAGTTAACATTTAAGTTAGCATAGAGACACAACTTCTGGGCTGCATCATACACAAACACTTCTGTGCAGTATGAAAGCTGGATTTCTGAAAGAGAAAACATTTCATCAGTACCATTTCTAATGAATTGTCATTTTATATAAGACTTAAGATTAAAATGCAAAATAGTGCATTTGGCTGGGATTGTTTCTGAATACACTTTCTCCCTGTGTATGCCATGCCATTGGTTTCACATGGGACTAAAAAAAACTGGAGAATATATACATGTCACACAGACGTGACACTACTATAGCCCCAATAATTATTTTTATTTATTTATTTATTTAAAAAGGGGCAAGTATAAATTACGTTGACATGTCCTACACGTCTTTATAGCCAAAGCTAATTTCCAACACTCGTCCCTTAATGGGCATTAAACTACAATAATTACATAAACTCCAGACAAATAAGAAACTTTTTATAACTCAAGTGTGACATTTTATGGCAATGTTGTAACACAGGGTTTATGAGTACTATGTAATGAGTAATTACACAGTAACCAATCAAATTGAAACTGAATAATAATAATAATACATTTTATTTATATAGCGCTTCATCGTACAAAGACGATCTCAAAGTGCTTTACAAAATTCAACAATTTAAAAAAATAAAAATAAAGTAATAATAATAATAATAATAATGACAAAGTACAAAACATTGCATTAAAAATAGAACAAGTGCATTAAATAAAGATAGATAAAATAGATAAGTTGCGGGGAAAACTGAGTCACCAACAAAATTAATAATTAAAATCACTGGAAGGGGCATTTGTGTTTCTGTTCAGGGTGACCATGGAGATGTAAACCGCATTTGTCGATAGCATTCATGTTGGGGTTTATCTCTGCCCAATACATGAGCAGCTTGTACAAGTAAACCTGGATTTAACTTTAAGGTCGGTGTAGTACAAACAACACCCAACTGCTGTGTGCCATACATTCTGTCCAGGCCAATACTACGGTGTTCTGTCTGGATTGAATGCCCTTCTTGCTGAAACTTCACTGTCTCCACTGGCTAAATTTACACCCTTCATCATTGGGAAAGAGAGAAGACTGAGCACGGCAGCATGAAAGCTCATGATTTTGGGGTGCTTTTGAGCAATGCAATACAGTGGAGTTAGCATACACTACTCACAAAAAGTTAGGGATATTTGGCTTTCGGGTGAAATTTATGAAAAATGTAAGTTCACGCTACAGTGATATTATACGTATCATGAAAGTAGGGCATTTAAGTAGAAGCATGCAATGGTGATTTCCTCATCTCAAACAATTTATTGAAACAAAAGCCAACAACAGTGGTGGGTATACCACAAAATGTCAATGTCTCAATAACTTGTCATGTGCCCTTGAGCATCAATTACAGCTTGACAACGACGTCTCATGCTGTTCACAAGTCGACTTATTGTCTGCTGAGGCATGGCATCCCACTCTTCTTGAAGGGCGGCCCTCAGGTCATTGAGGTTCTGGGGTACAGAGTTACGAGCCTCTACACGGTGAGTCAGCTGATCCCATAGGTTTTCTATGGGATTCAGGTCTGGAAAAAGTGCAGGCCACTCCATTTGATGTACCCCAGTCTCCAGCAGCCTTTCCCTAATGATGCGACCTCGATGAGCTGGAGCATTGTCGTCCATCAAGATGAAATTAGGCCTGTGTTGTTCATGCAGGGGCACAATGACTGGATTAATGATGTTATTCAGGTAGTATGGGCTTGTCACTGTACCATTCACAAAGTGTAGGGCAGTTCTGTATCGACTAGACACACCTGCCCACACTAACACCGCCACCACCAAAGGGTCGTCTGGTGACAACAGTGGCTGATGCATAGCGCTCTCCTTGACGTCTCCAACATCGTTGGCGGCCATCATTTCTGCTCAACGTGAATCGACTTTCATCAGAGAACAGCACTGAGGCCCACTGGTCCCTCGTCCAGCGTAAATGCTCCCTGGCCCATGCAAGACGATGACGCCTGTGCCTGGTGGTGTGGTCAGGTACCCTTGCAGGTCGTCTAGCACGCAGACCACGCTGATGTAAACGGTTTCGAATGGTCTGACGTGACACTTGGGTGCCTCTCACCTCCCTTAAATGTGCCTGGAGTTGAGTGGCATTCATCATCCGGTTCCGCAGGGCACTGTTCACAATGAAGCGGTCATCAGTGTGGGATGTGGCCAAAGGACGTCCACTTCTATGCCTTTCTGTGACTCTTCCAGTCTCTCTGTATCTCTGTTGCAACCTGCTGATGACACTCTAAGCTCAGTGGCCACTTCCCTCTGAGAACATCCTGTTTGAAGCCTCGCAATGGCGAGGTACTGTTGATCAATTGTTAGGTGTCATCTTGGTCTCATGATGTCAAAATGTGAACAGCATGATGAAGAGGACTGTTTAAATACCAATTCTAATTGAACCAGGAAATTTATTGGTCGATTCATGGATCAAACACCTGTTGTGAATTTTGCCGTTCAGCTCCTTGTTAGAGAACAGCAAGTTGTGCAAAAAGTACTGAAACATTGAATAGTTGGACATGTGCATTCAAAAGTTTAGAGAAGGTCAAATTAATTTCACCTGTAAAGGTTATAGTGCATTTTAGGTTCATCCTGAAATTTCACCCGAAAGCCGAATATCCCTAACTTTTTGTGAGTAGTGTATATCTACACAAGGCCTTTGCAATTAATTTAAGAGCATTTAAAATTCCCAGATTAATGAATACTATTTCTAAATGTACGTTACTTTATCAATTGCTACATGCCAGTCTTCCCTCCCCATCCTTTTCAATCCTACATGCTATTCATAAAACTTAAGATTTTCCTCCAACCTGGTAACACGAAGCACATGCTTGGATCAACATCACAAAACAGCAACTACAGCGTGGTGGCGGCTCAACTTTCCGCGTGACTTGCAAGCGCGAGAAAATGAAACGACGCGACGCAGCAAACTGAAGTCATACTGATGAATGCGCTCATTTGATAAACTGATGGTGAAAGAGTTAACTGAGTTCAATAGGCTAGGTAATGTTAGATAGCTACCAAATATTTTCGCTTTATACAGTTGCACTCAAAATTATTCAACTCCCTTCACTTTTTGCACACTTTATTGTGTTGTAGATTTAATTTTAAATGGATAAAATTGCCATTTTTGCCCATCAATCTACACTCAATAACCCATAATGACAAAGTGAAAACATGTTTTTAGAAATGTTTGCAAATGTATTAAAAATCAAAAACTGAAATCTCTCGTGTGTATTCGAACCCTTTGCTTTAATGCATTTTTAAAGTATCATATTTCATATTTGGTCACATATCCTTTGCATGCTGTTACTTCCTGAAGTCTGTGACCCATCAACATCAAAAGACTCTCAATATCTTATTTTCAGGTACTGTTACAAGCGACACTATAACATCTCTGCATTTGAATGGATCTCTATGGGAATTGGGGGGTGAGATTCAGCTGTAACTGGTACAGTATGGAACACATGACTGCCGAAATGGCTGTAAGTCATCAAGGGTCTAAGGTATCAAACGAGCCCCAAACCATCACTCTACGGCCAGATGTGGATGGATCACTTTAAGGGTTTCTTCTCCCGACTCATTTTCCTATAGAACTCTATGGGGAAAAAAGTTGATGGGTCACAGACTTCAGGAAGTAACAGCATGCAAAGGATGTGCGACCAAATATGAAATATGCTACTTTAAAAATACATTAAAGCAAAGGGTTTGAATACACACGAGTGATTTCAGTTTTTGATTTTTAATACATTTGCAAAAATTTCTAAAAACATGTTTTCACTTTGTCATTATGGGTTATTAAGTGTAGATTGATGGGCAAAAATGGCAATTTTATCCATTTAAAATTAAATCTACAACACAATAAAGTGCAAAAAGTGAAGGTGGTTGAACAACTGTACATCTGAAGAGAGAACTATCGTATAAGATGAAAATGTAGCTTGTTGGCAACGTTATTACTTAACTAACATGGAGCTACAATGTACTGTATCCGTTTCAGACTTCCTTTGTCACATGACAAGCGAAGTGAACCTGAAACGTCGCTCTCTAACGTCAGAAAACGGCTAACCACTTGTTGACAGCTTGCGAAGATAGCCTACATTTTTTTTTTCTAACATTATGTCCCCGACAAACCGCAACCATGAACGAGGGGGAACTACGGCAAACTGAAAATAAAAACCAGCAGCAGTAGGCTATAGTTAACGTTAGCTAGCTAATAAGTTAGGCTACAGTAAGCGAATTTACTGAAAACGACCATCATCTATTTTGTCGAACAATGACAAATATCAACGGTAAATAGCAATTACCTAGTTAATTAACAATTACTTGATAGCTTGGTCGCTACGTAGGCTACTGGATATAGCTAACTAGCTAGGTCGATTTTTAGCATTCTAGCTAGCTTTACTTAGCATTAACTAGATAACGCCAATCCACTGACTCAATTGTTTCATCTTCTTTTGACAGCGACTTGCAGCCCAAAACTCTACCGATTTACTAAACGCAGCCTACGTCACCAGCTCAACAAGGGACAAATGTATACATCGAGTTAACTTGCGCATGGTAACAGCAAGGTAATCAGCGAGATAAAAAAAAGATTTAGCTAGCGCAAGCTACCCGTAGATTCTGAAATCCAAAGACGACGCAGCAAAATGGAAAGCATAGCTCACGTTAATTTGCGACCATTCATGGGATCACAGGCAGAACTAAGGATACAATGACAACACAAAAACCAACCGGTACAGTAACGTAACAGTAACTTGTCATCTACCTTAAACCCCTATTAGGTGACTAAAGGGCTATAGGCCTTCAGTGACAACACAAAAAGTTTCCTAGTTATGTTTATCAAAATATAAAATAAATGCTAATTACTACTTCCATAGCAATACTTACCACTCCCTAGAACAAGGAATAATGTCATACAAGCGTAACGAAACATGGTGAATTGTCGATTAAACAGAAAGTGAACGATGGTTACAGTAGCTAGCTTGTGATCAATGTCCACTTCAGGTAACGTTTGCCAGCTTGAGCTTGAATTCTCTCAGAGATCACAGATCAGCAGGAAATGAAGTCACATGATAAGCTTTACAACGTGCAGACACACCCTCTGTTAGCCAATCAGCGGACTTGGAACATTGGGATGACAGTGTTATTTCGATGTCATCTGAGGGCGAATACCGCCAGCTATGATGTGCTTGTTGGTTGCTTATTTTAACACCTACCTTGAGTCAGTAGTGTTAGCTAAGTTATTAATTCAACAGAGAATACACCGACAATATACTTAAAGTACAGACTGTAATTTTGATATTTTCCTAATAAATATCTAGCTAAAATATATATAAACTGAGAATGTGCTGAGTGAAAAAGATAGGCTACCTGCCGTATTTTGAATAACGTAGCCTATTCTTCAGTGTGCTGTCGGTCTGCATTCACGATAGATGGAACTTTCTGCCTGTGAGAATTCGAAAATGTTGATAACACAAGTGGTTTGCAATGCGTTTATTTTAACATTATTCACAATATTCACCCCCAGCATGCGAAAGTCAAGTCTGATTGAAACGAAAACAATTTAAATCCCAAAAAACTTGGCTTTCAAGTAGATTTATGAAAATATCACTAGACGCCTTGCAAACTACATTAGGCTATTTATCATAGCACAATATTATTTTCTGCATTTCGTTCTCACCAGCAGTCGTTCTTCAGAGCAATATTAGCAGTCACATATGTAACCTATGAAAATGTTTAAAAAAACTATTTTGGCACACTGCTCAGTGGTAACAGAACACCACGTGCGAGAAACGTCAGGAAAGAAGGTTTGCAGACAATAAAAATATCCTTCAAACTTGGCTTAGCTTTGAAAAAGTGAAAAAGAGAGCAGGGTGTTTTTTTAATCACCACAAAAAATAAAAGGTGAAGTGTTTTCGGTATAATTATGCAGATCACATGAAGATATATTGTGGGGCCACATTTTTTATATACCCACCACAACCATTTGGGAATACTTGCCATTTTCTCAGCCATGGACTGGTCTGTTTACATCCATTTCTTGCATCTTTATTACAAATCTCAAGCACATTCTTGTAATTTTGAAAACTTCTCGAGTATTGCACAGCTTGACTATAAAACGTAGATCAAATGATTGTCTACACATTACACTCCACAAAACAAATCTTTTTAGCATTAAGCCTTCAGAGCATAAGTGCACAGTCTTTGCCAGAACAGAACATCTAATTTGGTTGTAGCTTTTAAGAAAAAGAAAAAAATAATAATAATCACACTGCAAAAGAAAACTCGACTTTCTGCAAAAATATATAATATGAAAAAGGAAAGTGGCAGTTTAATGAGAGCATGTCCCTCATGTCAACAATCTCAGAAATGTGATCCTAAATCTGCCCAGTGCATTACAGACACCTTAATCAGTATGGAACCACACAGGGAAATTATCTACGTATTTATCCAACATTTTTTATATGTATAATATGTAATCTGCCAATAATATTGGACAAATGGCTAGGGAGAGACAAAAAAAAAGGGAAGTTAACTTTTTCCACACAACTGAAGGTTCAAGACACTATTCTGTATTTGAGATGCAAGTGACTTGCCATCACCCTAAATTTCAGATTTTCTAAAATTTACTAAAGTTTAGCAGCATAAACAAATCGTACAAAACTTCTTTATTTGGCACAAAATGAATAGTTCCGTATTGAATAATGATCCCACTATTTCACAAGAAATCAAGTGGCCTGGTCATGTGATGATAGACTGCAGTCTTTGCAATCTGCAGACCTCAGTGGTTGTGTAAGAGTCAGAAATACGTTAAATGAAATCCTCCTGTCAACATTCATCCAACAGGTTTCTAAAACACTACTAAGAAGAACAGATGAACTTAGGTTTATTAGAATGATTTCCTCTTTTCTTTTTACATGTGGTAAGAGCAGTGTTAGAAAGATATTTTGTATGGGGCATACAGTGATTTAAAAGAAAGGTGACTTAAAAAAAAAACAAAAAAACAAGGAGCAGAATGCCATAAACATACAATGGACAGAGATCTATGTTTCAAAATAAATAGTTTTCTTTCCTTAAAAAAGCTTGGTTTGTCTTTTTGTCCAGGGTACTCTTGTTTCACTGACCGGCAATCTGAAAACGGACAATATTCTCTTAATGGGCATGCAGTCCACAGGAAAACTGACCCCCACCCCCCTCCCACCCCCACCCCCACCCCCACCCCCACCCCCTCCCCGGAGAAAGTCTCATTCTGTGGGAGCCACATCCATTCAGTTGCCAGTCGCTGGGTTAGACACGATAATGCTGACATCCACTGGATTGGGATAAGAGACCGGGTAACTTGGAGAAGCTGACAGCACCACTCTATGTCTAAGCCACGTAGTTATACTGATTGGGGTTCTCCTTATCACGCTCCATGTAGTCCCTGTCGATAAGCGACTCTATTCTCTTCTTCAGATCAGCAGGCTGCCATGGGAAAGTGAAAGAAGACGTCAAGTCAGTCACATATGCCAACAACCCAGTTGAAAGCAAACTTTCTCAGGTTTAAGCAAATCATTGAATCAGACTTTGCGGTTTCACATACCTTTACAAATTAACAGTGTGCCTTACTCACCTTGACAGGGAATTTGAGCTGGTTGTACACCTCAGACACCAGCAGATTATGGCTAAGTGTCTTTCTCATTTTCATGATTCGGACAATGGCTGCATCAATCTGGTACTGTCGGTCCTGGAAGACTCGCTCTGTTGTGCTGGCTTGTTCTTCCACCTGAAGAAGGTATTGACATCAATACAATCTGAGGAGCTGAACCTGAGTTGGAAAATGTTTGTGTGCGTGTAGGCCGTTTTCATGCGCGTCTTCGTTTTTGTGTGTACAAGATTGATGTTTTGTATGCGTGTGTTCGCCTGTACACGTTTCTCCACTGTACCGTTTCTTTCATCTGGATCTGGTTTATTTTTATCCTGAAGAGCTTGTGCTTGAAGTCATCGTTGCAGAAGAACTTGTCCCCATCCTCCACGTCCTTGCTTTTGGGTGTTTTGGAGAGGACTCTAGCCTTCCCACAGGCCAAAGACTGCAGGGTCCTCCTCAGCTCACTGTCCTCTGTACAGACAGATAATCATGAAAATTTGCCAGTGTGCGAGCATCATAAAAGCAAGGCAATATCAAATCCGCCTTCTAATTATTTGTGTGGAACTGCAAAGGGACTGCTGTGTCAAACTTGTGCTCAGTCACACAGTACTTTACTACTGTCTGCTATAAAACACCTGCAGGGAAAAGGTGTAAACATAGATATAGAACCATAGTTAGTGGCACAATTTGTGAGACCATACCCAGGTAAGATGGTGGCCAGTAATCATGGTTTTATATCTACTAGTGCAGTGCAGTGCCCGTGCCCGTACGGGACGGGCCGATTGCTTGGCCCCGGTATTGATGCTTGCAGCTTTCTCGAGAACCGCTCATCCAATCAACTTCAGTTGACACTTCACTTCCTTGGGTCCTGAGCAATACACCTAGCGAATTTCAACTTCATAAAGTGCCCGGTTGTCGAGCAAAACAAAATAGACACACAGACAGCAGACACAGACGCGATTTCTTCCTTTACAGTTAGATGCAGTGCCCGTGCCCGTACAAAACGTGCCCGTTCGGAACGGGCCGATTGCTTGGCCCCCGGTATTCATGCTTGCAGCTTTCTCGAGAACCGCTCATTCAATCAACTTCACAGTCGACACTGCACGTCCTTGGGTCCTGAGCAATACACCTAGCGAATTTGAACTTCATACAGTGCCCGCTTGTCGAGCAAAGCGAAATACAGATGGACAGACAGACAAGATTTCTTCCTTTATAGATAGATGAGCCAATCATCAGCTATCTGGCTTCTGAGACCCGATTACGACATCACAGTGGATTAAGGCTGGTATACACTGTGCGATTTCTGCCACGATTTTTCAGTCCCAGACAAAATTTGCGAATCGTAGAAGAATCTTTCGTCGTGGCCGAAATCGCCTGTCTTATATATCGCTCAGTGTGACATCCTCTCTGACGGCCGATTTCGTGAATCTTAGCCTACGACGGAAGACTGAGTGTCAGAAATTTCGGGCTAAAATCTTGCAGTGTGACCGCTGCTACGACCACAGACTGTGGAAGTTTCATGAACAACCAATAGGAGAACAGCAATGCATGATGTAAGAGACTTTAACTCCTTTGTTTTCTCTATAACGTTACCGTTTTGCAACCGCTCTCAACCATTTCGCGTCCCAAATAAACAGCCTTAAACTAAGTTGAGAAACTCGTCACTTCCAATGTAATATCCTGAACGAAGGCGAAGAAAGGAAGAATGTTTCCTTTGAAGCACATCTCTCACTTCAGTAAATTTCACCCCAGCCCATCTTGGATGAACAAACAAGTGAATGAATGCTCAGCTAGCTGTGTGCAATGTTGCATATTCTTATTCTTATGAATTCCCTCCAAAAAACTCCTGAAAAAAGAAAGTTTTGTGAATGTGATGCAACTGATTATCATTTAGCTATCAGTGACTCTTACAATTTATTTGTGCTAGAGGTTTATACGCCGTCAAGACACGTAGTGCGGGTCCCTATTGCAAGCAAGTTAGCTACTAGCTAGTTTTCATCGGTGTAGCTAACATGGCTAAACAAACAGGCTATCAATCACTTCATTTAAAAAAAAATTCATTAAAAAAAAAAAAAAAAAACGATGGTTGGGGGAGATTCGGACAAGCAGCTTGGATCAGACCACAGAGCACTGCATCAGACTCGGGCCGCCGAGCTTTGCGAAACCAAGGAAGAGGAGCTTGCGCGCAAGATAATACCAGGGGAGGTGAGGTAGCCTAGCCTACAGTAAAGCTAGTAGGGATGCAGCGTAACGCCTACTGTAAAGTCTGCAGACACTTTCCGGAGGTGCAGAGAGAGTTCGTGGAAGTATTTTAGGCAGGCTTGTTCAAAACACAAGAACAGCAAACAGCATCGTGAAGCACTTGCTAAGTCAGCGCAGTTTTCCCAGTGAACATTTTTGTGCTGAAATGTCGGTGAAACGCCATCTCGCATTCAACATTTCCATTCATAGAGAAACCGCCAGCATGTTTAAGTATTACTTCATAACGTTAATGACATGTGCAAAGCAGGATATGGACAATGGACAATGTCAATGATGACATTATAATCATAGCCTTTTCGACACCAAGCCCTGCCCTACTGTCATGTAGAAAACTTTCACACGCCAATTCAAATCCATCAAAGGTAGGCCTAAGTTGTGTTTATATTTTAAAAAAACAAAAACATTTTCTGTGTAGTTATGCGTTCAACTTCAAGTATGTTCCCATGCGAACCATTGATTTACAGTTTGTTATAGACTGTCTATTGGAGTGCGTATTTGATCACATTCCACGCGTGGACGTCAGATGATGGAGGCTACTGTAGGCAAATCATAGGATACAATCTCTGAACTTATTATAGAACGCTTTGGAGCTTATCGCACAGTCTGACTACAAAGAAGACAATAGATAACCGTGGCTGCATCGCAACAATTGTAAAGGACGGCAAAAATCACACAGTGTATACCAGCCTTAAGAAAGTACATGACACTTTGCCATAGGTTCCCATTATAGCATGTACCCAGGTAAGATGGCTGCCAAATTGTTCCATTTCAGAATTCCAAATTACTATTACATTACATGATATGTCATATCCAGGGTTCTATACCTATGGGTGTAAATCTATCAGCATCATTCTGTGTGCTCTCTATTCAATTCAGGTCAAAGTTCAGGTCATTATATCTTCCCTGCAAAAAAAAAAATAAAAAAAAATAAAATAAAATAATATATATATATATATATATATATATATACACTACTCACAAAAAGTTAGGGATATTCGGCTTTCGGGTGAAATTTCAGGATGAACCTAAAATGCACTATAACCTTTACAGGTGAAATTAATTTGACCTTCTCTAAACTTTTGAATGCACATGTCCAACTATTCAATGTTTCAGTACTTTTTGCACAACTTGCTATTCTCTAACAAGGAGCTGAACGGCAAAATTCACAACAGGTGTTTGATCCATGAATCGACCAATAAATTTCCTGGTTCAATTAGAATTGGTATTTAAACAGTCCTCTTCATCATGCTGTTCACATTTTGACATCATGAGACCAAGACGACACCTAACAATTGATCAACAGTACCTCGCCATTGCGAGGCTTCAAACAGGATGTTCTCAGAGGGAAGTGGCCACTGAGCTTAGAGTGTCACCAGCAGGTTGCAACAGAGATACAGAGAGACTGGAAGAGTCACAGAAAGGCATAGAAGTGGACGTCCTTTGGCCACATCCCACACTGATGACCGCTTCATTGTGAACAGTGCCCTGCGGAACCGGATGATGAATGCCACTCAACTCCAGGCACATTTAAGGGAGGTGAGAGGCACCCAAGTGTCACGTCAGACCATTCGAAACCGTTTACATCAGCGTGGTCTGCGTGCTAGACGACCTGCAAGGGTACCTGACCACACCACCAGGCACAGGCGTCATCGTCTTGCATGGGCCAGGGAGCATTTACGCTGGACGAGGGACCAGTGGGCCTCAGTGCTGTTCACGTTGAGCAGAAATGATGGCCGCCAACGATGTTGGAGACGTCAAGGAGAGCGCTATGCATCAGCCACTGTTGTCACCAGACGACCCTTTGGTGGTGGCGGTGTTACAGTGTGGGCAGGTGTGTCTAGTCAATACAGAACTGCCCTACACTTTGTGAATGGTACAGTGACAAGCCCATACTACCTGAATAACATCATTAATCCAGTCATTGTGCCCCTGCATGAACAACACAGGCCTAATTTCATCTTCATGGACGACAATGCTCCAGCTCATCGAGGTCGCATCATTAGGGAAAGGCTGCTGGAGACTGGGGTACCTCAAATGGAGTGGCCTGCACTTTCTCCAGACCTGAATCCCATAGAAAACCTATGGGATCAGCTGACTCACCGTGTAGAGGCTCGTAACTCTGTACCCCAGAACCTCAATGACCTGAGGGCCGCCCTTCAAGAAGAGTGGGATGCCATGCCTCAGCAGACAATAAGTCGACTTGTGAACAGCATGAGACGTCGTTGTCAAGCTGTAATTGATGCTCAAGGGCACATGACAAGTTATTGAGACATTGACATTTTTGTTGTGGTATACCCACCACTGTTGTTGGCTTTTGTTTCAATAAATTGTTTGAGATGTGGAAATCACCATTGCATGCTTCTACTTAAATGCCCTACTTTCATGATACGTATAATATCACTGTAGCGTGAACTTACATTTTCCATAAATTTCACCCGAAAGCCAAATATCCCTAACTTTTTGTGAGTAGTGTATATATATATATTTTTTTTTTTTCCACACACACACATACATAAAGCCAACACAGCCATTTTACTTATAAATAAAACAAACGGTTGTGTTTACATATGTATCCACTCGCATCACAAAAGTGGGGCTTGGATGTGGAGATGTGGGGATGGGGATGGGGATGGGCCCCCCCCCCCCCCCGGCCAAATTAGCATTCTAACCATTCATGCTAAACAGAAAACGCACAAACCTATTCCGGTAGCCAGTTTAATGTCCTCCAAGCTGAATTCCTCGCCTTCATTAAACATGAGTAGCACTAGTGTCTGGAACAGTGAAACCTGAAGCTCTTTTTTGCCCTGCGAGGAAACAACGAGAGAGAGAAAAGGTAAACGAGCGCGGCTTAACGCTCCGCACGCTTTTCAGTGCAATTGTATAGGTTTAGCTTTACGTTCTGTTACCTCCTTGAATTCAGCTTTCAGCACACAGTGTCCTAATGTTGGCTGCCACTGGAGCTTCCTCCCACTGTGCTTCCCTAGATAAAATGTTTTGAAAATCTCTTGCAGTTTAACCATCTGGAAAATTAAAAGAACAGCATTTTTAAAAAAAAGAAAAAAAAGAAAAGAAAAAGAAAACAAAACGTGAAAAGTTAAGCCATATTGTGGGCCTGAGGTAATGAAGACATCAGGCGTGAGCGGTCTGTTAGTAATGATGCACTAACCTCTGGAGGCAAATGAACTTCCATGGGCACGTAGGTTGGCCAGTAACCCATAGTGAGAATATTAACGGTCAGCTCAATGTTACCAGGGATGTTCTGACATTGCATATACTAAGGGAGAGAAAAAGTAACAAAATAAAGTATTCAGAATATTATATTGTGATTGGCAAAGCAGGTGACAAATAAATCTCAAGCGACTGTGAAAGTGACATTTAGCACGAACAGGAGGAAACCCATATCATTGTTTTTCACAGAAGTCGCAAATATTTCTTATCTGGATGAATACAAAATGTCAAAGAACTTTTTTTTTTTTTTTTTTTTTTTAAAGTCAAAGGTTTCTTTTTCTTACCTGTTTAAACTGAACCATGATGTCCTTTGAAAGCTCCATGTCCTTGAACATACCTTCCAGTTTGCTGGTGAAGGCTGCTCCGCATTCTAACAAAGACAAGGTTGTCCACTTATTACGGTCCTCACTAAATGCTTATGAACCAACCATACAAGCATTGCTGGGGAAGAGGCATGGACATGCACAGGGATGCATTGTGCCAAGTACCGTTCAACACTGGGAGTGGGTGGAGTATATTGTACTATATTGGGAACTCTGTGGGCACTAACCGTGTTTCAGCTTGGACAACATGGACTTCTCCGCATCCACAGAAGCACTCTTTCCAACAAGAAGCCTTTTGGCCAGGTCCTTCTTGTAAAAGGCCTCAAAAACATCTTTGCCTTTTAGTAAGAGAGACAAAACAGATGAAATATTTATTAGCCTATAGTTTTTGAGCGGAAGAAGCTTGCAGTTATTTATAAACTTAGCTGGAACAAGTACTAGTATTATGCCTTTGGAAATGGAATAAGTGAAGTTAAACTTTATGGACCATGTGGGGTAATTTTTACTCTGTATTTGACCCATCCTAACTACTTAGGAGCAGTGTGCAGCCAGTGCAGGGCCCGGGGTCCAACTTGAGTTCTGAGGCCAGTGCCTTTGTCAGAGTCAATGGTAGGAGTAGACCCAACCTGACGTACATGTCTTTGGTGTGGTAGGAAACTGGAGAACCCAGAGGAAACCCACACAAACACGGGGAGAGCATGCATGCATATTAAGACACATATAGGGAACTTTAAAAGGCCAGTTTACTTCCAGGCAGACACGTTCCCGAGATTTGACGTCAACAGTTAAGAAATGCCCAGTTTAATATCTCGCCCTAAAAAGAGACTTACAGAACACTATATGAGTCACTGCACTGGGGCATTGGTAAGAGAATAGACCGTGATCCAAAGAATAAAACTCCAGCAAAACATGGTGGACATATTACTCACTGCGTGAGCAACATAGCAACTCATGACAGCAAGCAAGCAGCACCACAGTGAACACAGGCGGAGTACCTCACCATAAATGAATCTGAAAATGATCATGATTTTGTCCAACATCTTCTCCAGCTCTTCATCAGTCGCCTCCTTGTTTCCAGCTCTCAGCTTTGAATCCACATGTTTAGCTGCAAAACAAATAAAACACAGGTGTTAAGGCCTTTTCACACCAAGTCCGATGTGAATATAGAGTACGACAATCCGGGAAAAAATGCATGCGTTTTTACGTACTCAAACCTTTCACACCAAGTACGATACGATTTTTTATTTTTTTTTTTGAATGTTGGGTGACAGCTGAGATGCTTCAGCGAGAGAACCAAAACAAACTGACCTGTCAAACTAGAAAAGGGGCTATGGACTCAACTAGTAGCAGTCACGAAGAGTTTATTTTATATATTCTCACTAAAACCAATACACTGGATACATCCCATCCTCCAGAAACAAAAATATCACAGAGTTCTCAACACTGCACATTTCCTAATATTTTACTCATGCCTGATCCAGGGGCAAATCCAGCCCTGCAGCCTCTAGAATTACCTTTCAATTGGCAACCATTTTCCAGATTGCCAAACTGATGGAATATTGACCATGAATATGACTGCAAATAAAACATTATGAAACAGCAGCCACCACAACACACACACACACACACACACACACACACACACACACACACACACACACACACACACACACACACACACACACACACACACACACACACACACACACACACACACACACACACACAGGTAGATATGCCATTGGCACTTAAACAAATACAACTCACGGCCATAATTTGGCAACACTCAAAGGTCAGCAGCCATAAACTGTGTTCAACTGCTGGGTGCTAGAGAGGAATTCCAATTCCTCTATAGCACCTAGTAGTTGAAACAATTTACAGCTGCCAAATGCAGATCACGGGACTTGCACAAGTTTATTTATTTATTTTTTTTAAACTGTGGCTGAATGGGTGCAAGTGGGCCCAAGACAGTTTGGAAATACTTGCCAATGAGCTCAGCAGGTTTATTTGGCCTTTTGTTGATGAAGGTTTCAAATGCCTCTTTCATGGCATTGACAAATTTCTCGTTCTTCAGGAAACAGATGTCGATGATGTGATCCACCTTATCCTTGAAGTCCAGCAGCTCTTGCACCATGGTTTTATCCTTTTCAGGGTTGATGACTATTGTGCTTCCAAAGGCCTGTGAAATGTCAGCACACCCAACACGGTCCATATTTATTAGACTTTTATCTTTTCACTGAGGATTTGTTAAACAGTTAACGACAGTGCAAAGGCCTGTACAATGTGACTACAACAAGCTTGGTTGACATTTATCATATCATTTTTAAACACTTTTTACACTTGGTTTGTACAGGTAGTAAACATAAAACAGAAACTCAACAGTGTTTGAAAAGTGAAGGCTTCTGTAGGGGATCATCTTTCAGCGTCTTTCTTGCATCGTTACCCAATGGTTTGAGGCGCGTGACACTCATGGTTTACAGGTCACCATATCTATTCCCATTTGAGCATTTATGGGATATGGTGGAAGGACACCCGAGACAGCATTTTCCACTTCAACTAAGTTTGAGTCGACTTTCTCTGGGAAATGATGTCACTAGGCCAATTGATATTCCAACTGCATTTCAGGCATGAGCAAAGTTTTATTCTGTCTGAGTTTCATTTTAATGCTATGCTTTGATTTCATATGATAAAAGCACTATACATGGACAATTTATTATTTCAATGCCTCAAATGAACTTGTCTAAAACAACCAACGTCATTTGCTGCACACCTGGTACAGGTAGACGGTAGTATATTTTAATGCCATGGATGTGTGTGTGCGTGTGTGGGGGGGGGGGGGGGGGGGGGGGGCTTTGGCATGTGTGTGCTTTGACATGTGTGTGCTTTGACATGTGTGTGCCTTCTGTGCTCATCTCACCCCTCTGTCCTTTGAAAATTTATACATTCCATACCTTCTTCTCATACTCTGATAAAGATTTTCAGGTACATAATATTGAGTTCACCAATGGAACACTGACACTTCTTGGTATATTTTAAATGGCACCTTCCTCAATTGATCTTCTTAAGTTTAAATTACATTATGGCTCGCATAGTGACACATGCTGTACAATACTTGGTTCCCAGGCCAGCAATGTCACAACTGAGAGATTACAACCCAGGAGCCCAACTACAGCACAACTATAAGACTACCATTCACTTCCCTTTTAAACACTGCTGCCATCTACAGGGTTTAGCTGAACTTGGACAATGTAATGCACCTGTCAAAAACCTCCCCAGGTAGCGAGGTACACCAGACTCCAAACCCACGTCTCAGGGACACAACATGCAAGGTGACCCCCCTGCCGACAAATACTTGTAAGTAACTATGTTTGCTTGAGCTCTTAATGACCATTAATGAACACTTTAACTAACTAACTAACTAACTAACACTTTAACTAAATTAACTAACACTTAAAAAAAAAAAAACTGTTAACATGTAAAAAATATCATTCAGTCTAATTTCAATTTGGGGTGGTGTTCCCCGCCTACCTTGATGTACTCGATCCAGTGCTGTAGGAGGACCTGCACACCCCCCCGGACCCGACTGAAAAGCTGGTACAGCAGAGAAAGGTCCTGGATTCGGTTACCGTCCAGCAGATGATTTAAACCTTAAGAGCAATTCAAAAGACAATGAGGTGAGGGTTTCCCCTTATACACACCCCCCACCCCCTCCTCCCAAAAAAAAAAAAGATTCCTTGATTTCTGCTCAGTGTCAGTTCTCACTACAAATGGGTAAAAACAAAAGCACCACAGCCAACAGCACTGTAATATTCAGGACTCAGGCAATAATTTCATACCTTTCTGGAGTGTCGCAGTCAGATGTTCACCAAGCAGTTGCTTTTCCACAGTAGCAATGAGGGGTTTTCTACAACAGGATGGAGAGGTAGATTCAATTCTAGTCAGTTCAGTGGCAGAATAAAACGCTTAAACCCTCCACAAAATAATACAATGAAGAGGAGAGCCCCTCTTACTGCGTGCTCTGGTCTAAGTATGTGATGACTCGATCTGCTTCTTCCTCCAAACGTTTATTAACATGATGGAGGTACTCAGGAACCTGGAAAAACATGACATATACTTAATATAATAAAGATTAGACAGAAAGGAAAAAGGTACACAGCACTGACTCAAAAATAGAACCTTACAGGTTCATTTTCACTTTTATTATATAAAATACACGAAAGGGAAAGGGATAACCAATTACTCTTAATTACTATTTTTGTGAACACCAGCATTTTGAGATCAGGGTAAATACTGTCCCTAACACCCAATCGTATAGTACTGCCATATAATAGACTAAGTTTAAAACAACCTGATATCCATCTGTGCTGTTTTTTGCAAGAGCATTCCCCATGTAGTTATACCCATTTAAAGATGGACAAACAGATCTTACAAGAACGCATGTGCACTGTCAAATTTGAAAAAAATAAAATAAAATAACGTGCTGAAATGATAATACAAACATACTGATGTTTATTGTATGGAAATGGAAACATTAACCCAATTGTTCTGTTTTAGAAATACAAACAGCTTTTGTTTTTGGTTCTTAAAATACACTATGAATCATGCACACAAAAAAAGCCCAAGCAACACAATATGTGCAAGCAACTTTCAACCTGTGCAAAATAGCTTCGGGACACTATAGCACATGCAGCACGTGTCCAGGAGGAAGCAGAAAGCAGAACGATCTGTGCTCTGCAGTGATATTCGGCCATTTTCTCCGACGGGGGGATAAATCACCTCTCTCTCCTGCATCAGCCTCTGTCCCTCCGCAGCGTACAGACGGTTCGTCTCCTCCAAGAAGCGCTGCTCAAACGAGTCCTGATAAATCTGTCAGGAATGGGAGATTGCTGGGTTTAGAGACCCAGTCCATAATCACCTAAACCAACCTGATTCATATGTATATGAGCATTAAAAACAACCCACAGTTTTTGTATAGTATTGATCTTCCTTACCAATGAAAAGCGTAACCGTCGTCTTCGTAAATGAAAGCAATTATTCATTACGGATCTTTAAGTTAATACTTGTTAAAATCAGGGGTCAGAGTGCTATGTATGAAACTGACCAGGACAAATGCATTTGTAGAATTTATTCTTTGTGCACCTCTTCATTTACAGTATGGATATTCAAATCTGGACCTCAAATCGAAATCCAGCCCTGGTTTTCCTTCTCCCTTGAGGACCGTGACTTGAAATAATTGTTTTTGGCGTTTGACATCTATTCATTTTTTTGTTTTTGATTGGCCCAGAATTTTAGATATATTGATATGAAGACTGGTTTTATAATGGCAGGTTCAGTGCTCTCCACTATTATTGGCACCTCTGGGAAAGAGGAGTAAAAAGGGTTATAAAAAAATTCACCTTTTGGTGAATTAAGCCGTAACTTATGCTGGAACAGTATGGAATACATGGTTGGTAAAATGGCTGTAAGTCATCAAGGGTCTGAGGTATCAAACAAGCCTCAAACCATCACTCTGCTGCCAGATATGCAGTAGCTATGGATGGATCACTTTAAGGGTTGTTTCTCCTGACAAATTTTCCTATTGAAATCTATGGAAAAATAAGTCAGGAGAAGAAACCCTTCAAGTTATCCATCCATATCTATTTCTGGCAGCAGAGTGATGGTTTAAGGCTTGTTTGATACATCAGACCCTTGATAACTTAGAGCCATTTTACCAACCATGTGTTCCATACTGTTCCAGTGTAATTTACAGCTAAATCTAGTCCCACCCCCAAATTATCATACAGATCCATTAAAATGCACAGACGTTATAGTATCGCTTGTAAGAGTACCAGAAAATAAGATATCAAGAGTCGTTTGATGTTGTTGGGTCACAGACATCAGGAAGTCATGGCATGCAAAGGATATGTGACCAAATATTAAAAATGATTACTTTATTCTATATATAAATGCAGGCGTGCTAATAATTGTGAACACGTGGTTTTGTTAAAAATAATTATTTCTTGATGAGGGATTTTTTTTTCCTTATAATAAATTTACTTCAATTAAAGGTTGGATTTTTCTAATTTTTTCAGTGTGAGATTAAGCCAATTCACCAAACGGTGAATTTTTTTTATAACCCTTTTTACTCATCTTTACCAGGGGTGCCAATAATAGTGGAGGTCACTGTATATGGCAATCGGGGATTCATGGTCGAAACCAATAAAATGCAAGTCAAGTAACTCCAAGGCAGCTTGTACAGTGATGTTCTGTTTCCAGAGGCTATACATATAAACAGCTTAATTTTAGTGTTTATTCCTAGTTATAAACATCATAAAATATACATTTCTTAAATATACATTTGGAACCCATTAGCTTAACATTTCCCACACTAATTTGGAATGTCCAACTATCTGCAACCGCATCCACGTTCATGCAAAGACCTTCCATACGTGGCTTTGACATGCAGTCCACTGAGCGCCTGATCGAACAGCAGGCGTCATTAGTGAGCGATGAAATGCGGACTGAATCCTCCTGTACCCTGGGCAACGTACATTGTGCATTGCCCTATGGAGCTACCAGCCACAGTCATTATTGGCACGGTCATTCAACCATGGGGCTCATCCATGCATCACATTGTGGTGCCTTACCCGAATGAGCCCCATAGATGTCAGTTTTTACATCATGCAGGTAATTATTTTGTTGAACACATGGGTCTTAGTTGCATTCGCGATAGAAAACAGTTTCAACCGAGAACAATATTAAAAATAATTGTTTGAAGAATAAGGTTATATAAATACATACAATCTCTGGAGGCAGAAAACTGCTGTGAAATCTAAATGTTGGAGGTTTGCCAAAGAGCATGTTTAAAAATAAAAAATAATAAAAAGAAAGAAATCTGTTGATAATTTCAGTTCTTGGGAAGAAAATTATAAAAGCGTTTTCTTCCGTTAAGTCTTCCAATTAGCTGAAATTCCGGATAACAAAATGGCCGCAGAAACACTGTGACTATGCTTCCTGCTGAACCCAGGTGAACCCCTGGCCCCGCAGCCCTCACCTGTAGGTCAGAGAGCATGCTCAGTAGACTGCGCAGAAGGCTTCGGTCAATGGCCTCTCCACTCCGCTCCCTCTCGATCAGCAGCAGGATGCCATCGATTGTCTTGCACTGGACCTTTTGGTCACTGATTATGTAGAACCTGAACAACTCCAGCCCCATATCCCTGGAAACATGTGCAGTCAGGTTAACGTAAGTCACAAGCAGACTGAACAGACAGTGCAAAGGTGCCAAGACAAAAAGGTTCTAATGGCCACTGGGGGATTTTCTTACAATCCTTAAGATTATTATGTACCTTGTTTATGTTTATGTACCTTGTTTATGCAATTACAGCATTAAACTACAACTCTCCTCACTCTCACTCTATTCATAAATGAGATGGTGAAAAGATAGCTTGTTATTTTGCACAGATGCATACGACTTGAAATGAAAATTATTTTGTAATACATGAAATATACTGCAATCACACTCAAGATAAAACAGTTATATATATATATATATATGAGTACTTACCAAATTGAGGGCAGCATTGAATTTTGCAAAACGTATGTTCGATCCAGAAACAAAAAAATACTTCTAATCATGATCTGTTTAAACAGCAAAAAAAAAAAAAAAAAAAAAAAAAAAAAGCGTATAATTAGACAACTTTTAAAATGAAGATAATAACATTTTAAGCGAGAGCATAAATTATTTCAAAGGTTGTATTAAAGAAAAAAAAAGCAGCATCCAACTTCTGCCTAAATTATTGCAACCTTACAAAAAGTCACAATGCAGTATATTTTACTGTTAATTCATAAAGCAGTTTACAATCTTACTGATGGCTATATCCTCTGGCACTTTAAATTCAGATTAACTAGCTATGTCATTATAGATACTGAATCAGAAAAATGCTAAGAATACCATTTGTCTGCAGTGATCTTGCCAGCACTTGTCTATCTTCTTCAGGAACAGAACGCTGTCCAGAGCATCCGTGAAGGTGGAGTTAAAGAAAGTAATGTTGTACAATTGCATCTATTCTCAACTAACTAATTTTAAAATCAGAATAAATTCATGGTCACGTAATCAGAACCCTTGTCTATAGTGACCTAAGAATGCTGAAAGTTTATTTTAAATTTTGTAATCCAGTGTTAGTTAAATCTTTACCAATCACCTGAAGCGTGCCAATAAACAGTTTCATCTCTCCACAAATCTAAGGTTCTCAAACAAATTCTCTATGAATCTCTTGCCCTGTATTACATTTATTAAAATTAATTTTTTATATGTAAAAAAGAAAATTATGTTCTCAAATTCAATATCTGCATTTCAAATGCATTTTAGTTAACTCCAAACAATACAGTATGACATGTACACAACTCATCTTTGTGCAGGTCTGTTGTAAGACATAGTTCACCAATTTATGTATAATGTAAATAACTTGCATATAAACACAACATAGCTGCATGTCTAAAATTGCATTTCCAACACCCTCTTCCCAAAACACATAAGGATATTCCCTGAACTGATGAATTTGTGCTTTTATGTGGTCTTCACACACCATCCTTAGCTGCTTATAGAGCTTTGCAGATATTTTATGGGAGCAGAGATTCTCAACAGCCTGATGGAGTGGGGTGGGGGGAGAACACAGTATTAATAATATCATTACAAAAACTACAGTGCAGTACACTACACACATATTCCCTGTGATTTAACACAACATAGCACGTTTCTAGAAAATCAATTACACACTGTAGTACTCTCAGTATTCTGAGTTACTGAAATATTTCACACAAAAACCCAATGATCTTCCAGGTTCATATTCTCCCATAAATTAGGAAAACCACCATTTCACAGCTGACTGCCATCATGACACACATAACAGAAGAGTGCCATGCCCCCCCTTCTATCAGCCCTACAAAGTATTTGAATGATCTAATTGGTTCTGGCAGGTTTACTAGCCTTTTAGTTTACACAACAATACCAAAATTATAATAGCACATATACATACTGCACTCTTCATCAAGACCTCACTGGAGGGCCACATAGGTTAATGAGGTGGACTTGTAAGGGAGAGAGAGGGAGCGCAGAGCGTATGGCTGGAATCACCATCAAAAGGAAATAGAGGTGCCACTGTGGAAAGGTGAAATACCCCTAGCCTACCTGGTAGAGCTCTTCAAGATTGTACTTGATAGAAGTGCTGTTCTGAATGGCCTCCACAGCCTCCTTTAGCTTCTGCCAGGTTTCATCTGTGTAGTTTTCTGGCAATTTTGGTTTTTCTGCAATCAAAAGGTGAGACAGTGAGGCCTTTGTCTACAAAAAGGCAGGGGGATTTAGAACAAGGGCATATAGTGGCATTTCAAGAAAATAATAACTTTGACCCTGCTGGACTCAGTTTTCTTGTAAGCACAAACGTTAGGCCTTAAAGAAATTCCATTATAATCAGAGGCTATTCTAAATGTTCTGAAAGTAATAGCTTACGAGGTGATGCCTGTACAGGCCTACACATGCAATGTGATTACCAGTGAATCCTAATAACGTTAAAAGTTAAAAAATGAGAAGTGCGGAATGGACAAACTTTCCATGACAGATCCTTTAGAAATTCACAAAACAAGTTTCATTTCGCGGTTAGTTCGCTTCAGAATTTTTGACAGTTCTATGATTCGAAATGACAGGTAATATAGGTCGAAAACTAGCGAACAATGAAAGAATGCAATTAAGATGTATCGAGACCTTAAAACAATGCTGCAATTTACCATTGCGAAATACTAAATGCGTAGTTATTTCGCTATCGACAGGTGAAATTACTGAAGAATCATAACCTACGTCAGATAATGAAACAATACTAAGCAAGTCAGATCGTTGGCTTGCTACCTTTGAAATTCTTGATTATTAATTTCCTTGCGGCTCCAGGTTTGCTGTTGGAGAAGGTAGTAGAACCTGCGGTCTTCGTCAGTCCATTTGCATGATGCCCGATACCAGCAGCCAGAAGTACGTTTTTAGTCTTGTTTGAACATGATGCAGAGGAAGTGGACTCCTCAGCCATTTTCACATCCAGTCCAATGAAATCTACCGAGTCCTCGAATCTCAACTTCTTTTTGATGTGATGAGAAGTAGAACAGTCCGAGGGAGATGAGGATGAATAGCTATTGTTTTTAGAAGGTGACGAAGAAATCGAACCAATGTCTTCCCTCTCGGAGCTATTTAATTTTCTCTTCTTGGATGTTAAAATGTTGCCCGTGCCGTTATTACCATCAGAAGATGCTGTTCTAGCCTCCTGAGTTGGCGGTAGGGGATTAGGGGAAGATAAACCTGTTGGAAACATGAAAAAAAAAGAAATTAAAAAATCAAATAGGCAGTCTCTTGGCTAACGTTAAGGGTCTCTGAATATGCCGTTAAAGCGTTGTACTTTCTAGAACCTTGTTTCCAGAAATTTAAAATGATATGCTACGTCTCTTTTTAGTTGGAAACATGTATTATATGGAAACTACTGCTCCACTTAGACCCCTCTCTTTCTTGTTATTGGCAGAAGAAAGATGGCTGGTTACTGCTTCCTCTTGCACAGTCTCGTATTCTCCCAAAACGGTGATATCATCTTTCAGTTAGCAAGTAACAATACACAACGTCTACCCCATTGAGATTTTGTAGTTAATATTAATTAGAAAAATAAATGTACGTGCTGTGAAAAGCCCCAAAACAAGTTTAACTTTAAAATAAGACCAAATTGACCCACCGGAAGTACTTGGCTCCATGCGTAAATGCAGCAAAAGTAATAGCTGACTAGCAAACAGATAGCTTGCAAGCTAAAGTTAGCTACTTTATTTGCTATTAGCTAATGTTAGCAAGCTCGCTGCGTAGATACTTTACAAATATGAATCGTTCTTTGACCGTGGTATAATTTTGCCGCGAGATGGCGCCGTGCCAAACTTGTAACTTGTAAGTTCTCTGAAATTTAAACAAACGTATTTTATGTACATTTTTAAATAACCAAACATTTAACTTGTTTTTGTGGGCACAAATAAACTTATCTTAACTACAAGTGTTTGCTCGGTACGTCATGCCAAAAAGTCCATTACGTTTTTTCATTCTTGACTTACCTCTTCCGTTAGCTAGCGAGCATTTAGCAAGGGATGTTTTGTGGATGTTTTCCATCTGATGTTATTTGGGTCCTCTAGAAACTCTCTGTCACTCTATGGTAATTGTTTAACGTAAACTGATCGACACTGTCGCACTGCAAACACCAAACGCCATCTGCTGCAAAGCTGTGTGTCAGACTCAGGGCTGAAGCGTGGATTTTCAAAGATAGACGCATGATTAAACGGGTTAATTTGATATTAACATAATTTGGTATTGGCATCTAAGAATTTGACAGAATAAACAAATTTTCAGTTTTCCACAGGGATCGATCAACGAGGATGTTTAAAAAGTTGGTTTGTTCTCTCATTTATTACTGCAAATAGTGTGGCTAGCTAGATAACGTTAGCAACACAAGAAACATTCCATACAAGCATTTAGTTTAGCAAGCTACATATCGGAAGTCTGTCAGCAGCCGGGTGGCTCATTAATTTATACTGGTTAACATTCTCAACTGCTCTGCCTGCCTAGTGAACTACAAATTTCAATTTTGTCATAAAGCTCATTGACGTGATTGTAGCTAATTTAGCAAGCTAGCCAAATACAGATAATCGCTGCCTTAAGTAACGTTAGGCAGTATGAATTCAGTAACGTGGGTTAACTTTATAGCTATCAACTAACTAAAAATCTGTAGATGTATTGCTGATTTGTACATGGTCTCGTTTTAGATTTGACGAAAAAGAAAATGTTTCCAACTGCATTCAGCTGAAGACTTCCGTGATCAAGGGCATCAAAAACCAGCTGTTGGACCAATTTCCAGATATCGAATCATGGCTAAATCATATCATGCCAAAAAAGGATCCTGTCAAAATAGTGCGATGGTATGTCCAATTTGATCTTATTTTTTATTTATAATTGTTAAAGTATATTTACTGTGTGCACGTTTATGTTGATGTGTTGTGATTCATTCAAATTATAATCATTTTTATTGAAATATTGCAACATGATTTTATGTTAATTACACTTCATAAAATAACATGTTTTATGTTGAGTTAGGAATATCATGTGGATTTGAGGTCATTGCATCTTTTCAAGGGTTGGATTAGGTGTGCTTCTCCCCTTTCTGTTCTCTTGTTTGCAGTCATGAACACATTGAAATCCTGACAGTAAATGGTGAGCTTCTGTTCTTCAGACAGAGGGAAGGTCCATTCTACCCCACGCTCAGATTGCTGCATAGATGTAAGGCCTCTTATTATTGGTTTTAACTTCTTTCTGCACCTTCCAATTATGTATAATGGGCAAACTGATTATTGTCATGTGAGTGTCATGGTACATATACTAATGCAGTCAATTATAAAGAAATATCAAAACTTTATGTGGATTATTTTCTATCTAACAGTTCAAACTAATGGGCTTTGAAATACAGTGTAGCTGTGTGTATACCGTATCCCTGAAAGGTTGAGTCTAACAAAATCCTCCCATGCTGTGTAAAATTTTCTATTTTATTTAGAAATAAATAAAATGGATAAATGTTTTTCCACGTACACTAATTTTTTCACATTTATGTTACAGTCATTCTTGCAGTAAAATTGACACCAAATACAGTGCACTCCAAAACTGTTAGGACAGTGACATTTTTTTGTCGTTGTTTTGGCTCTGTACTCCATCACATTGGATTTTAAAGTGCAGACTTTCAGCTTTAATTTGAGGTTTTTTACATCCATATTGGGTTAACCGTAACTCGTTTTCCTATTAAATTCTATGGAAAAATAAGTGAGGAGAAACAACCCTTAAAGTGATCCGTCTATATCTACTGCATATCTGGCAGCAGAGTGATGGTTTGATACCTCAGACCCTTCATGACTTACAGCCCTCTAGCCAACCATGTGTTCCATACTATTCCTGTGTAATTTATAGCTTAATCTAGTCCCCCCCCCCCCCCCCAATTCCCATAGAGACCCATTCAAATGCAGAAAGTTTATAGTATCGCTTGTAAGAGTACCTGAAATTAAGATATCAACTTTTGATGTTGTTGGGTCACAGACATTAGGAAGTCATGGCTTGCAAAGGATATACAACCAAATATTACATATGATGACTTTATTTAAGTTTGTTAATTTGTCCAATTATCTTTGGTGCCCTAAAATGGGGGGGGGGGGGGGCGGATGGACGGACGATGTGTAAAGATGGCTACATTTGCTGCACGGTTCACCCGATAAGGATATGTCATATTAAAATGTTCTACAGTACAACTTCTTTTGTCCCACCAGCCATTATACACTGCCCGGCCAAAAAAAAAGTCGCACACTGTAATATTTTGTTGGACCGCCTTTAGCTTTGATTATGGCACGCATTCGTCGTGGCATTGTTTCGACAACCTTATGCAACGTCACAACATTTATTTCCGTCCAGACTTGCGTTAATTTTTGGCTGAGATCTTGTATTGACGACAGGAGAGTCGAACCACTCCGTGAAGTCTTCTCCAGCACATCCCAAAGACTTTCAATGGTGTTAAGGTCAGGACTCTTCATGTGTGAAAATGATTCCTCATGCTCCCTGAACCACTCTTTCACAATTTGAGCCCGATGAATCTTGGCATTGTCGTCCTGGAATATGCCCATTGATGGGATAACCTGGTCATTCAGTACATTCAGGTACTCAGCTGACTTCATTTTATTGCTGCATAACGTTGCTGAGCCTAGACCTGACCAATTGAAGCAACCCCAGATCATAACACTGCCTCCAGAGGCTTGTACAGTGGGCACTATGCATGACTGGTGCAACTGCGACTTTTTTTTTGGCCAAGCAGTGTATGTATATATTTATGAAAAATATAGGCCTAATGTCCAGACATTTAAAGCCTATGGAGGGTATTTCATGAAAATAGAATAGAACAAATTTTATCTTACATCAAGTTACCAGGCTTAAATTATAAGTCTTATTTAAGTTCTGTGAACCTGTGTCAGTCAAGAGAAAGAGGTCAGTACCCTGCGGCTACAGACCCAATTGCCAGGTTAAAGCTGACTTATACCCTTGATAGTCTTATCTCTGAAACTAAATTCAAATTAGATTAAGTAATCAAATTGTTTCATTTGTTTTTATCCACAGCACCCTTTAGAAATAGTCCTTTTCATAAATCTGCACGATTGCAGTTCCTAAAAAATAAAACGCGTAGTGACGTAAGATTTCTCTCACTTGAGTGCATTGATTGTACTGTAATGTGAGAACCAGATATGTAGCTGTAAAAATTACATTAACTGTTACAGTGAGCAAATTTTAAATTCACCATTTAAATAACGTTTGTTATGATTATTACATGTATTATCTTTTTACTATTAGTTTCACCTTTAATTATGTGGGGTATACATCACATAGGGCCAGTGACAAAATGTATAATTTTTTACTTTAGTATTTGACCACTACAAATGATTGAAATGTCCCTCCATAATGAGTACATACAGTATATACGCAGTGGAGAAAGGGGAAGGAGAATGTGTTTTTTCAGTGTGTACTCTTCCTAGCTTACTTTCTTCATCTTTGGTTAACTGCTGCAGAGATTATTTATTTATTTAACTTTTTCCCCCAGATCCCTTCATTCTTCCACATCAGCAAGTAGATAAGGGAGCCATCAAATTTGTCCTCAGTGGAGCCAATATCATGTGTCCGGGACTGACATCTCCTGGTGCCAAACTTTATCCGGCTGCCACAGATACAGTGGTCGTATCCTTTGCAGATATCAGATGTAACGTTACTCCACTTTGGAAAGCAATACATTTTATGCATGATGCATTTACTTTCTCAGAAAGAAGGCTCTTTTTTTTTTAAATGTTGTATTCCACTTTATTCATTTACACATTTTCAAAAGTTGTTGGCCTCTTTAACATTTATATCACAGGCCATCATGGCTGAGGGCAAACAGAATGCACTCTGTGTTGGGGTTATGAAAATGTCCGCAGAAAACATGTAAGTGTTCTGTTGTGTGGAATGTATTGCAACTTTGAGATTTTCTGAAAATTTGGAGATGTTTTTTTTTTTTAAAATAATTTAAAAAGGGAAATGCTTTTTGGTTGGGAGAAGGGGAGTCAAGACCAGATTGCCTTTGCTATCCTGCTAAATCACTCCTTTTCACTGCAGTGGCATACCCTCCCTGCATTGATAGAGGACACTGCAGTGATGGGATGGGCCTTTGTATATGATTATAAATAAACCCCAAAGAAATGAGGGAGAAAAGATCTCCAAAAATAGTGTGTGTTGAAAAAATAAACTGTAGTACAGTCGCTAGCTTCAATGTGACAGTCTGCCCTTCACATTTCTGATTGCAATTCTTTTCCATTTTCATCTCGGAAACAGAGAGAAGGTCAACAAAGGCATTGGGATCGAAAACGTCCACTATCTGAATGACGGACTGTGGCACATGAAAACATACAAGTAACAGAAGGCATGGAACTCCCGGGCTGAGGCCTCAGAGCTGGCTGTCTACTGTTTACATCAATGGACATAACTGTGTAATTACCTGGCGGAGGCTTTAATTATGATGCACAATAAAACATTGCATTTACGGCATTCTCACTTTTCACACGTTCCTTCACTTAGCCACAAACTGATTTAAGACAGAATACACTCCCCGATTCGAGGACCTGCATGTTTCAGTTCAAACTAGCAAAAGCTGGGCTGCTGGGTGGCTCATCCTGTTAAGGCACTGTTATAGTGCATTCATGGGTCCCACAGTGTGGTGGGTCATTCTGTGTCAAATCAACCAGTTTTCTGAAAAGTTCCTGTATGACCTTCTCAGATTTTGATGAAACTCCATCATAATAATCCATTGTGTGAAAAATGAACACACACAAAATATTAGCCTCATACGACATGTCGTTTCCGAGATATGGCCTCCTGAAATTTGCTCAAAACCTCCGTCTTTCGCACTCGCGAGTCGTGAAAACGCGCAAATGTAATTTTTTTCCGACTTTGGAAGCTTATAACTTGGGATTGGTAACAGCTATAGAGCTGAAACTTGGTATCCTAATGTACTTTCTTCCACATTGCAAGAATATGACATCTTTACTTGTACCCTCTTCCCTTTTCAAGTTATATGCACCCAAAGTAGCCACTTTGTTCAGTCGCATGTTTTTGGTGATATTCGAGGTCACCCTGTGCCCATACGAGTGGACATATACATCCCATATCACAGATGTATTATCTATAGGTGTATGCCTATGCTCACAAGCAAGTACAGGCTAATCAATTCATTTGTAAAGGAATGACATCCATCCAAAGTTGGGTCCGGGTGAAAAAAAGTCAAAAACACAACCGTCCGTCTTGTCAATGGATCACCATGTGGACAGTTAAAACTTTTTCTGAAATTTACACCAGTTAAATCGATATATTAGATCTACTCATCAACCAAATTTCAGCTTTGGTACTCAACTCCTTCATGGTTAGATAGCATTTTGAAAAGTATACATGTTTTAACATATCGGGAATTCACATAAGTCTTAAGAGTTACGTTACTACTTAAAAGTGTCAAATTATGTATCAGACATCAAACAGAATAGTACATGTACTTTTAAACCATACACTGATAATGTCAGATAATGTCACTCCTTCTCCATGCCAATAGTTTTATGTCCTCTTGTGACAACTCGGTTGCAGCCATCAAACCCCTTTCTCTTTTCTCTTTCTCCTCCCTGCCATTTTGAGGAGTTTATGAATACTGCTTCCAAAATAAGTGTTATTGCATTGTAGGCCTAGGAAACAAAACTATGCATGGTACAGTAACAGCAGCACACGCATGTTTCGCAGTTAGTAAATAAATATAGTTGGGATGTATTCTGTAATCGACAAGGCTCACTGATGGGATCTCAATTCTTGAATGATAGAGCTAGAATGAAATTGACCAAATATTGTTGCCTGGTAATGGGAAATTGCGTAATGGGTTATCCCTGTATTTACCTGACATGGGAAAATCCCACATCTAACCTTAGCTCTAGGCCCTAGGGGGGCATCTTAACTTTATTTTACCTATCTCCTGTGATAAATATGCATGTTGTGATCAGACCTAGATCGGCCGATTTCAAGTTTTGTATCCCCGGAATTGTGCAAAATTAGTATTTTTCAAAATGCTATCTAACCATGAAGGAGTTGAGTACCAAAGCTGAAATTTGGTTGATGAGTAGATCTAATATATCTGTTTAACTGGTGTAAATTTCAGAAAAAGTTTTAACTGTTTAACTGATCCATTGACAAGATGGACGGTTGTTTTTTACTTTTTTTCACCCGGACCCAATTTCTTTACAAATGAATTGATTAGCCTGTACTTGCTTGTGAGCATAGACATACACCTATACAGTGGTGTTCTCCTGACAAATTTTCCTATTGAACTCTGGAAAAATAAGTCAGGAGAAGAAACCCTTCAAGTTATCCATCCATATCTACTGTATTTCTGGCAGCAGAGTGATGGTTTAAGGCTTGTTTGATACCTCAGACCCTTGTTGACTTACAGCCATTTAGCCAACCATGTGTTCCATACTATTCCCGTGTAATTTACAGCTTAATCTAGTCCCACCCCCCAATTCCCATAGCGATCCATTCAAATGCAGAGAGGTTATAGTATTGCTTCTAAGAGTACCT
Organism: Synaphobranchus kaupii; assembly: GCA_029718625.1. Classification (NCBI taxonomy): domain Eukaryota; kingdom Metazoa; phylum Chordata; class Actinopteri; order Anguilliformes; family Synaphobranchidae; genus Synaphobranchus; species Synaphobranchus kaupii. Next base: position 1,797,951 of record CM056383.1, on the reverse strand, counting down.
GGAAATAAGATATCAGGAGTCTTTTGATATCCTTTTATTCAGAATCATGATGGCATCAGATGTTTATCTGTGGAATACCTGTTTGACCTGTTTTTTTTCCAGAATGAATTAATTCTCTAAACTCCACACTGCTATTATTTTGAACACGCCCCTTTCAATGAATGAGTAAAATACTCAGAACAAGCAGCGTGCATGTCATGACAGTTGGGTCTGTTGTTTTTCTATTACACTACTACATCTACATCTATTACACTACTACATCTACAAATTATTTGCCATGCAGAAATATCACTACTACTAATAACAGTGGTTCATCAGGTTACTGATGTTGTACTGCTATTTTTTTGAACACCACTGTAGATAATACATCTGTGATATGGGATGTATATTTCCACTCGTATGGGCACAGGGTGACCTCGAAAATCACCAAAAACATGTGCGACTGAACAAAGTTGCTACTTTGGGTGCATATAACTTGAAAAGGGAAGGGGATACAAGTAATCTGATGTAATCTGATATTTTTGCAAGTTGGAAGAAAGTAAGTTAGGATACCAAGTTTTAGCTCTATAGCCGTTACCAATCCCAAGTTATAAGCTTCCAAATTCGGAAAAAATCACATTCGCAAGTTTATACGACTCGCGAGCGTGAAAGACGGAGGTTTTGAGCAAATTTCAGCAGGCCATATCTCGGAAACGACATGTCGTATGAGGCTACTTTTTTGTGTGTGTTAATTTTTCATACAATGGATTATTATCATGGAGTTTCATCAAAATCTGAGAGGGTCATGCAGGGACCACTGGTTGATTTGACACGGAATGACCCTGGTATCAAATCCGGATTGTGCCAGTGCACTGGCCACCAGCCTTGCAGGGTGATCACAATTGGCTCTAGCATCACCAGGTATGGGTGGGGTTCAATTGGTTGGGATGATTGCGTCTCCTCAGCACAATAGTAACACCTGCTAGTCGATCGGGTGCTTGCACTTTGCCTGAGCTGCACATTAAAGGGATAATTCACCCATTTTGAAGAATTTGATATTGTTTTACTTACCCCAAAAATGGTATGTAAGGCTGTAGTGATGCTGTCCTGGTCTCACCAGTGTAGCTATCCTGAATTGGAGCAGTGCTAACAATTAGCATCTTGCCTTTGGATATAATTTCCCCCCAGCTAACTTGCTTTAAAAATAACTGTCTGGGTGAACTATCCCTTCAAGCATCTTTCTCTGTGCGCAAGACGAACTTGCAAACTGCCGTGTGACAAAAACTTCGGAGGAGAGCACATGGTAGTCTGCACTCTCCTGAATTCATGGCTGATGTTGCAGAAATAAGCACTGATTAATATGACTGGGCATTAAAAATTGGGGAGAAAAATGAGCAAAGGCTGTCTTTGGTAATTGGGACTGGGAGTATCGCACTACAAATGCTTCTTATTCATTGATTGTTGTATTTCTTAGCATTTGCATGGCTTTATAAACATACGTTTAATTCCTCAAGGGCTAGAAGCTATTACACAAAATAAGCCAAAATTCTTTGTGATTGAAATAGATATGGGAAACATCTGTAATTCTCAGGGTCATGCAGTTCAGTGTAAAATAAATAAAAATCAAAAAAGCAGCAACACAGTATTTGTCTTACATTTAATATCAAAATTGATTCAAAATAACATTTAGCAATCATGTGAACACCATAAAACAACCATATACGATTTATTAACTCCTACATTTACCAAAAAGCATACAAAAGTCATTCAAAAATATTTCCACAATCAAAGCAGGTATAGTTTACATAATTTTAGATTTGACAAAACATTACCATCAATGTATCTGCTGATGTTTGTAAAAATATAATGGCTGGTGAAAAATAGGACAAAAGAAGTTGTACTGTAGAACATTTTAATATGATGAGATGCGACTACAATACTTTTTTTTCTTTTTTATAACTACAGCTCCAAGATAATTGTATTTGCCTCAGTCTAAGGATGCTGAATTTTCCCAGTCTGTCTGTAAGGGGAGCAATAACAGTTGTTTTACCAGTGGCAGGAGCAAGAGTCATATATCTTATTGCACTTGTTAAGCTGGGAATGCTTGCAGGAATAATAATTTTTAGAAAATCCCATTTCACATTTTTGAAAGAAATGTCATACAGATCACAGATCCAACTACGGTTTCTACATGGATAGGAAGCCTTCATTTTCTCAGGAAAAAAAAACATTACCATCATTAGCACCATTTTGATCAACGTACTGACCAGATGCATCTTCACTCAAAACCAAGTCAATTTGTATGTTATTCAGTGCCTCCTATGGTATACAACATGGTATGAAATATCACTTCAATAATAGTTTTTTTTGTTCTTATTTGAATATTAACATCCTTTATCAACTTCTTGAATACACTTGGGGGGGGGGGGGGAGACCTTTCTCCTTGATTGGCTATTATAAGCAAAACAGCCTTACTGATAGTTAAGACTTGGCTAACCCATGCCTGTCAATACTACACAAGACTAAATGTCTCATGTTCTAATGATACCCATACTGTACCATTCTTCTGCGTCAAGAGTCACCCTACTTTAACATAGTAGAGGAGAAAACTGGGAAGGGATATTATACCCCCAGCTTTTACAACAGCAACCTGACAATTTTCACCATTTGAGACAAAGTTACAATGTGCTGACAAAGTTTACATATTCCCACATACTTTTCCTCAGATTAAAATAATAAGTAGATATCCCTTCGGTTTCACTATTTTTAGAAAATGCTATAATTAATGTTTTTAAAAAGTTATTTTTCTTTCAACAAGTCAGTCAGTAATTCTATACAATCAATTCTAATTAATTTTATGCAGTCTGGCCTCAGGCTGGCAAAGCAACATTTCAAAAAGAGCCATTTCCTTTTTAAAATAATCAGTCACAGACCCAAACATTCAAACTAAAAAGCACTGAGCCATCAGATTTCAAGCTCCACAGGTTAATATAATAATGATTGTTTGTCTCCATGTACCTCACTGATGTCTTCATAAACCAGTGACAACCAATACAGTGGAAACAACTGAATTTTGGGGCATCAAAAAGTAGAAAAATTTGAAAACAAATAAATTGTAAGTTGATAACACCAGTTGTAAACCAGGTCAAACCAGTACCAACTGTACCAGGTGATTACTACTGTAAATATTTGGTATTGCACACACACCCACACAGAGTTTTATAACAGATTTCAAATGTAATTTCCTGTAGCAGCCTGGAGTGAATGACTCCAGGCTGAAAATTAATTCCTGTGAATACGTCTGTCAGTCAGTGAATGTTGGTGATAAAACCTGAAAAGTGTTTGAAAACTAAGACTAAAATGATTACCTTGTGCAAAACAGTCCCCACATAACAGCAGCCATTGTGAGTGTTGCTGTCACTGGTTCTTGGCTCAGTCATTGTCCGAACCCTCTGGGGGCAGAAACATTAACGAGTCGTGGAAGTTGTGCCCATACGGGCGCAGCCTGTAGACGCCGTACATCATGACGTGCATCTGGTTGGGGGTCATTCCGCTGAACGTGACGGCCATGTCCGAGCAGCAGCCCTCGACCACGTCCGGTGGGTTGCGGGCCAGGCTGTCGGAGATGAGGGAACCCACGGCTTTGCTGTTGAAGAGCCCCTTGCCCCGCGAGTCCTCCCCATTCTCGGCGAACACTCCGGTGTATTTCAGGCACACGGCCAGCTGCTTCTCTTCGCTCAGCTTCCAGAGGGCACGCCCGCGCTCCGGGCACTTGTCCTCGTCGTGGAAGATCTCCACCAACCGCCTCAGGGCCTCAAGGCTGAGCACGATGCCGCTCTCGTACTCCACATACTCCAGCTCGCCGGACTTGAGTGCATGGCCGATATAGAAGGGCTGGCCGGGGTCCTTGTTCAGCACCAGGTACTTAAGGTTCTCGATGATGGCGAAGGTGGTGGGCCGTGCCACGAAGAACCAGCGCAGGTCGCCGGCATTGTCGTAGGCGTGCTTCAGGGCCTTCCGCAGCTTGGCCCACTCATCTTGCTCCTGCAGTAAGGGAAATGCAAAGATTTCTCTCACTGAATTCTACTAGCTCTCACATATTTCCATTTCACTGTACCTGCAGTACAACTGTCCCCATTTCAACCCTCATTTGCCCTTGTGGGTTTTCAGTTTTACAGTGTGAATTAATGCTTTTTTTGGAATTACAAGCAGGGTTGCCAGATCTTGCAACACTTCCCAGCCAAATGGCGACTCAAAACTAGCCGAAACCAATGTATTTTAAATAGAAATCATCACATTTTAACTTTTTAAAATAAGTGTGTGCTTTGCGACTTTTCATTTTTACCCGTGACTACACTTTGAAAGTAGCCCAATGTAGCTGTAAAACCGCGGACATGGCAACAATGATTAAAAGATGTGTAGCTGCATCAAGTCAAGTGAAGCTGGTGGATCTTTTGCTGAAGTCCACAGAACCTGTGACTGAAGGCTGGCATGGGAGTCTTCAGTCACAGTTTCCAATGTCTAACTTGTTTAGTTACAGACAAAATGCATTTAAACCATTTTGCTCTTTTTTACACATAGGTGGGATTTGCAGTGACAACCATCTACCCTCCACAGACATGACAGTTACATTTCCTTGTACTCTGATGTTAATTTACTGCTACTGCCTGTCAAGTGGTTCTGTCACTCAGAATTCGACACAGAGCTTGTCAAGGGACCCAGCGGACATTTCTTAACATTTCAAGCAATTAAACATGTTTTGTCCTCTAACTAAATCGTTTGCATTGGATATACTTAACTAGCTGGAAAAAAAGTTGAATGTAAATATTTACAGAGAGCAAACTGCCTACCTTCAGGTCCACAGCCTCCAGGGCCTTGGCTGATTCGGAAGAGTAGAAAACAGCCCGGTCACAGTGCTTACTCCAGGTGTCCTTGGCAGTGGCCCAGTGAATAAGTGCCTTGGGCTGGACCGTAATTATGCAGTAAACGCGCACCTTCTGGCTCAGCTCCAGCTTGTGGGCCTCCGGCAGCCTCTGCAGTTCCTCCTTGCTGGGGGCCTTGAGGTGGTGGTGGAGGTGGAGCTCCACGTTGGGCTGACCCCCTGAGCTAAAATTCCCAATGAGGGTCACCACCAGGCAAAACAAGCCCCCCATCGCCATCCCCTTCATGAAGGAACTGCCCTCAGACAACATTTTCAGAAGAAAACTGAAGAAAACAGAATGAGTTAATTGAAGGATTTCCTCCCACAAAGTATTGAACTGTAATTAGTGTGAAATAGGACCTAACACACGCAGCAATAAGTTCCGATATGCCCATATTCCACATTCCATGATAGTGGGAAATGCAGTGTACATATTCCCAATGTATAACACGTATTAATTAAGGAAGCACCCTTTAAGATGAACTAAGATTTGTGGAATGACAAAAAGTATGCCTTTAGGTGAAGAGGCTAACCTCATCTGTTCAGATAAGTGATTTTAAATGATAGGATCCATTATAATAAAAATTATACATCTCACCATTGGTAATACAGTCTGTGCATCAAATTTGAGTGCTTTATATGGATGCAAGATTCATTGAGTTACGTGACGACACATTGAAATAGCAATGTCCACATTTAACCTTTAGGAAAATAATAGAAATACAGATAGAGTACAAGCTAATGATAAAGACGAGCCGTTTTGAAAGGGCAGCATTATTATATATTATATATTGGTAGAAAAAGCTCAAATCCATACAATAATGAGCACACGTGATTTCAAAACTAGTAAGGTAGCCTGCTAGCTAACGATAACAAGATTAGGACCACAAAACTTTGACTTTAATTTACATCGTAAAAGCTAGAAGTATGGTGGTAGGCTAACGGCACAATGTGACTTGCCTTCCTCTCATTAATGTTTAATTTCTGTAACGTTAGAGACTAGTTTTCATTCCAGATTAGCTAACGTTAATCAATATCATTAAATGATCGTCGTTAGGGAACTATGTTTTTAGCTAGCTGCTACTTAGCTAATAGTTAGCCAGCATAAGCTAACGTAGCTAGACAGTTTTCTAGAAAGGCAATTCATGTCTTTTGATCGCAAAGCCTTTTTGATCGGTGTGTAATAAATTAACGTTATTAAATAACGTTATAGCTATTGTAGGTGGCTACACTGACCGCCGTTCAAACAACCATGAACACAACAATCATCATGTCTGGTAAAATAACTTGGTTGCTCCACGAACGTTACTGCTGTAAATCACACTCATTGTGGCTAGCCGACTAGCTGACCTGGTTCTCAGAAACATCCAGCAAAAGATTAAAATTTTCTTATCTTTTACTTACCCGCACACACAACTAGAAGTACCGGTTTAACAGTTCAGTTGTTCAGTCGACCGTACTCTTCTCATTTCAGCCATTCGACGGCGACCACTTAGCGCTACCATCCGGCCATTGATTGACACGCGAAACATTCTACACAACTGAACAGGCAATCATTAGCATACCACAGTGCTTCAACTCCCGGAAATGTAATGGTAGAGCCCGCACTGCGCATGTCTCTGTCCCCAATGCTCTGTCCTGTGCCCACATTCCCAAAACATTGTACTTTCCTTTGAAATCGTCATATACTGTTTGTGATAGTGCCGTAAAATTAAAAACTTGCCAAGTGATATTTCCATTTTCACAATAGTTACCATCATGCATTCACTTTATTTCACTTAATTAGTTTGATTAATTCAATGATTCTATTGTATGTCTTTATTTAATATGTTTGTTTGTGTGTTGTGGGTCTGCCCCACTGTCTATGGCTTTTTTGTTGTTGCTGGCGGCTACAACTGAAGTTCCCTCACAGGAAAATAAAAACTTATTCTATTCTATTCTATTCTATTTAAAAAAAAAAAGTTATTCTATTCTATGCTGCTTATAAGAATGGGGTTGTTCATATTTCTTTCAGAAATAGTTCAGTAAATTTGATATTGTATTGCTTTTTCATTATAGAACTTTCATTTAGTGAAATGCATTTGTTGAAACAAAGGCTCCATTGCTGGATATGGATCTGTGTGTTTCCTTGCTGCATGCCAAATTACTTTTAGCTTTTGTATGGTTAGTGGGCCTAAGCTTGTAACCAGCCATGTTAGTTGAATTTACTCACTGTCTTGAATAATTTTTTTTTTTTTTGTTTCTCTGTATAAGACATGTTTTTACCTGCATTCATCTTTTATTGGGCTTACCATGAAACAGAGTGAGATTTTTGAAATCTTTCAGGATCAACATCACACTCAAATTTTCAGAAGTGAAATTTTTACCACTGTACTTTTAATTTCATGGTATTTAAAAAAAAAAAACTGCAACGTGTCTTAAAGCCAATCAACTTTTTCAAGGCAATCGTATGCAGTCTGTCAGATGGTGCCTTAGCTATTTGCAATGCTTTAGAGCAGGGGTGTCAAGATCCGGTCCTGGAGGGCCGCAGTGTCTGCTGGTTTTTGGTGCGTTTAAGCACAAGTGATTAATTTAAGTCACTAATTGGCTAAGAAGTCCACACACCTTGTTCTCAATGCTTTAACTGGGTGCTGATTGAAAGGAAACCACAAATACCTGTAGACACTGCGGCCCTCCAGGACTGGAATTTGACACCCCTGCTTTAGAGGCTAGCTGATTTGTTGTACCAATATCAGTATAAATAATATACATAGACATCACATTAATGTATGTGGCAATGCTCCACACAATTCTATTCAATGTTACAGTGAATGTGTTGTTATGGTGGAAAAATGATTGATGCAAGAATGCAAAAACTCAATAAGAAACAAAGATTGAGTAAAACCGTTCCAAGTATGTGTCGAAACACTGCGTGCCATGTCCCTGATCAGTACCTATCCTCTCAGATCTGTGCCTCATCGCTTCTATATTTAGACCTTATTTTTCATCTGAGGCTGAATAGTGTCAGGACTTTGAGCTTGAAGACGCAATACCACAGACACTATAGACACCTTCATCCATCAATGTGCACAGCTCCAGGTCTTTTGGTAATGATCTCATCCTGTTGTATTAGAAACCTTTCATTTTGACAGAGAGGCCTGCACCACGTCATTTTAAACTCAACAAGACTGTCACCAAATTCGTACACTTTTCTGCACATTTAAAAAATATATATGTCATGCTGCACTTTTAATGGTTTACATTTACAAGCTTATAAGCTTAATAAAGACACATCCACACATCCAAAATCTGTCTGTTGATATCTGTCAAAAGAGTTTTCACCTTCAATTTCATGTTGAAAGTTTAAAAAAACATGAAGACAAGTTGGATTACAGAGGGCCACTGCTATGAAACCTTATTCTTAACACCATTCTTTGACAAATGATCTATATAATATAAATGGATTACTAACTTAAAACTTGAAAGCAATTTTCTATATTCTTAACTCTATTAAGAACTTGAAAACAAATCCCAGGGAAAATGCTAAATATATTTTTACCTAGATTTACATGGTCCAACAGAGCACCTTTCCTGGGTTCCTTTTTTGCATATATCCACCCAAGCACCTACTAAGACCTTGTCTATCAGGTGGGAAACATTTTTCGGTACACAATGTTGTCTCTTGTATCAGGAGGAAAGCAGAAGGAAATGAGTAGTTGGGGTACACACGTTGCATATGTAGAAAAGAGTGGGCCACACGTGTGTATAATCGCAGTGTTCCTTTGTCTGGACATACAGCACTGAGCACAACAAAGAGCTGTCAGACATAAAGAATCTGACCTGACTGACTGGCTCCTGATTGGTGTGGTAAGGAGTAAACATTTGTTAGGGCTCTCTGTGTAAGCACAGATAGTGTTCCTTAAATTGACAGCACACCCCAAATCATGTCTATGACGAGGTTGCCATCACGTCACAGCCATTAACATCAGAGAAAGATGACATGATAATACATCGATCCTGTCAGTATGGATGGCCACGGAACGTATAAAAGTCACCCTCCAGTCAGGGTGGAGCAGAGAAAATCTGAATACCCCAAGGTACTGTCACCATGCTGTCCTGTGCCCTGTTCTACCTTTTGGCTGTGGTCTGCTCTGCAAGGAGAACTCAAGCTTTACCACTATACACTGGCACAAACTTAGTGCCCCAAGAAGGTAGGAAAATTCACTCACATGACTGTTTTTTGCTTGACATGCATGGGTAACGTAGGCTCTTTGCAGAGCCAGAATTGCAATTGTGATTTAGTGTGTGTCGAAGGGTTTGAGACATCATGGGGGTATGAAGGTCATCTACTGGGACTGAGTTCTGGGCACATCAAATAAGGAGAACATGTGGTTAAAGATGCAGGGACTGAATGGACCAGAACAAGCGTGATTAGTCTGGAATTGTAATTAATAAATGGTAAACACTACCAGGTGGCATATATTGTATCTATGCTATTTGAGATAAATACCAAGAAACGCAATAAGTAGCTTAAAGAAGCAATGTTACCTTGTAGGGACAAATATGTTCGGTGTATATGTTAAGATTACATTTAAATGAGAGACTTATGTAGCCCAAATTCTGAATTTAAACATTTCAAATTATAAGAAAAGGCTAATTTGAAATCACTGTGTCCATTAATGTCCTTCAAATTATTGATTAAATATATAAAAGTTCTGCAGCAGTGATCGACTAGAGCTAGTTTAAGAACAGATCATTGCCCTTCTGCTGGGTGGTTCCGCTGAATTATTGTTTCCATTGAAAACTTGACTAAAACAGGCATTTTCTGCTCTGTATTGATACCATTAAATCTTGTTGGGTGACGACAAATAAGGTGGAACAGACGAGGACAATTATGCAAATTAATGGAAAATGTGCACTGTAATTCAGTGAAATGCAACATGAATGTCTGTTCTTAGACGCCAATATTTCTCCTTCTATGTTTTACGCAATTAGACCTTACAATGAACAGCACAAAACAAGATATCAATTTTTAGTTTTGTTTTTAATTGGTATTAATGTGTAGATAAATGCATTCAGTCAATTGTTAAATGACAATGTAACATTTCTATGTTTGTACCTTTACAATGTTGTGCAATATCTGTATGTTACATGTCTGTGAAATTGCTCTTTTTTGTTGCAAGAAAGCCAATCAATTTTCCCCATGAGTAATGATGAATATTTCTAAGTAAAGCTTAACAAGCTTACTATGTTAACGTGACAGCATAACTATCAAGTGTATGACCAATTCTGTAAAAATATTGCAATTAGTAGAACAATATATATAGTAATATAGTAGTAATATAGTATTTTAAAAATAAATGGCATTAAACTAAGGAAATATAATGTGACACATGTCACCCGTTATTTATCTTTTTGGCCTGTTTTTTCCCTCATGATGAAAATTCAGTCATTGTGGGTTAGTCAACCCCACACTATTTAGTAGTATAAGGATATGAGCCTGACAGGTCTCAATGTTGTTGTCATCATAGATGTATGCAACAATCTCAGCTGACAAAAATAGTTTGTAATTCCCTGGCAGATGTGAACCAGTTGCTGGAGGTGGAAATGGAAGAGAGGGGGAATGCTGATGCTGATACAGGGGACCAGAGGCTGGTCAAAGATATCCCCCCCTACCTACTACAGCTGGAGAGGGACAGAGATACCTGGGCTAAAGGTGAGGATATAGGCCATTTAGTCTGATAATCATTTTCATTAATAAACTTAAACTGAGGTGTCATATGCTTATAAACACCTCTATTATTTAACAACCAACATTTGAACACATTTGGAATATTTTTTAATAATAAACATATATAATTGGAGTTAAAGGGAGTTTGCAATCTTAGGTTTTGTTTTTGTCTACCTGCCTGATAGTCTGCACCTTGTTATTTACCCTGCGTTACCTTTTTTATCATTTGTTTTAAATCTTTATTATTGAAATATGTTTGCCCTACAAGTACATAAAATGCAAATATCTGAGTGCAAATATCAAATTTTAATGTTTTTTTTGGTGCTTTTTCCAGATGTTAAAGATCCTTTGCAACAGGAGAAAATGAGCAACATGGTAAGACAGCACTGGCAAACAATTGGCACACCATTGACTTATTTAACCTAACAGGCGTGTTCCACTGAGATAAGATAGCAGCACATTCAGCCAGAAAATAAAATAGACTATGCCTGATACAGTACAGGATTACAAGAAAATACTTTGCACAATAAATAACTGAATACAATTTCACACTGTAAATGGATTGTTTGCAAACAACTTAATGACCGCAAACAATGGAATATGTCCATCTGCCAGTTTGACTTTGAACTCTGGGTAATGACCCATTACACTATCCACTCTGGCTTTTCATTACCTCTTCTTCATATGTGTCTCCTATTCCTTCAAGCACACAGCTTGTATAGTGTGATTGGACTTGAGCCTCATCGGTGTCTCTGCCCTATACTCTTCTCCTAGGTGGATTATATTAAAGCAGCTGTGCTGAAGTTGGCCGCAGCAGACAAGCTACGTTCCCAGGGCTTTCTTCGGTCTGAGCAGAGCTCACCAAAGACGAACAAAAGAGGTGAGAGCTTTGAGTTACATCTGGCAATCACATTTAGTAAATGGTTATGGCATCATAGCTTTACTCACAGAGAAAACCCATTGAGATCTATGGACTCATAATTAAAAGTTTATTACTAGGCTTCCCATATGACACCTATTTTTTGTATTACATATCCTAACAACCTGTCTGTAATTATTTGCATAAGTGATAAGAGTGAGTTGCCTAGTTTATCTAATCAGTGTTCTGATGGTTACACAGTTATGCAATTTCTGCCTCCACCCAGAACTGGCAATTAAACAGGCCAGCACCAGTAAAGGAAGTCAGATGAGCTTATACGACTGCTTTAAATAAATTCCATAAAACCATCCAGGAGCCATCCTAGTTCCATTCTTACATAGGAAAAATAACTGTATTAAATCACCATGTGAGTCCAGGAGTATTACTATGCAATAAGTAAAAAAAATTTCTGCCCCTGGACAGCTTGCTTCTGGAAATACTGTGTAACAAACTAACGGCAGTCCACTCAACTGAAGACAGAAAACCAAGCAACCCTGCCTGGACAAGGACTGTGTGTCTACTCCACCCCTCTCCAATCCGCCCACAGAACGTCCCCTCCCCTAGCCCCACCCATGTGTTTGACATTAAAGACTCATCACTCAGCTCCAAGGCAATGCGTACATCATTTTGTACATAGGAATAAAACTATATATCAAATAAAAAATATTTATTTTTATTTGGATGACAGCAGCGACTGACAATAAAGAGAACTGCGTAAAAATTGGTTTAAATGATTGAGTGTGTGTGCCAGACCAATCCTCTGTCGAACTTGATGTGTCAGACATGAGAACAAAGAAAAAAACGTAATGAACAGAAACTGAAGAAAAATGGCCAACAGAGGCTGTAAAACCTTGAAGAAAGGATGTCAATACAACAATTTAAAATGGCTGTGGAATCCCGAGAGCCTTTAGGCATTCAAATAGCATGCAATTCTGTTTGGGGAAACAAGCAGTTTCTTTCTCCACAAGGGGGCAATAGAGTTTTATAATGAAAAACAAAATACTCCATATAAATGCTAAAATTCATGCACTGCAATCACATGCAGGCGCACATGGGTGTACACGCACAGAGACCATAAAATCATTGTACTGGAAGGTATTTTATTGAATTTCATAAAAAAGTGGATTACATTCACATGTAATGAAAATGCTGCTAAAACTAGCCAATGAAATGGGGGTAGATGTGGCATTAAGGTTTTCACATTTTGACCCTAATCCTGTATTTAGTGTAAAAGAATATTATAGGGGAGCATATTGTCATCCCATTTACATAATATTCAGTCACACCATAAACAATATAAAATAAATATACTGGTACACCATACAGCTATGTGTTCAATTCAGTCTAAAGAGTATATGAAAAATATAGAATTCTATATATTTACACTATGGACACGATGCTCTTAAAATAGGTATACTGTTAAATGCACACATGGTCTTTAGTGCAAAATGTAATGCTAGTTTACTTGTGACATTATTCATGAAGCTGACGGATAATTTCTGGATGACTGAATTTTGCCTGCAGTACATTTCAGGACAGAAACCACTTTGAAAGACACAATTTAAAACCATTAAAAAGTCCTTCATTAAGGTTTCAAAGTTCAGATTCAGGTTGGTTCATTGAGATTTGTTCCTGTTCAGGGGTCTGAGTTGACATGGAATGAGTGCTAGGCCTATGTGCAGGTATTCATTTCCTCTGGCTGGCCACACTCAGATAGACCCTCTCTATCTCGACATTGGCCGGACAGGTGTGTCTGAACTCCTCCCTGTCATAAGCATTCCGCAGGTACCTCCACACGCCCGTGAACTGCTCCGGGATGTCAAAGTCACAGTACTTTTTGGCTGCAACCTAAAAAAAAAATGAACAGGTGTCTTAACTTTTCTGTTAGTGCAGACTGCTGTGCTTCTTATCCTGCTGCCACTTAATTAAAAAACCTTTCGTCAGAACACTATGGTGAAACTATGGTGGTGTTTGAATATTGGCTGTGTAACAAGAGTGTGTCAGCATTGGCGTTTTAGTGTCCCACCTTGATGACATGGAGCTTGGGAAGCAGGTTACAGTCAGCCAGCGTAAGGCGATTTCCATCCAGAAACTTCCTGTTGGAGGCAAGGGTGTCCTCTGTGGAGTTGTGATCTATCTCCTCTGGGAGCGGGGCGTTCAGGTAGTCGTTCAGCCGATTGAACTCCCGTAGCAGGGCCTTCTCATGGACTGAGTGGCGGGAAAAGAACAGATGCTTGTGCTGACTGGGGAGTATGTAGTTACTCTGTACAGCTGATTTTTGAGAAGTTCCTGTATGATCCATATATTGCATCAAGTTACCCATAGACCACCCGGACTGGGGTCTACACTTTCATGGTTCTCATAATCGTCATCATACTTCTTTATTATCATTATTTTGTGGGTTTTTAAAAAAGTAAATACCCAGCTGACATCCAGAACATTACAATTATATTTTTCTTATGCTCTCATTGGGGCCATGACACCATGTTGCACTATGAATTAAGCTGAATCAGGGGCTGCCTGTACAGCTTATATACAGTATGTGATAGTACATTTAAGCTTCCACCAGCGTTCCACACATTCATAATACTGAAATGGTTCAGCATTGAAATTGAAGGCAGGTGGTAATCTTTTACCCATACTTTTTCAATTCAAACATACTCACAGCTGTTGGTGGGGCTGTTTTTGATGAAAGCAGAGAACTTGGCAAAAATATCAGCACCGACATGGAAGGACTCCTTGGTCAGTGGGCTGAGGTTGGGGTACCTGGGGGATGAGAAGACTGAGCTCAGTTGCAGTCATGTGCAGTGAGGTATGTCATTGAGTAAACAGTACCTATGACTCACACTCTACTCTGCATGGTTTTTTTATTTCATTGTATTAATTTTATTCTAGCATTTACAACTATACATAAAATGTGTTGTGGCAACAAAGCCGAAAGAACAATCATATGCAATTTAATCATTTTATTTTAGCTGGATTTTCACCAGGTAGGCAGTGCCTACCTTGCATTAAAATGACCACACATCTCCAATCAGTTGTAAGAGCAGAGATCAGCCGCAGCCACAGCTGGCCAGCTTGTGAACATATGACCTCGATACCTGGGTGGGGCCAGTGTCTGCTCCAGGAACTCCTCTATCTTGATGAAGTCAGTCTTGAGTTCCCCGTTGTACAGCAGGAAAGGAGGGTTGGTCCCTGGGGCCAAGTCTTTCAGTTCTGCTGGTTTCCTACATAACAAGGGGAGGGGTTATGACTGGTGGAGGTTTGGGGGTGGGGGGCTCACAATGTCCTGTGGTGGGAGGTTTGCAGTGCACTATTAACGTTGATTGGTCACTCCGTTATTTTTCTTCTGGAGGGGAGAGGGTATGTAAAAGATCCCTGATCTCATTAGGTTAGAAAGTTAGGGTAAAATTCCATGTTTCCTGGGTGCCTCTTGAAAGTTTTGAGTACATTGTATGTGGCTAGAACATTTTTCTGTAACTTTGACAGAATTTGTTTGCAACAATAAAATGTTCTAAGACTGTTTGGGACATGTTGTCGTCATAATTTTCCTGAATATTCCGGAAAAATGTTGTGTTTGCTGGTTAACTGCCGGGAAGCTTACTTTTTCATGTCGACGGTGGTCACAGTGAACTTGACTCCTTTTAACCACAGCACCATGAAGAGTCTTTGACAGAACGGGCAGTTTCCCACATTCTCCCCATCTGCCCCGGCCTGATGACAAACACGCACACACAGGGCACAGCTCACTCCTCACATCTTAATTCAGTACTGCAACTGAACCCTCTATAGCCCTGTTTTTACAGGCATTCCACTTCCTAATCTAAAAAAAAATAACAAAACAAATTACGTATATCGCAAAGAAAAATTTGTTATTGTTGTGTGAAGATATTTTTTCCGGTTCATTTTCAGAGTGGGCAAACACTGATCCGAATACTATTGTCAGATCACTCCTGTAACCAAAACAGTATTGTAATTGTTCTGCCTATCCGGTTGCATTTCATTTGCATATTTTCTATATCCTTCTTCCTTAACCACACACAACAAACAACACCTCTTGATTGAGGGCTGGGGTATTTCAGGTGGTGACAGCTCTAAAGTTAGAATAGGAGATAGAGGATCCTTCATTCCCTGGAGCACAGGGCTATTTTGTCCTAAAGCATGCCTTGACAACCTATCCTTTTCAGACCTTTATGTCGTTCTGACATCCAGCCCGCTGGACAAAGATTTCCATGACTGGAGAAGGGGAGACAGCCATGAGCTGAGCTCAGGGCTATTACAGTGTGTTACTTTCTGGCAAAAGTATGGCACTAATCTATCTTTTAAATTTCTTTGCAAATTATCCTTGCTACAGTGGGGAACAAAGAGCACACAAATTCCCGGTTTCTTTGTCTCTGTAGGCACTAGAGTTTATGGAACAGTTATCTTGGTGTGGGTAAGAGGCAGAGAACAAGCAGGGCTCATGCTGGACGGTTGGTGTGTCAAGAGACGGAGAGGGAGGGCGCACCAGCCATTCTGCCGTCACCTCGTGTCTGTGCCATGATAAGGGGGGAGCCTCAAGTCCCACCTAATCTGTCTGTGGCGATAACGTGGGGACTGGGCGGCAGGGTAGTATAATGGTTAAGGGACTGGGCTTGTAACCGAAAGGTTGCAGGTTCAATCCCCAGGTAGGACACTGCCGTTGTACCCTTGAGCAAGGTACTTAACCTGAATCGCTTCAGTATATATCCAGCTGTATAAATGGATAATATGTAAAAAATGCTAAAAAGATGTGTAAGTCGCTCTGGATAAGAGCGTCTGCTAAATGCCTATAATGTAATGTAATGACTGCACCCCCTGCAGGAGACACTCGCCACAGCAGTCACAGCCACTACTGCTCAAAGGACTGCGTACGACTACCGCAAACAGGGATCAGATGCTTTTGTTGGGCCTCTTACCAAACTAGCTTGTTAACGCCCAGTGAGCAGAAACCCTGATTCATGTTGCCTGTTCCAGGGATTCCTGCCCGTTAAAAATCTCACAGCCGATAAGTAGCCTACCATGTGCAAATAAATCTTGGTGAAGGTCCAGATTGTTTATTCGACTCCAAATTAATGTTGTTAGGTATCATAGGTTCTCAAGTTCGCAGTTAAAATTCTTTGACTCAAATAAACATAACTTTATATGCCTTGAAACAGCACTTTTGGTTTCCTTTGGAAAAACAAAACCCTGAACGTAAATACCAAAAAGATACCTAATTTTGAATTTGATAATGGTCTGTTAACTATTTTCCTTTCCTGTAGGTCTATATGCAATAGAACATATTTATTTTTATTTGTGTAAACCACTCAAAAAAAGAATTTTGTATATGATTTATTATATTTGTTATATGGTATACTTCATTTTAAAAAATGTTTATTTTATATATATATATTATATATATATATATATATATGTAAAATCCTTTTTATTAAATATATAATCCTTCCGTTTCAAAGTGAAATGAAGAAAAAAGAACTGACCTTTATAAAAAGCTCAATATTTGGTTCTTTGGTGGGTCTGAGAGCCATGTTGTCCTGTAGTGAATACGATCCTCCTGTAGATTCCAGTTCCAGTAAAGATGAGGTGGTCCCACAAGTGTACCGCAAGATGGAAGCTTACTGACAATCCACGCTCCACATAGCAGGACTTACACTGGGCTTGTGCTGGGTTATGTATGCAGGGTTCTTTATTTTAACTACGTGAAAGAGGGGGGATTCCAGGAGGCAGTACATTTAACCACTCCTCGTCGATCGTTCAGTATCTCTAGTACACACTTGCTTAAAAAGCCAGAGAGGGAGGGGAGAGAAGAGGGGCGTGACATGGGGGGGGGGGGGGGGTCACTCATAAACACAGTGGCAGCTTCTGATGGGGTTGGCTGAAAATAGATTCCAGAGTTGATTATTGTAATCAAGGCAAATATATGGTTTATTGTGTAATGACTATAAGCATCCCTTTGACATCAATTCCGCCTCTCATTGTCCACAGCTGACAGCCAGTCTGTTCAATGTACCTCAGTGCTTCTGCTCTGCTTAGCCAAATCTGCTGTATTGTAAGCGGTACACAGCAGTCACAACACATAAGGCTGTGACCAATTACTGAACAGACTTACTGTACAGCAGACCTGGGGGAACTTTGAAACACTTTAAGTCTTCTGCCACTGGTAATTTAATGCATATAACAGAAAATATATAACAAGAAACATCTGTTTTCAACAATATTCAGAGAATATCTCAGGGATCTAAGTAACAGTGTATTAAAATTTTACCAAATAAAAGACTTAAGATACTATATCACAAAGACATATTTGACCAAGATCTGCTGTACAGTATGCTGCTGTTCTTTTGCACCTTATTTTATTGTGAAATAAAAAAGCCAGTTTTACTGCCTCAACTTGTGGATTTATATTTTTTAGGATTGTGGCAGTTGAGTCATCATGGAAATAAGCAGGGTGGTTGTGGAGCATGTGGTACGTGTTCTGTTAGACAGCTTATGTATTTTGACTTTTGATTATTGAGTTAGTTATTCTCAGTTCTTTTAAAATAATTCACATAAAATTAAAAAATTAAAAAAGCTCATGGCATCTTCATGCCACACATTGGGTTACCATGAAAACACTCTGAATTTTGAGCCTGTTATGAGGGAATAACTGATTTCTGTGAAATCACATGGTTGAATGGCTGTGGGTGTTGCTCACTATTGAGTAAGAGGAGTGGAGTACTTCACTGTGTTACTTTAGGAAACCCCTACGAGCATGGTGGGGTGATGAGATGGGGAGAGGTTTGCATTAATGAGCTGGCGTGTTGTAGAAAATGTACGGAAAGAACAGGGCTGGTCTATAAATTCCAGAAATAGCCTTGAATGAGGGAATGATTCCAGGGAAAAGCCAATACCATTTAAGCACTATTCCTATTTTTTGTGTGTCATAATGGCCTCCACCCATATATAGAAAGAGTCCTTTGATTGAACAACAATACAGTAGCAGGAAGGAGGAAGACTTCCAAAGTAAAAACATGGCACACCTAACATTATTTAGTAGTATGCTTTCAATATTAAAAAACAAAACAAAACAATTATTTCAGTTGACAAATACATTCCCAAACAACTGTGTAGTCAAGTGGCCTCAGCTATCCCTCCCCAGTGAAGCATTCCTTCATGAAGTACAGGGGTTCATGGCTTCGGAATTCTTCATAACTTCACAATTCCCTGTCCTAGCCTGTTTTAGGTTCAGGTTAAAAAGGTCTAATTAATTGACCTATTACCTGTTACTTTCTTTGGATTTCAGTTTTATACGGAACTCATTTATTTTAGTTGTTTTTTTTCTCTGCCCCCCCCCCCCCCCCCCATACACTTTGTTTAAATTAATCTATGAATAATATTTGTTTAGAATTTGTGTTGATGAGCCATATCTGCATTTCCTATCTCTCCCTGCACATTTATTTTATCTTCTGCGGTGCTGATAATAATATCAGCGTGCTGTAATGTACCTATTTTATTTTCTTGTTCTTGTAAAAAATAGGATTCATCAACTGAATCATGCAAAAGTAGAATTTTAAATTGCACTCTTTATATTAATATCCCAGTAGAAGAATATTCTACCCGGGAACTATTTAATACTCAATAACACGCAACACAGGGAAATGTTTGCTGAACCTGAAGTTAGATTATCTTCAAAAAAAAGATTTATTAATTCTTGCGATACACTTTCTCGGGGTTTACTCTTTTCAGAGACAACCTCTACATGTTAAGGAGACATTTTTGGTATAAAAATCTCAGTGAGGCATGCAACAGAAATCATGTGAACATTTTCAATTCTGCTTTTTTCTACTGTGCACATCTGAGGGGAAATGTCTTTCATCATTTTAGGGGAATTCAGACTATTTGGTGACTTCGTGAAGCATGAAGCATGAAAAAATTAGATCCCTTTGGTATAAAAAACAAAATGAAAATAAAATGTTTTATGACCAGAAAACTGTTTCACCCTTGTGTGGTGTCCACTAAATGTGTATTTCTCTCCAGAATCAGAAGGAGCTGAGAGTTTCCATTAGCCAAAAGAGAAGATGAAAAACAAAAGCTTGACATGGAAACTCTCAACAAATCCTGGAAATCAAATGAATAACACTTACACTGGCACAGGAAACTGGTCAAGGCAGAGCTTGTGTCTACAACCCCTCCCCTCTCGGAGTCACGAGGCACACTGCAAGGAGCTGAGGTCCAGGCCCACTTCCCCTTAACACACAGGCTGCTTACAACACTACAGCACTAACGCCACTTGTACAACAAGTCCAGAAAACCTCTCCATTAGGCAAACCAAACCTTTTCATATAATTCAGGATGGACATATATCTACCTGCAGTCTCAGTGGGACTTTTTTTGAATAAGTGAAGTCAACTAGTGAATTGATGAAGGAGAAGACAGAAAGCAAGGACTTAACAAGGGCTTTAGTGAAATGAATTCCTAACTATGGCACCACTGTGTGTCCACATTTCCTTTATTTACTTTCAGCAGTGGATGAAATTATCTGCATCGTTGCATAATTGTGTGCATTAGATACTATTAAAATTTGAAGAACACATGAACACATCCCAGAGAATTTTCAACGGAACATGTTTCCAACCAAAATCATACAAATGAATAATTACTTCCAAAATATCCCCAGGAATTATACTGGCGTCTGTTGGGCTAATGCATTTCAAATATTTATTTGACCCAGGTCTGGCCTGAACTTGGTTTCTTTTGCAATTCCTGGTAGTTTAGATGCCATATTTGGCTTATGTGGCTCTAGTAGTACTTGAAGGAATGATCAGTGTGCAAATCATTTTCGACCAATGAGGGTCCAGCGACAAAATGGTATCCATTTTGGCTCTGGTGCATCCCACCTGCTGACCAGCTACGAACGTGAGAGTGTGGCTCTTCTCGGCAGTAGTTCACCTCCAGGTCACAAGAGAGAAACTTGTGTTTGCATACTTCAGTAAAGCCTTGACTGCTGTTTAGATTCAAATTCTGCCAGCTGCCTCACCTCACACTGTACTCAGGCTGAAGTATCAGTTTGCACTGAAATCACTCCCACCTCACTGTTAAAGACAATGTATTGGCTCCATCCCCCCCCAGTTATCAGATTACTTGTATTTGGTTGGTATGACAACTGTGTTGATGAGGAAATAGGGGATTTCAAAAATGACTTGAAAGGGTAGTTGTGAAAAGATTAATGGCAAGTATCCAGTAGAAACTGGTGCTAGATGTAAAAAAAAAGAAAAAGAAAACATGACTTGAGCCCATAAGACGCTACCAGAAACCTCAGTGTTATTCCGTATGTGGGGAAAGTGAGAATGAAATCAAACCAGTTTGTTACTGGAGTTGCAGTAAATGTGGTCAATCTGTCTTTTACCTCTGACCTCCTCCATTCTTTCTACAATGGAGGAGGATGCCGTTATCATGTGGAGATGGATGACCCTATCTCCACAAAACACACAGCACGCAACCCATAAAAATCCTCTTTATGTCCATCAATAGGTTTCTGGAAGTTCAGCAGCACTGTCGATGTTGTACTTGCTTCTGTCATATCATTCAATAATTAATTAAAGGACAAACAAGAAAACACTAAACCAAAAGTAAACAGCCAAAACACAACCCTCCTTTAAATGCCAATTGCAGCCAGATCTCCAAGTAACAGGGTCTTTAATATGTGTCTGACGAGGTGTCACTCAAACATTGCTAACTTTTAGAATGACAATCAGGTGCTAACCACTTTTCCAAGACATCACTGTTAGTGTCTATATACAAAAAAATACAGAATGCTCTATCTGCCTCAAGCTTTTGGAAATATATGGGTGGACATCCAAAAGCAGTCAGCTGTTTATTTTGCTGTGAACAGGAGCACTGTGTTCGTGTGCAGACAATAGATGCCATTGACAATTGGCTCACACAGTGAAACAAGACCATAAAGCATTAAAACCTATTTGGGGGTTATGTGAGGTCCGCACAATGGTTTTATGTAGCTCAAGCGGGTCTTGGTGTTTGCTGCCGTTTTATCTCTGTCTTGCTGTGTGTCCAACATGGGTTGTTCCAGAGTTCTCGGGTGAGTGTACCCCCACGTTACTCCTACCTTCGTGTATGTGCGCGTGATTGAGTGAGTGAAGTGTGTTTTTCAGACCCGTGTGCGGCAGAGAGATCCCGGTGGAAACGACATTCCATGAATTATCGCCAGCGCATCCTGCGCCAAACAGCTGCGGGGAATCCTGCGGAAAGCCGGGTGTCGGGGTTGAAGGCTATTCTCTTTTTTCTTCATTGTTTGCATTATAAATTGCTGATGCCAGGAACAATGTCCGACTTTATAGACTCAAATTATATTGAAAATATTGAAACACTATGTAGAAGAAAAATTTGTTTTGTTCGGAGATCAGTAGTGATCTTGGTTTTGGATGGGAACTAAATGAAATAGCCACTATTTTATTGCATAGACCTGCATTCTACCGAGAGAAAATGGCAAATGTTTCTTTCTGAATTAAATGAATATCTGCCAACTATAGCAGGGTATAGTATTTACAGCCACAATTCAGCATTTTTCAAGATCTGATTAAAAATAAGTATGACACATATATTTGGTGGTGTGTTTAACTGATTGTATTTCTAGTATTACATTACTTCATATAGCCAAATCTTGGTCGTATATGAAGATGGGAATTATTTATATATTTACCTAATATAGCAATAATTACAGCACGTGAAATACTGCCATACCAGTGAAATGTCACATCAGGCTAATTATAGCGCCTGGCACTGCCGAGCCTGAAGGCTGTCTGTCTGTGGCTACCTCTCCAGGGACAAGAAACAGGCCTTAGCCTGATAGAGAGAGGCCAAGGACAGCCAGCAAGCTGAACAAGCTGCCCTGGACACACAGGGGCCAGTCTTATCATAGGCCATGGCATGCAGCCTCAAGCACTTTATGCCCCTCAAAAAAACAAAAACAAAAAAAAAAACAGAATGAACAGTGCAAGAGTTCTTTGTTGGAATTAGCATTGCAAGAGCATTTTATAGGCCTCTCAGAAGCAGATGTAGCAGTGACACCAGTTCAGAAGCAGAGATAGGGGAGTCCTGTGAGTCCACCTGCAATCAGCAGCTGGAAGAGACTAACGACAGATAATTGACATATACAAAATAATTGGGGGAAGCTTAGATTCATTGAAAATGCTTTTCGGGCACATCCACAAACCTCCATGAATTGTCCAGTCTTTTGAAAACTTTTGTTTTATTTGTTTTCGTTATTAGTACATGTTGGGAAAGGTTTTTTTTTGGTCTCCCAGATTAATTTGACATGAAGGCATTTGGTTTATTCATTCTAGAAGAGTCAGCAGCAGGAGGGAGCAGGGTTCCCAACCTCAAAGAGATATTATGATTCATTGTTATGGCTTTGCACAGCTGGCCTTATGTCAAGTCCATTTAATGCACTCGCTCAAGATTATACTTGACAAAATGGCAGTTTCCGTAGTCAATGGCCTTACATTGATTATACTGTATGTGGCTATAAAATGTAACGGTTACCCAGCTTGACTGTACGAGTATGCCTGTTATTACCACAGCATTTCTTTTCATGGCTTGTGATGAGTGTAGACTGATAATAAAGCTTAATAAATCTGTTGCCTGAAGGGCCTTCTTCAACAGAATAAAGTGAAGAGCAGCCGTCCATGTGTCAATACATGTGTATCAGTTACACTTATCTCCTCTACTTCCCCATACTTTTAGCTTACCTGCATACAATCCTGAAAAATCACACCATGCATGCATGTGACGGGGAGAACCTTTTGATCACGTGTCCCTCCAAAACCACCGTAACCGTCTTGTCCACGTTCTACGGACGTCGCATCCCGAGTGAGAACTTGTGCCCCGCTGCAAACAGGAACGATACTGAGGAGAACACGAACTGCATGTCCTCCGTGGCTAACCAGGTACAGTTCTGTGCATGGGGCGGCATTCTGCTCCCATGAAGTTGCCAAACACTTTATGGTACTTTTGGAAATGTGTGCGTGCATGTGAATTATATGAACAGGACAAGTGGACAAGCAGTCCTGTTAAAGTAACCCCGGCTGGGCTGAATTAACAGGATGCGTCAGACATTGATGTTGTTGTTGGCAGCTCTGGGCTGGAACACTTTGAAGAGTGTAATGAATGTGGCTTTAACAAAAATGTCCAAAAAAGGATTTATGCAAGTGAGCTCCGTGGAGTAGCTGTTGTAAGGACGACAGCAAGAAGTGTGTGGAGATGGTATTTTATTGTGTGCCAGCAGAAAGTTATGGATGAGTGTCAGGATCGACCATCCTGTCAGATCCCAGTCTTCAGCCGTGTGTTCGGGCTGGATCCCTGCCCAGGCACTAGCAAGTACCTCATCATATCTTACAAGTGCCGTCCAGGTCAGAGTGCACAAATGTGACATACATACATACATACATACAGTGCCCTCCACTTTTATTGGCACCCCTGGTAAAGATGTAAGAAGGGTTATAAACAATTCACCGTTTGGTGAATTAGCTTAATCTCACACTGAAAAAATCTGAAAGATTCAATCTTTAATTGAAGAAAATTTAATATGAGAAAAAAAAATCTCTCATCAAGAAATAATTATTTTTAACAAAACCACGTGTGCCACAATTATTGGCACCCCTGCATTTATATATAGAATAAAGTAATCATTTTTAATATTTGGTCGCATATCCTTTGCATGCCATGACTTCCTGATGTCTGTGACCCAACAACATCAAAATACTCTTGATATCTTATTTTCTGGTACTCTTACAAGCGATACTATAACGTCTCTGCATTTGAATGGATCTCTATGGGAATTTGGGGGTGGGACTAGATTTAGCTGTAAATTATGCTGGAACAGTATGGAATACATGGTTGGTAAAAAGGTTGTAAGTTATCAAGGGTCTGAGGTATCAAACAAGCCTCAAACCATCACTCTGCTGCCAGATATGCAATAGATATGGATGGATCACTTTAAGGGTGGTTTCTCCTGACAAATGTTGCTATTGAACTCTATGGAAAAATAAGTCAGGAGAAACAACCCTTAAAGTGATCCATCCATATCTACTGTATTTCTGGCAGCAGAGTGATGGTTTAAGGCTTGTTTGATACGTCAGACCCTTGATGACTTAGAGCCATTTAGCCAACCATGTGTTCCATACTGTTCCAGTGTAATTTACAGCTAAATCTAGTTTTACCAGGGGTGCCAATAATAGTGGAGGACACTGTACATGTACATACACACAGTAAACATTGGGCCTCATTCACCAACCATTCTACAAACAAATTAGCTCTCAAGACTTTCTTTAAAATGTTTTCACGAACATTCTGGCATTCACCAATGTTTTCTTAGTTGGGATTTTTTCTTGGGTAGAACAGAAGCTCAGAACACAAACATCAGTTAATCTCGAAATGTTTGGAAAAACGTTTTAAAGAAAGTCTTAAGAACACTTTTGTTTGTAGAGTGATTGGTGAATGAGGCCAATTGTCATTGTCTTCTATGACAGATATTTTGAATACTGTGAGATAGGGTTACTACGAAACCATAGACAGACATGCCAAACTGCGTGTGAAAACAAAACTTGTATTTAATTGTAAGTCAAAGATAAATTTAAAAAATGTTGATTGAATCCAGTTATTACTAACTGTTATCAGAGCTGCAAGGCAAAACATGGCTTGAGGTGGATAATTAAATGAATGCTACTATGTTATGCTGACCTAGCTAACCACAGACGTTTTGTGTGACAGAGATTCACAGTAGTAAGCTGGTGTGTGAGAATGACACACTGAAGTTGGTGTGCAAGAACGACACGGTGCTGGCCATCTACACTGCTACATTTGGACATCTGCTGCATGGGAATGCGGAGTGCCCCCAGAAGAGTGGAGATGCCCCTGACATGGGTCAGTGGTCTCCTGTCAGGCTGGGAATATAATGACTGACTCACATAATGGTATCACCTGTTTCACTGCATTACAGACAAGATGAGTGAGCCCCCTAAAGGATAAAAAATGCCATTGCAGCAGAAATCATATAAAAATATCAATAGGGGAATAAATTACAATTTTTAAATTTTAAAAAACAACATTCATATGTTAATATAGATAAACATTTCATCAGAAAAGATACAGGCATTGAAAATTATGTAAACCTCATGCAATGTAATGTGGTTATTAAATTTGTTTTTGAAAACAACAAAATAAATGAGTGAAGAAACTTACAGTGAGCACCATAACTCATTGGACAGTGACACATTTTTTGTTATTTTGGTTCTGTACTCTAGCACTTTGAGTTTGAAAGGATACAATGACAAATACAAGCAGTATTATAACCTCTCTGCATTTTAATGGATCTCTATGGGAATTGGGGGGTGGGACTAGATTTAGCTGTAAATTACACTTGAACAGTATAGAACACATGGTTGGCTAAATGGGTCTGATGTATCAAACAAGCCTTAAACCATCACTCTGCTGACAGATATGCAGTAGATATGGATAACTTGAAGGGTTGTTTCTCCTGACTTATTTTTCCATAGAATTCAATAGGAAAACGAGTCATGGTTCACCCAATATGGATGTAAAAACCCCAAATTAAAGCTGAATGTCTGCACTTTAAAATCCAATGTGATGGAGTACAGAGCCAAAACAATGACAAAAAAATGTCACTGTCCTGACTTATTTTTCCATAGAGTTCAATAGGAAAATTTGTCAGGAGAAACAACCCTTAAAGTGATCCATCCATATCTACTGCATATCTGGCAGCAGAGTGATGGTTTGAGGCTCGTTTGATACCTCAAACCCTTGATGACTTACAACCATTTTGCCAACCATGTATTCCATACTGTTCCAGCATAATTTACAGCTAAATCTAGTCCCACCCCCAAATTCCCATAGAGATCCATTCAAATGCAGAGACGTTATAGTATCGCTTTTAAGAGTACCAGAAAATAAGATATCAAGAGTCTTTTGATATTGTTGGGTCACAGACATCAGGAAGTCATGGCATGCAAAGGAATGATTACTTTATTCTACATTATGTTAAACTGTCCAATATTTAAACTGACAGTCTGCACTTCAACATCATTGTCATTGTATCCTTTCAAACTCAAGGTGCAAGAGTACAGAACCAAAATAACAAAAAAAGTGCCACTGTCCAATGAATTATGGTGCTCACTGTATGTACTGTACCATATTTATCAAAATTCTAATAAAAAAAGAAACAGTAAATGTTCCTGTGTCTGTGTGTGCCAGAGTGCCTCTCCCCCACGGCACTGAGGAAGGTGTCCCGCAGGTGTCAAGGCAGGGCTAACTGCTCTGTGCTGGCCAATGCACAGAACTTTGGGGACCCCTGTCTCCCAGGGGTGAAGAAGCACCTGCGGGTGTCCTTTGTGTGTGGTGAGTGATGTATTATTTATTTTTTTGGGGTGGGGGGATTTGCAAGGGTACACTAATCTGCCAGCAGAGATAGGGCTATCATGTTGGGAGCACAGGTGCTAGCTATTATAAGTACAGTTAATGAAGACGGATCACCATTGGATCAATTTAAGGCTTATATTTAAGGCTTAAAGTGACACTTAGGCTGAGGCTTCAATCAACATTTATCCTGAACTTTGACTTACAAGTAAATGCAAGGGTTTGTTTTTAAACAATCAAGGTTAGAACCAAGAACCAAGTTCACTGAGTCAGATTTGGTGATAAACTTGCTAAACTTGCCAAATTGTGCTTATGAAGAAAAAACTAATTTGCATTTATTTGTGATTCAAAGTTGAAAAAAAAAATGCTGATTGATTCCAATCATTAATCTACTTGTCTGTTCAAGTAAATAGAATGCCAAATAGCCGTAGAGAAGAATCCACAGTGACAATTGTAGATATCTCATTCAGTAAATGCCCTCAATCAGGAAAAAATATGAAAATTGAATTTTAAAAGCAAACATTACTACACAAAACTACAGGCCACTGCAGCATAGACAGGGCTTTTTTCTGCCACTTATATATTATTGGGAAGTAAATTGCTGCCACTAAAAAATTACTTGAAAAATGTGGTTTTAAAGCTTAATAACTATGAGATATTTTGGTAATGAGTGATGAACAACAGTTATATATTCTGCGAACTAAACAGCAATGGCATATTTTCCATTTGGCCATATATTTTTCTCTTTCTGTCAAGCACCCAGATACCTTTTGGAGGACGTTGGACGAGGATCCTCTGACCCTTTCTTGATCACAGACTACACACACGGTAAGATCTGCTTTCCCCTTTTTTTTTCTTCAGTTACCACGGTAACTTGTTGGAGCTTACTTTCTTTCATTACAGTTCTGCAGTCGCCCATCTCGTAGAATGCTGGCTTGCAAGCTAAAAGCAAACAGAAATGTGTTGCCTGAATTGCTCTTAGCTATTGGTTACTCTACTGCCAACCAGATGTAAGAACAAAATTCTTAGTCGGAGCGAAGTTTGTGGTGTGGTGGTTGCAGGGACTCAGAGGGCATGCTGACTGTTGGGAGAGACAAAATGGCTGCTAAGCTCAGTCCCCTCTCCCCTGCAGGCGGCTGGTACACAGGCCGTGGCGCGTTTCAACCCCCTCGAAAAATGGTGCTCTTTACCAACTCTCTGGAAATCTTTGCCCAAATATGGGGTATGTGTGCCACTTGTTGTGTTCACATTGTGGGGTACTTGGTGGCAGCTAAGTCTGGAGAAATACGCCCTGCAACTGTGCCAGAGTGCCCAAATCCCATATGGATTGTTATGATATATGTTTATAAGCTGTATATATAAATGCTCGTGGAATATCTGCCATGGTTGTTTTTTTTCTTGTGGTTTACAACAAAAAAAAACAACAACATTGATACATGGCCATCTACAGCTACGATATAATTGTGCCATCTCTGGCTATAGTTTCACTGGTTTTCTCCTGTCAGCCTCCTTTCCACTACCTCCCATTCATGTTGATAAGACTTGTGGAGACCCCGCCCTCACACGGCTGTCTCTCTCCCACCAGGTCTGCCAGAGAAGGTGGGCCTGTACTTTGTCTCTGGGATCTGTGCTGGCTTGGTCTTCCTGCTGTGTCTGTTCGGCCTGAAGTCCACACTGGCGCGGGATGTCAAGGACCTGATCTACGAGCTGGGGGAGAGCCTAAAGGACACGCAAGACCCAGGTGCTGAGCTGATGGAGGACTTCAACAATGACACCTCCTCTGACTCCTCCGTCCACCGCCTCGCACGCTCCTACTGCTTGGCTGAAATCTTCAGCCCGGAACTGATGGTAGAAATGGAGGAGCACTGGGAGGAGAAGGAATTGCCGAACGGGAATATTTTCCTGCCCAGGGACTCCAGCCCCTATGCGGCCCACAAAATCGAAGAAACCACTGCCTGAGGAAGAAGACCTTGATCTTGGCAATGCGATGCTTTAAATGTGAATTCATCGAATTTGCCTAAATTCAGCATCATGTAAATATTTATGTTGTGTTTATTTCATAACACATCAAAGGAATCGTGAAGCAATGACTAATGTGATTGATATAGACAAAATTTCACAAGACAAAGACGTGTTTTACATAAATAAAGTATACTATAGATACATGTATATTCAACCATGCACATAATTAATTGGCACAGAAAAAAATCTAATAAAATAATATTTTGTTTAACCCACGTTGCAAAGATAATTATCAATCGCTTGAATTCAATATGTCATCCATGTAATTTATGATAGTTTATTTTCAGTTTATGCCTCTTCAGGAAAAAATAAACATTAACATTAAATGACCAGCTCTTGTGTGAAAATAATATTTTCTCCAGCGCTCTTGTACATACATATACATATCCTTGGTGACAGAAGCCTACATTCTTATGGTGAGCCAAAGGTGAAAATATTTTATTAAATTAAAAATAAACAGATGGCGTCACAAGTTCATGTCATGGTTTTCACTAGAGGGTGCTGGTTTCCCCTCTATAATCTGTTTGACTTCCTCAGACTGAATTTTGAAATGCGGTTGGAAATCAGAATGCTTTGGAAAACACTTCTCCAAACGTGAACTGTAAACAAAATATATATTTTAGTATTTAAACCCTTATTTTTTGTTTCTCCCAATTTGGAATGCCCTATAGGCCTGCCAAGGCGATTCAATTCGAGAAGGAAAAGGTTCACAGTTTTCTCCTTAGTACAAAGCATGTTCACTATGCTTAGAGGGTGTTTACAGTAATACACTACTTGTAAGCAATATATGTAGCCTATTCAGCAGTTGAATTTCGGTTCCTGTTAGCATAATTGCACTCATGCTGAGGTGATATTGCGTCTATGCTGGCCATACACTCCTGATGTGGTTGCTTCTCCCAGTCAGGATGCCTGTCTGTAGCACCAGTTCGGTCCGTAGCCATTTGCCCCCTAGTGGTGGAACGAACTCCCCACAGTGGTCAGGACAACAGCTCATTGGCCATCTTTCGACGCAGACCACCTCCTCAGACAGACTCACTCCCATCCCCACCACACCAACCTTTTGTAGGCTACTAAATTGAGGTTATACTATTTTACGGTGGTTTTATTTTAGGGTCATATTTTCATTTATTAGAGCTTATTAAGTATTATTCAGCATTTGTATTTTATTTATTGGTTAGCACGATTACGTTACTTCTTTGGTTAGCATGATATAACTTTCACTGGGTAGGTTACTTTTGTGATCTATAGGCTACTCGTTGGTCTGTGAATGTTGTTAGCCAGGTCTGGCACTATTGCTCATGTTAATCAGGTGAATCCTGCAACGCTACACAACAAATGACAATTATTGACCAGCAGTATCTCCATCTCCTGCAGTCCGTGACACCATGAACAAGTGTACCCATTGTCGCTTCAAAATCATTCCAGGGTTTATTACGCTCGATATTTTAATTTATATATTCTGAGTTACGTCACTTCAGTATTTCTTCTCAGGTCGGCCAGTCCGCTGCACCGTACTAGTGCACCGAAAATAAGTTGCCAACAACACAGGTGTCCTCCGTAAATGGGCGTGGACGATATCACATTGCTACCCAGGTGTATCCGGCAAGAAAACCATTGTGAAGAGATAGCACTGCAAATGTGACATATCCTATTTCGAGTTAATATTTAGCTTTTTGAAAATCACATCAGAAAACGATGGCGAGCTGAAGTTACCTGGTTTGACAACTGACATTGGACGAACCGGGTGGTGTTTGACTAATTGAGTCGAACCGGATTAGCAAACTAAATTATATATAACCTACGATGTCTCTGGCCCAGCTTCGGGAGAAAGTTGTTTTGGGTGGGGAACATATATTGTAGTCAGCTAGCGAGGCTGCTATACTGAACTGCAACTGGAGGCTTGCTGTTCACACATAGCAGAGAAAGGAGCGAATACGCGGGTCGATCCAGTAGGATAATCCTCTTGCAGCTGTCTCCCCGGAAGGCCGTATTGCTGGTGTTGGTTCGGAAGGTGGCTAGCTAGCTAGCTATCTTATCAAAAACGTCTGGAGGAACACAGTCAACCTTATTAATAATTTGATGACGATGGACACGTTTCTGGGCTTTGGACTTTGTGAAGACAAATGTTTAGCAATATCCTTTCAAAAATGCGATTTATCATTTAAAATCATTCAATAAATAGGCTACTCATGGATCATTGTTGCTAATGCAAAGATAGCTATTTGCAGACTCGATAGTGCTGCCGGTGAATATTAGCTAGCAGGCATTACCTGGCTATTTACGTTTTTAGCCTGTTCCACGCTTATCTTGCTAGAAATTATTGTTATTTTGTTGTGTGTTTGTAGCGCCACGACACATCCGTTAATCAGTAATGTTAGGTATTTTTTCATTTCATCAACTAATGTCTGCAATGTTAATCGAAATAAGGATGATGGCGAAAGCAGTAACATTAACCTGATGATAAAAAATTGATTGTTTCACATATGATGCTCGTCTGTATTGTTTTTATATTGTGAAAATATAAATATTAGTTTCCACTGTCAATTTGGTGGTCACATTACAAAATGTTGTCCGCGAAGTGTGGAAATGGAATCATAAGCATCTGTGCTTTATTGAGTTAAAATAAGCAACGTCTGTTGCATGCAGTCTTGAACAGCACGGGTTTTAAAAACATTTATTTTTATTTTTATTTTTTTACACAAGTTAGCCTAGTGATTTGCATGTATACTCCATCACTGTCATGATTCCTTAACCGACGTGACCACACCGTGAAGGGACAGGAGCTCAGAGATGGCAACAAGGAACCGAGGCTTCTGTCACTGATCGAGCGCTCTGGAGACTACATGTGAGTCTAGTAGAGTTACCTGCCATTAAACCGGACATTTCTTTGGGAACACCTGGTCCCAGTAGTTCAAAACCTTTAATCCCTATCCGATCAGATCAGATTTAGAATTCCCATATTTTGTGATCCAGGATTAGACAACTATTGTCTTGTCAACAAATTTTGTCCTGGTATTTCAAAGCAATTCAGGATAGGATCACCCTGATTCAGACTTTTCAAGGTGAGCAGATCCTGAATATCAGTGCTTTAATCCTATCTATCTCCACCTATTGGATATGAAGAACAAAATAAGGAAAACAGACTGTATGCAATCTAGAGCCATTTATTAAGGATATAATGTTGATTTATATTTTATATATCATTTTATGATCACAAACTTATTATTTGGTTGAATTAACTGTTCTGAGAGGTCGGCAAGAGGCCACTGCAAATGTGACAAAAAAAGAATTTCAATTTACAAACTTTACCATCTTATTTATATTGAAACATATATATTTTTTATTAATTTTATAGTTAATTTATAAATTTTTCTCTGGTAATCCACCCCTCCAGTTGAATCAAGGTAATCCTGATTCTTTTGGATCAAACTGATCCCAAATTTATGTTTTTGTTTTGAACTACCCGTTTTGATGATTTGATCCAGATTAAAGCGGATGATTTGATCCTGATCTGATCGGATATCAAAGTGATCCCAATCCTAAATCTGATCCAATCGGATAGGGATTAAAAGTTTTGAACTACTGGGCCCTGGCGACCAGGTTTTGGGTTAAGTGACTCAGTAGCTCAGTAGGCTAATGTTGTAATGGTATATATTTTTTAATCTGTTAGACATTGAATTCCCTGGCTGCAAATATTTCCCCCTATTCAAAAGCTACTTTTACCATTTGTCACAGTGTGTTGTGCTTTTGCTTCTGTTCAAAGGTAGGCCTACGTGCTTTTAACAGAAGCGTCTAAGTATTTAGCAATGGAATGTTGTATATTTTTGATGGGCTTCACGCTGTGTAAGGATCCATTGCGTTAAGTCGAAAGGCTGACCACTAAATTGCATACTGTACTTATCCCCCAGACAAGATGAAAACATTAATCTGCGGCATTAAGCAGAATAAACATACTGGGCTTCCTGGATCTCTGTTTATTCCTTGAACTCTGTGTCCAAAAGAATTGCTAGGAAATGTGTGAAATTTGAGCTTGTACTTTACTGTTGATGCTACTGGATGCTTTTTCCTTTTCAAGTGATCTGGAGGATATTGTTGACTGCTTGAGCAGCCATGTCTCAAATTGCGCAGAGACCTTTCACACATTGCTTAAAACGGATTAAACACTTGCCATTATGGGAAACAGGGGGGCTACATTCTGTGCATGTAACGGAACACGTTTTATAATGGTGACCCTGCCACGTTACACAATGTAAAACAAAGGATCTGTTTAGTGTTACAAAATAAGATAAAGTCAATTGAGTATTTGGTTCTCTCATGTAAGCTTCCTGTGGGGTTTCAACCTGGTTCAAGCATTGTGCTTAGCACCACCCGGCTCCTCCCGTACCCAGAGGTCATTAGCATTTGCACATCAGCTTGGTGGTGAAATTGAGGACATCAGAGCTGAATAATGGGAGAGCATAATGTGTTATATGACCTGTGTGGGCCTGCGGTGTGAGCGCTACCATTGAAGGCGACTGTGTGTGTGTTCAGCTCCGGTACCAGCTAGCAGGATGCCTGTCGGCCTGCATTCCACTGCCATATCCAAGGGCCTAATGGGACTCACATGCCTTCAGACTTCTAACTGCATTAAAACTGTACTCTCTCTTCAGCCTTCCTCCAGTCTCCACAGTGTGCTCAATCACTGAATTAGGTCACCGTTTTTAGCGCTGAGTCCCAGGGTAGTGAAAGTAATATGGAAAGTGCTATTCCGTGTCACAGGTTTAATCAGCCCTCGAAGGGAAGTGAATCCATAGAAATGGGACAATTAGTTATCACAGATCCCTCCCACATGAAATTTAGTGATTGTGTGGGCAGCGCCATTTCTCACAGAAGTAGCCAACTTTTATTTTTCTTTGAGGTGGCAGGTGGCAATTGACTATCTCAAAGTTGTAGTTATCACAGCATGTCGACGCCGTAGCTGTAGGGAACTCTGAGTGAATCCCAGGCCAGCAACAGGGGCTTGAAAGCCAAAGCATTGCGGAATGTCCAGGGACAGTCAGTGCGGTATCAGGCTATAGGTTTAAACATCGTAGTGCATCTCGCTACTGCTTTAATGGAGCCAAGTGTCTTACCTTGAGTCCTCCAACAGTACTTTTGTTAATTTCATAAAATATGAGCTATCAAATGTTTTTCAGTGAGAAAGAATAATCCAATGCAAGAAAAGAATTCCAGCAACTGCTGTTATGCTCCCAAGTGACTTAGTTCATTCAATACACCAGCAGTGATGTTTCAGCCATTTGGTCTTGGTCAGGTGATGAAGGTCATGGTGTCACTGCTCACGGGTTGAATGAAATAGATTACTTGGGATTAGCGTATAGGCTGTTGTTTGGCTGTTTGGCTCTTCCCTCACTTTCTGGAAAGTGCATGCCCCTTTACCCCCTTAAACTGATTTTCCTCAAATTTTCCCTGATGTGACCAATCTCACAAATCGGATCAGTAATGGTAATTTAATGCAAATGAACTAAATAGTTCTTCATAGAGTGTGTCTCAGAAAAGCAATACGAAAAGTGTTTTACAATACAAAAATTCTTATTACATACAGAGGACATCAGTCTGAGAAGAAACTGCATTCTTGTACCTGTGCTTGTGTAAAGATTAGACTGGATTAGTATCATTAAAGAGAGGCTCATAGAGGTGCTGTAAATCGGTATATTATGACTTATACTGGCCCTCTGTTGCAGGTTGGGTGTTTTAGCCAATCCTGATGCTGTAGTAACGAGTCCAGTGCCTCAATTGTCTATACCCATCAACAACCATTTCCACCTTGTGCGGGGTAAGTATCAGTGAGGTTTGGAGTTCTTGTCTTTAATAGTCTTACTCTCTGTAAGCTCTTTACGACCAAGTAAGTAATAGAGTAGATTGACATTAGTCTCTGTTGGACATATACACTCATGCAGTACATTAACTTGAAAATAAATATTGAATTGCACTCATTCTCATTGAATGAACTTTGAATCTGTAGACACTGTCAGTAGAAAACACATTCTAAGAGCCAGTATAAAATGAGCATGTCTCCGTACATCAAAAACCTTGTGTGCAAATATATAGTCAATAAATATATTAATATAAACCACAGGTATTATTCGGCTATTAAATTACACTGTTAGTAAATTTACAGTACTACAGTAAGTGATTTGTTTTTATTGACTTTTATTTACTCCTCAATTTAACAGATTAATAATACATACATACCCACAAACCAGTTACAACCAAGTTATAAAAAGTAATGGATTGCATGATTGACCTACAAGGCACAAAATGGATACTGAGTATCACTATAATATGTTATATACAGATTTTTTTCTCAAAATCACTTATTTTTCAGAAGCTGAGGAGGCTCTTCTCATTGATTTCCCCATTAACTGTGAGTAATGCCACGCTGAAGGTCATAGGATGTGTATGGCAATAGCACAACATACATCAGCAGATTGTGAAATTTTCAACTGCACTTTTATAAAAAGTCTTTAAATGCAGTTTATTTTTTTCCATTGCACAGTTCTAGGAATTCACACTTCTTGAATTGAGAAATAAAATGAATAGATCTGAAATCTAAAGAAAAAAAAAGGAAATGTCTTCTATATTAGCATAGCTAGTATTGGTGCGAATGAAATCCGTGTATGTGCTGGAATATTGGGTATTCACTGTTCATCCCAGTTTATACTTGGCTTAATTAATAATGTATTGTAAAAATATAAATGGTCCAGGGCAGGGCATGCTTTGGGGTTCATAGTGAGATTGTCAAAACCTGCCTTGTGTCAGGGAGTCCAAAAGCAAGTATATTTTCCCCTTTAGTTCCCTGGAAAAGAAAATGCAATGTTCTGTTGTAAGTGCAAGTAAAAACTGTGAAGTGAGAGTATGTGGTCTTGGCTCAGCGATGCTTTCTGTACTTGTGTACAGAATGTGGAAACCCATTAAAAGCTAAGGAATAGCTTTAAATACGTTTGTTTTATGGTTCAGTGTTGCTTTAACGAGTGTTTAGAACAGGTAAATCAGTTTTTCTAACTGATAAGGAGAGTTTTATATTCTACTCTGAGAACAGTAATTTGCAGTTGTTATTTAGGCAGAGCTGTTAATCCAAGTTTACAACATTTATGGAACATGCAACCATGCCCCTTTGCTGTCCAGTTTTTATGGACTTTTATGGAGGCCTAACTCAGCAGAAAGGAAGTTTGCTGCTGCTGTTGCTGGCTATGTTGCATAAGCCCTTTGTTCTTTGGTTCAGTACAGACAGGTGCTGGTTTGAGTACCTTAGTATGCAGGTGCAGATACTGTATGAAGTTCTCTGTATGTGGGAGAGGGCTGATTGCTGAGGAGATAAAAAACTGGTGTGTGTGTGTGTGTGCACCTGTGTGTATGCACGCGTGTAAGTTTGTGTGTGCGTTTGTATGTGTGTTTAATGCGTGTGCGTGTTTGTGTGCGCCTGTGTTTGCGTGTTTGTGTGCACGTGCGTGTTCATAAACGCACATATGTATGTGTGTCTCCCTGTGCTCCCCAGCTCCTCTGCGTGTGCGTGTGCAAGGAGAGCGTTCCCCGGAGCTGCTGCTGGAGTTACTGGATGATGAGCGAAGTCGGGCTTTTTTTGCGCAGGTGAAGAAGGCCAAACATCAAGGTGAGGAGCCTCAGTTACTGTGGGCAGGGCTGCCGTACGCCAGCAGGAAGTTTCAACATATCTCCCAAACCAGCAGGTCGGTGCTCAAGAATTTCCAGGATGTCTCGCTGTTGGAACAATATTTTTATCGGGAACCATGGGGATTTGCGTTGAAAGTCCCTATTTTAGCTATTCTATCACAAGGCTTTGTCCCTACCTGACAACAGAAGGCAAAAAAAAATCCTTGAATGAATACTTTCACTATGATTTATATGTATCGCAGTGTAAATCGCAATGAGGCTTAACCTGCTGTACTGGTTTTTTTTCTTCTCAAAACCGTTCCATCCAGTTCTTCTGACGTCATTCCCTAGGATTTTTATCTGACCCATCCAGTCAGTCATTTAAAGAAGGCCGTAGTTATGACGTCACAGCGGGCGTAAAGCTTCTCAGCCTGTCGTCGTGTATCACGGGTGCTTTTCTCTGTTGCCGCATACATGACTC
Organism: Synaphobranchus kaupii; assembly: GCA_029718625.1. NCBI lineage: Eukaryota > Metazoa > Chordata > Actinopteri > Anguilliformes > Synaphobranchidae > Synaphobranchus > Synaphobranchus kaupii. Next base: position 1,760,825 of record CM056383.1, on the reverse strand, counting down.
CACAGCAGCTCTATTGTTCTTTCCGGGCGTTACTCAGCCTTTAAAATTGTGCGATTTGTGTAGTCTGGTGTGTTGTAGGGTTGTACTGTTAGTAGTAAGGCGTGGTGTCCATGACAGGAATTCCTCATTAGTGATTGTATTATTTAAATAGGTTAAAAACATATGAAATTCATTAGGAGATGATGCACAGTATGACTACGCCTAATTGCTGCTTTAAAGTTATCAAAATTTGTACACACACACACCATTGGTCATATGAAAAGCAGTCCATTGTTTGTGGCTACCACTAGCAGACACTGTTTTCTCAGCTTTATTTTATAAGCCTGGTAAATTTCACGTGTGGGGTTTTGAATGGGAAGCCGTGCACATTTCTGATTGATGCTGTTACCGTGGGGGAAGTGACCAGATACAACATTATTTCCATCCTGACTTATGGAAGATGCATTTGTTTTAGATTCTCACAGGAACCAGTGGAAAATGTGTAATTCTACACGGCAGATCACAATACAGATTAGACCTCTTTTTCCAGGGGTGTTTCCTTTTTGAGCGAGTCATTCGATCCAGGCCTTTCTGTAAAGACTTTCTGCTTTTTTTCTTCTTCTTCAGCTGTGTCAAAAAACCTCCCACCCAAAAGGATGGTCCCTCTTGCCCCACTGCCCCATATGAGGCCAGTTCCTGCTGCCCCACAGAAGGGCATCTCCAAACCAGTAGACATGCTAGTATCCAGCACCAAACCCCCTGTGCCTGGTCTGTCCATCAACCCTAGCAGTGGAACAGTCCCATTCACCACAGGTGTGGACCAGGCCTGGACAAAATACTTTATTTGAAGCACTTTAACCCTTTAGAGCTTAGGTGTCAAACTCCAGTCGTGGCGGGCCGCAGTGTCTGCTGGTTTTCGGGGTGTTCTCGGCACCAGTGATTCATATAACTCATCGATTGGCTTAATAATCCACACACCTAGTTCTCAAGGCCTTAATTGGTAGATTAAAAGGAAACCACAAAAACCACACTGCGGCCCCCTGGGAATTTAGTTGCTGTTTTGGAGGCCAGTACATTCTGCAGATTACTGACAGATTATTTTAAAATAAACATTTAAGAAACTTCTATTTTCACCCGTATTCAGAACAAAATAATGATTTCATATAATTGTGCAAGTTGTTGTGTATAATTCTCAGAGACCTGCAGATTAGAATTTTGCTGCTACCTGAAGTATTTCCAATACATACTGTATATGATCCAGGTCAAGTGTGGACATGCCAGGGAAAATCTCTGTCTCTCACCTCAATTTGACTCTTGATCTAAGTGAGCGGTAAAAAATAGGATGCAGTGCAAAATGTCCCATATCTGCCCTCACCAGAGACACGAGATCCAGCTCTGTCCTTGGCTCTGGACTTTGGCTTCGAGGACCATTTCAACCACGCACTGAAGGTGGAGGAGAAGAAGAACCAACAGAACCGCATCCTCGCGCCTCGTGAGGCTCCTCCACTACCCCCCCGAAAGGACACCTCCTGCAACCCTCCTCCTGGGCTGCCCCCTAGGAACAGAGCCCCATCCCTACCACCCAGGGATGGACCGGTCATCACCTCCACCAGCAGGGAGTGAGTATACCTGTCCTGCAGGGCACACTCCAGTGCAGTTCACTTATAGGTTTATATTGAGCTGTATTTCCATTTCCTGCTGTCTTAGCCTTTTATACTAACTTGAATAAAACTGGAGGATTAGTCTTCAGGGAAGTGCGGTTAGAAGGCTCGCCCAAGTTGAAAGCTTACCAGTGGCTTGATGGTTATTTGATTTTTTTTTTTTAGTGTTGTTTGAACATATTCGTCGTATCGAATTTGACCCTTGGGACAGGAAATGGGGCACTGTTCATTTTGTGAGGTTCTCCTTGCTGCAGCTACTGCACTTTATGGACACACGGCACTGCTTTTAAAAATAATATTAGGGGCTATTATTTGTATATGTTGTCGAATTGGAACTTTCAATTAGAGATACATTTACCTCACTAACTCACTACTTACTATGAGCGTGACAAGGTTGTGAGTAAAATTAACCCCCATTCTGCGGATTTGCTTCACTAATAAACCAGCGATAAGTTACGTCTTCATGATCTTGTGTAGGCGGGACTCCAATTGGAGACTTCACATCAGTTCAACCTTTGACCTATAAAAATGCTGGTTAAAAACATGCTAGAACCAGTCAGGCAGGCTGCAAGAAACCAAACCGTAATCTCCCTTCACTGTCTGAAGCAAAGACTGCTTTTAGGTTATTTTGGCATTTAAATAATATTTTACAGCTCCCAAGACTGTATTTTAAATGTGCAGGGTCTTATTGTGCAGGAACAGACCAATGGTCTTTATAAGGCTGATTTAGGTTTATATATTATGTAAAGAGAGAAAAAGCTTTGTAAATAACACGCTTTATTGTATGCGGGGTGTTGGACACTATTTGCTGTGTCCTCTGTTATAAGTTCTATGATTTCTTTCTTTTGAACTTGCATTTTGCTAAAAAGACAGATGAGCCAGAGCTTATTAGAGAAACTGGATGCTTTATTGTTTACTTACATTATTTGCTGATGTTATGTAAATCCAAACTAACACTTTCCTTGTGGTTTTTTCATAGACTGTGTGTCTTTTAAAATAAGAGAGTGAGGTAAAGTCAGTGCTGTGTGGCGGCCATTGTTAATTTGCACGAGCAAATCAGCTGTGCTGTTTGTGATTTACTGGTGATTTAATGATAGCCTCATGACCTCACAGGCACATAGTAATGATGTAATAACTTTACAGACGCATAGTGATGATGTAGTGCCTTCACAGGAGCAGGGTCTTGGCCGAACGCTCCAGTACCATGAGATACGCCATGTTCCCCCCTCAGTCCAGCCAGCGGGAAGGGCTTATCAAACATCGCCTGGCCAAAAAGGAAAAGGAGTATGTGGACATACACAACTTCAGGTGAGAGTCTAGTGTTCTTATTCAGAAGAGAAGGCGTGCGTGCGTGCGTGCGTGCGTGCGTGCGTGCGTGCGTGCGTGCGTGCGTGCGTGCGTGCGTGCGTGCGTGCGTGCGTGCGTGCGTGCGTGCGTGCGTGCGTGCGTGCGTGCGTGCGTGCGTGCGTGCGTGCGTGCGTGCGTGCGTGCGTGCGTGCGTGCGTGCGTGCGTGCGTGCGTGCGTGCGTGCGTGCGTGCGTGCGTGCGTGCGTGCGGCGGTGTTTGTTTGCATGTATGACAGTATCCTGCTCTGTGTATGACAGTATCCCGTCCTGCTCCGTCTATGACAGTATCCTGCTCCGTGTATGACAGTATCCTGCTCCGTCTATGACAGTATCCTGCTCCGTGTATGACAGTATCCTGCTCCGTGTATGACAGTGTCCTGCTCCGTGTATGACAGTATCCTGCTCCGTCTATGACAGTATCCTGCTCCGTGTATGACAGTATCCTGCTCCGTCTATGACAGTATCCTGCTCCGTGCATGACAGTATCCTGCTCCGTGCATGACAGTATCCTGCTCCGTGTATGACAGTATCCTGCTCCGTGCATTCCAGTATCCTGCTCCGTCTATGACAGTATCCTGCTCCGTCTATGACAGTATCCTGCTCCGTGCATGACAGTAACCTGCTCCGTGTATGACAGTATCCTGCTCCGTCTATGACAGTATCCTGCTCCGTGTATGACAGTATCCTGCTCCGTGCATGACAGTGTCCTGCTCCGTGTATGACAGTAACCTGCTCCGTGTATGACAGTATCCTGCTCCGTGTATGACAGTATCCTGCTCCGTCTATGACAGTATCCTGCTCCGTCTATGACAGTATCCTGCTCCGTGTATGACAGTATCCTGCTCCGTCTATGACAGTATCCTGCTCCGTGCATGACAGTATCCTGCTCCGTGTATGACAGTATCCTGCTCCGTGTATGACAGTATCCTGCTCCGTCTATGACAGTATCCTGCTCCGTGTATGACAGTATCCTGCTCCGTCTATGACAGTATCCTGCTCCGTGTATGACAGTAACCTGCTCCGTGCATGACAGTAACCTGCTCCGTGCATGACAGTATCCTGCTCCGTGTATGGCAGTATCCTGCTCCGTGTATGACAGTATCCTGCTCCGTCTATGACAGTGTCCTGCTCCGTGTATGACAGTATCCTGCTCCGTCTATTACAGTATCCTGCTCCGTCTATGACAGTATCCTGCTCCGTGTATGACAGTATCCTGCTCCGTGTATGACAGTGTCCTGCTCCGTGCATGACAGTATCCTGCTCCGTGCATGACAGTATCCTGCTCCGTGCATGACAGTATCCTGCTCCGTGTATGACAGTATCCTGCTCCGTGCATGACAGTATCCTGCTCCGTGTATGACAGTATCCTGCTCCGTCTATGACAGTGTCCTGCTCCGTGTATGACAGTATCCTGCTCCGTCTATTACAGTATCCTGCTCCGTCTATGACAGTATCCTGCTCCGTGCATGACAGTATCCTGCTCCGTCTATGACAGTATCCTGCTCCGTCTATGACAGTATCCTGCTCCGTGCATGACAGTATCCTGCTCCGTGCATGACAGTATCCTGCTCCGTGTATGACAGTATCCTGCTCCGTGCATGACAGTATCCTGCTCCGTGTATGACAGTATCTTGCTCCGTCTATGACAGTGTCCTGCTCCGTGTATGACAGTGTCCTGCTCCGTGTCTGACTGTATCCTGCTCTGTGTATGCAGGGTCTTCACAGGGACGTGGAATGTGAATGGTCAGTCTCCTGACGGCAGTCTGAGGCCTTGGCTCTGCTCTGACCCTGAGCCTCCGGACGTTTACGCTTTAGGGTCAGTATGAGGATCAGGATCAATCAGTTTTATTATCTTTAACATCAGTGCCAATTGCACTGTTTGTGAGGACATTTAACATAGTTAATCTATGCTATGGAGTTGTGAGTTGGGTATACCTGGCTCAGAATTAATAATTACTTTGAACATTTTTTTAAAGCCCAGCTACCTTAGTTCCTGTTTACCAAAGTGATCTTTTTAAATAACATGTAGTTATACTGGATTTATTCATAAAGTTTGTTATGAATTATGAAGCTTAAACAGGACATTCATTCTAATTTAGGGCAATATCTTATTAAAATGTGCGGTGCTGTTGCGTCTGACACCATATGCGACTCCTTTGACTTTAAAGGTTCCAGGAACTGGACCTGAGCACTGAGGCCTTCTTCTATCTGGACTCATCCAAAGAGCAGCTGTGGGTGGAGGCTGTGGAGAGGAGCCTTCATTCTAAAGCCAAGTATAACCATGTGAGTCAGTAGCTCAGTATCACCTCCAGGAAGCTCAACCGCCCATAGCCCTGCATTCCTTCCTTATAACTGATAACAAGTTCCAATTGTGATTCTAGAAGAAAATCTTTCTGTTTGGTGTGCAATAACTTGAACTGGTGTAGATTTTTTTTTTTGCCTGGAAAATTATTTTCAGCGACCAGTTGTAACTACAGGTTGAATGTTATTTATTTATTTATTTCTTTGAAAGTACTGATATTTTTGCTATTTAGAGAGCATGTGTTCTCCAGAAGATTTACAAAGCTGTAATGATTCGTATTGCACTTTCAGGGTCATACAGATTTGATTTGATATGAGTCCCAAATGTTTTTTCTGTGCCTCTTTGCTTTTCTAAGCTTTGTCAGTGGGACGGAGAATGCTTTTGAAAGTAAAGAATGTTTAAGATGCGGAGGAACAAGATTCTTCAACTTTTTAAAAACTATTTTTTTCCATGCACTATTTAAAAAACAATATATCTTTATGGTGTAATGCACATGTATACCAAAGTAAAGTAAATACTTTCTTAAAATATGCAGAGCTACTTATTCTAGTCAGTAGTGGGGAGCTATGCTGACATTGTGCAGATGGGGACCTGAACATTTTTTTATGCATCTCAATAATACTTTTCATCTGTGGTATGATCAGAGAGCCGAGAGGGCTGAGCAAAGTGCCTGTCCTTTCTGCAGGTCCGCACCATTCGCCTGGTGGGCATGATGCTGGTGGTGTTCGTCAACAGTGAGCACAGGAACCACATCAGAGAGGTGGCAGTTGGGTCCGTGGGTACCGGCATCATGGGTAAAATGGTGCGGATGAAGTGCTGTGATGTGTTAACTAACATGACTCTCTTTGACCTTCTTTATGGTGTAGAAGTAGTTTGTTCAGTGCAGTTTGTGCTGTTCCTTGCACTACTCTGTTAAAAACAATGCTTGAAATAGACTTACTGAATGTTTTGAGCGTGTACTTTCATGTTAATAAATTGTAGGTTTTATTTTTTTATTTTTTTTGCATGTTTAGGCATTTATTAGATTAATTTCTTTGTATGTACTATTCATTCTTGCAGCTAGATATTTACTTTTTATCTGTACTTTTTTACTTACTAGTTTATAAGTGCTTTGCTTTGCGGAATGAAAAGAAAATGGTGGCCGGCCGCAGCATGTTTTTCAGAGGAAAATGCTGCTTGTTTGTGCTCTCCTGATTTGACTGAGGAGGATTGCTGTGATGAGCCAAAAATAAATGAAATAAAATTTGGGAGAAAAAATTATAATAAAATCAAAATATGCATTTCCAGGGAAATAAGGGGGGCGTGGGGGTGCGGTTCGTGTTCCACAATACCAGCTTCTGCATCGTCAACTCTCACCTGGCGGCGCACGTGGAACACTTTGAGCGCCGTAACCAGGACTACAAGGACATCTGCGCCCGCATGACCTTTCACCTCCTGGACTACCCCCCTCTCAGCATCGTCAAGCACGAGTGAGCCTCCCGCCGAGCCCCAAAGAGCAGGCCTAGAGGCTGTAGCATTTCATTACCGTGGCTGTAATCTCTACTTTATTTCTGCTTAAACAGTGCTTGTGCACTGCTTATACGTCTCATGGGATGTTTTTATGACCCTTTTTACAGTGTAGTCTTTTGGCTGGGAGATCTGAACTACCGGCTGTTCATGTATGATGCATCTGAAGTCAAATACCTCATCTCCAAAAGTGATCTGAAGAGGCTTCTGGAATGTGACCAGGTGAGAGTCGTGTTTGAGTCGCAAGTCCTTGCTGTCTCTGTTCTCTCATCTTTATTCAGAGTAATTTCCCATAACCTCATAAGTCATAACCTGTATTAAATAAAATTCCAAAGGTGGTGGTAATTCTGAAACCACAATCCCACTCTGGTAGCTTTCTCTATTGGTAAAGACGTTTATGACATGGGAGTAGTTCCACAAAGTGGAGTAGTTCCTCTATAGTTTTAAATAGCATATGTTTCTATAAGTGTGTTTTCCTTCCTATTTTGAGCTCAATGTCCAAAGGCAGACGCACCAGGCCTTCACTGACTTCATGGAGGGAGAGATCAACTTTATACCCACATACAAGTATGACCCCAGAACGGACCGCTGGGACTCCAGGTAGTAAACCTGATCCTTGCCTCTCTCTGTCTGTCTGTCGTTCTGTGACCCCACAATCTTGCATGTGAAAGTGTGAAAAGGAGCAGATAATCAGCTACTAACTACAGCAGGTTCTGGTTGGTAACAGTAGTTTCACATACTATATTACAGTGCAAACATTCCATTGCCACAGTACTGTATTTGGACAAGCCCCTTCAGGAATACTCATGAGAATATGGGAATATTGTGGCTTCAGGGGTAGGGAGACCAGTTCCAACACTGAGTCTAGTGTTTAATTGTCCCGCGAACCCCAAAGTATTAAATTCAGTTCAAGAATGCCGATCCAATATACCCTAGCTTTCACTTCCAATGGTTTTGCTATGTCAAAAAACGTGGCCATATCAGGGCCATTGTATGAATTCCATATCCAGGTCATTCCTGAGACCCACACTTTTTTGCCAGTTCTCTGTGGCTAATAGTTGCAGTGTTAAAAAAAACAACAAAACAAAACAAAGCAAATCACATTAAATATCTTAAAGGTGAAGTATTTAGCATGTTAAGCCCTGTTATAAGGTTATTTACGATCATATACAACGGTCTATATCAACATTTTGACAAACTGTGCAGTCTTGAGATATATTGCTCATTGCTCATGTCACAGCTAACTTACACAATGGATCTGGATGGGCATATAGAAAATCCTTCAAAAAGCACCATAAACTCTTGTTTTCAAAAGACGGGAAACTCACAGAGTGGTCACTGGTGTCTTCTTGTAATTTAAGTTTACATTTAAAACATGTTTTAAATAACCATTTAAAGATTTATATAACTATTTTCAGTCGCCGTACTGCCATACATTTGTAAACTTCCACTTGAAAGTTTTGGAGGTCTTGGCTGAGTTTGAAGGCTGCCGCAGAAGAAGAAGAGCCGCTTCCGGGTCACCAAATCGGGGTTTGCTTTGCAGCTAGTACGAACTCTTCAAAAGGATTAGTGTACGTTGATGCGACTGATTCCTTCAGTGCGAGCGCACAAGACCGTTAGTGAGCAACAGAATACAGAAGTATTTCCAGTTTCCGGCTGCGGATGTATCCATCTAAACCTCCTTTGGTGTCTGTACAAGTCAATGGATTTAATAAAATGATAAATAAAACCCGATACGAAGCATATTTTGCGACGATTTTTGTGTCAGAACATCAACGGACTCCAGTGACCACTCTGTGAGTTTCCCGTCTTTGAAAACGAGAGTTTATGGTGTTTTTTGAAGGATTTTCTATATGCCCATCCAGATCCATTGTGTAAGTTAGCTGTGACATGAGCAATGAGCAATATATCAAGACTGCACAGTTTGTCAAAATGTTGATATAGACCATTGTATATGATTGTAAATAACCTTATAACAGGGCTTAACATGCTAAATACCGAACTACTCCTTTAAGTATGACATGACTGTACTGTATTAGATGTGTTGTGTACTGTATTGTGGAGTAAAAGTGTGACTACCCACTACTTCTAGACATAGGGTCATGATTATGGCCCTCTCCCAAATAATGAAATACACCAGCTCCCTTTGCTGACATCATACACTTGGGGTGGAGGGTGGAGGGTGAATTCTCCATTGACCGAGTGTTGGCGGTTTCCCTCTCCAGTGGGAAGTGCCGAGTCCCGGCCTGGTGTGACCGCATCCTGTGGAGAGGCAGTGCGGTGAAACAGCTGCACTACCGGAGCCACATGGCGCTGCAGAGCAGCGACCACAAGCCCGTCAGCGCCCTCTTCAGCATCGGGGTGAGAAACGCCCACATGGCCTGTGATTGGTCTGCTGGCACTTGTAAGGGTAGCCATCAGTGTGTGGGATTAAAGCCTGATTGCTTTAAACCTTTAAAAATTTAATTGATAGCATTTTCTGTGTTTTAACCTAAAACAAAAGAGGATCAAGTGAAGATTTAAAATTGTGTGAGATGTTAGCTTGTGTAGCTAGAGAGTGTAGCTTCACTTGGCATCACTAAGTCCAGAGGAAATGACTATGGAGTAATGAGATGAGGGTGGCAGTGGGAAGAGGTGCATCAAATATCTCCTTAGAAAGCCCATTCCTGTACTTGTATGCAGACATTAACCATGGGACTATAGCATGTGGCTTTAGGGGTTGATCCTGTCATTATTGCTTTGTGCTGCCTGTCTGAGAGGAGGGAGGAGGAGGAGGAGGAGGAGGGGATTGACGAGCTTTTCTGTGTGCCACAGGTGAAGGTGGTGAACGAGCAGCGACACATGAGGGTCTTCGAGGAGATTGTGCGCATGATGGACAGGATGGAAAATGATTTCCTGCCGTCCCTGTTGCTGACTCGAAGGGAGGTGAGCAGAGGGAAGGAGCAACGAGCCTGCATTCATAAAGTGTCACAGAGCAGAAGAGACTTGCCTTTCAGCTCAAGCCTCTTAGTGGATAAAGTTAGCACATGGACAGGAAAACTGATCCTAGATCAGCACTCCTGCTCTGAGACATTTTATGAATGTCTACTGTCCATAAGTCTCAACTGCGGTTCTGTTCTGAAAACTTGGTGAAGACGGATGATCTAAAGCCACCAGTCTTTTAATGTTGGTCTCAAGATGAACGTCTGCAGCGGGGGCATGTGAGCGTAATTAATTTGGTTAAGCAGAACTTCATTAGCCTTTATTGGAGAGGGAAGTGACTGTGCCGTGTCATTCACTTCCATTTTAGCTGCAGTAGAAGGGGATTTATTTTCAGTCCACATTAAATATGAAGTGAGGTGTACATCCCCCCCTTCCCCCCCGAGAATGTCCTTTCTCCCTGGCTATGGCTGCTGCTGGTTAGGATTTTATGGGCTTTAGGCTTCCTGTTCGCATACATTTGTGTATTTGAATGAAACCCCAGGGCACACTACGCCATGTGATACTTGTGTCTTGGTGCGTATGGTCTGTGTCTGTCGGTCTGTGTGTCTGTGTGTGTAGGATTTGTGTGATTGTGTCTTCTCCCTCATCCCCGGGATATCCTATGTTTCCTCCTGTAGTTCCACTTTGAGAACGTGAAGTTCTGCCAGCTTCAGAGAGAGTGCTTTATGATCACCAACGATGGGCAGGCCCCCTGCCACTTCAGCTTCATCCCCAAGCTCAACGACACCCAGTACTGCAAGCTCTGGCTGCGGGCTGAGCCCTGCCATGGCTTCCTGGAGCCCAGTGAGTCAGCGCTATTATAATGATAATAATAATCATTTTATTTAGCTTCACAATGCATAACAGTGGTTCCCGGTCTTGTTGGGTCCTGCTGGTGGGGTGTGAGATAAATATTTGGGGGAATTATATGTAAATAAAAAAACTTACTCTATGTATCATAGAGTTTCCATTGACGTTCACATTCAGTCAAGCTGAACACTAAGTGTGAGCCAGTGTTAAGGACAAAACTAGGCCTCTGTCTCTCAGAACTACCCCCGTTTCAGTGAATGACCCAGTCCGTTTCTCCCTCTCAGACGAGACGCTGGAGATCTACCTGGACGTGCTCGTGAGCAAGGACTCTGTGACCCTGCTCAACTCTGGGGAGGACTCCATCCAGGACATCCTGGTGCTGCACCTGGACCAGGGCAAGGACTACTTCCTCACCATCACCGGCAACTACCTGCCCAGCTGCTTCGGCACATCTCTGGAGGCGCTGTCCCGCATGAAGAAGCCCATCCGCGAGATTCCCGTCACCAAACTCATCGACCTGGTGAGGCTGCGGCCGCCCTGGCAGTGGGAGTGGTAGTGGGCATGGGCGTGGCCTTATGAGTGGGTGTGGGCATGGGCGTGGTCTTTTGAGTAGGAGACAGCCATGGGTGTTGCGTGGCTGCTGGTAGAATTGGTGATATGTGCACAAATATCTGGCGGACTTTAACAATGGTAAAGTCAAGGTGCTGCCGCAAAAAGTTTGCACAGTGAAAAGACAAAAGGAGGTGCAACACTGGCATTTAGAAAAATGTTTATTCAAGTTAAAAATGTGACACTTTAGCTTGCGGCGTTCGTCAGATTAAATATGATTTTACCCGAGAGAGGCCACAACATCATAAAAAAGGGATGCGGCCGGCAGCAGTGAGCCGGCTCGTGTGTAATTAAGGAGCCAACGATGCCTGCCTGGCAACAGCACACCAGCGAATGGCAACTGACTCCCACCTTGCAGAAGAACTGGAGCCGTGGACGTGCTGTAGGCAATGAGCACACTGTGGCCATGCAGGGATCATACAGAGAGGAAGTAGGAGCATTTTTAAAGTCTTGGTGAGAAGTATTAAATTGACCAGAGGACTGAGTAACTGCTATTGTGTAAAGGAAACATATTTAAGGAGGGGTTTTCTAAAGGACAGAGAGGTTGAGTGCTGCCTTTGCAGGGGCTTGATGGAGGGATTGATAAAAGATAGACAGTTCTAGGGCTGCCATTGCTCACGTCCTTTCGGCCTGGTTTTCAGTGACAATGTTTCAGTGCTTTTCATAGAAATTATTCCTTTCTGTTACTCAAGATACGGAGCTGATGCCTTATGTAGTTGATGCTGAATAATGGCCCAACTGCTGGTGTGGTAGAAATACAACATTTTACCCAAAAAAAATTGACATGCTCTGAATGTTCAGTCATTGTGTTGTTGTTCTTCTCTCTTTCCCCTTTTCTCTTCCCTTGTTCCCTCTCTTCTGATCACTCTTCTCATCCCTCTTTTCCGATCACTCTTTTTGGGCTGTTTCCTGCTCAGGGAGACGAAAGCTTCATGGACCAGGTAAAATACAGCAACATTTACAGCAAGGACATCCAATACCAGTCCTTTATATCTACATAACTCTTGTTTATGTTACAATTTGTGACTGATTTAGTTAATTCCAGATCCCGTCTATACCCACAGTATATACACATGGTTTTTATTCAAACAGTTGAGAACTAATGTGAAATAAGAGCCCTTTCTGCAATCAAGGACTGGAATTGTTTACCCTAGCTTACTCTGTCTTGCTTTGCATTGTAACTGTGGCCTGTATTCAATCCACAATGTCCTTTAACTAGCAACGTAACTTTAACTCATAGTTAAATGTAATTGTTGGGTTTATCTTCATAAGCACTGATTGGTGAGATCAGCGAGCACCAAGAATAAATTGGCAAAAATTATTTGTGCAGAAAAAAAGTTTTTCACTTGCATTTATTTCTAAGTCCAACGTGAGGGACAAATGCTTACAGAATCTAGGCCAATGTTGGATTCAGAAGTGCGTGTGGAGTTTTGCTTTGTGTCTGTGAATAGCTGTAGAAGTGGCTGGAGAGGGCAGTGTTCGAGCATGTCCCCATGCAGACGCCCTCTGGTTCTGTACCCCTCCACCTCCACCTCCACTCTCTCTCATTAGAGCTGATCTCAGCACAGGTCACTCTCACGGTGCCTCTCTCCTTTCAGCTGCATTATTAAGGCCGAGAGACTTTCGAGAGAATGCCGCGTCCGGCTCTGCTTATCCCGGGAACACTTGCATCGTGTTACAATTAAATTAAATCCTCCCTGCCCTTCCTAAAGCCGAGCTGGTTATGAGCTACAGGAGCAGCTTCACTAAATCAACATTGCTGAAGGTTTAATTACAGTAATCTGTGATTTAATGCTCTGGATGCCATGTGGAATATTTCAGCAGGGTCCGTAAACTGCTCTGTGCACGCGGGAAGGAATTTTCCATTCGTGTGATGCTGGTGTTCCATGGGAACCTTTAACGATGGGCCCACATTGGGTTCTTGTCATCTGTCATCGCCTTGTCGTCTCGTCACCTGCCACCCCCACCCCCAGTTTGTTGGTAGCCTGCTTTCCAGGGAAGGAAATCACATACAGTACTGTACGCTCCCTCTTGATGACTGAAAGTGAGCGGATTCTCTGACTGTTTAGAAACCCGCCCCCCCCCCCCCCCCGCAGCGCCTCATCCAGACCCTGTTCGCTGTCAGAGTTTCCTTCTCAAGTTTCCTCTGGCTGTGTACATAGCCCTTCTTCCTGTGCTTATTTTTGGACCCTACTCTGTGTTCTCAGGGATCCATTTTGCACGTCTGGAAGAATGTGATAGCGTGTAAAGTGGCCCTTGTCCAAGTCACTGATTAAATTGTTGCTTGTTTAGTGGTGATGATGTCCGCCTAGAGCCGGCTGTACAATGTGTGCAGAATGCATACAGTGTATATTCTCTCAATTTGAAAGTGCACCCTAAAATAATTCTGCCTACCAAATTCTAAGTGTAAAAATCATTCCAGCTTTGACCCATACATTTCACTGAAACTTAACAAGCATTGTTCAGTTTTTTTTTTTTCTTTGTTAAAAGTGGATTTGAAATTCAAAGGTTAGGGACAAATGCTGGATGAATCCAGGCCACAATGTAATATGTCAGATTTTACCAGCATTAGTTTCATGCCACTGTACTCCCCCATGCTTATATTGTCTATTTTCTTACTGTATATTACTATTGGATTGAATGATTGGTGGATTCTAATAATGAGAAATAGGGGGAAATATAACACAGACTATGTCATGTACAACGCTAAAAGAATAGCAGCATTCAAATTCCCTTTTGTGATCATGGTGTCTCCTGGACATGCTATACGTGTCCCAATTTATGTCTAATTTTGGGCATTAATTTCTCTCGAACCAGGAAAAATCCCAGATGAGCTTCCTCCTGGTGGATTCTCCTGGATCTGAGGATAGGCCCTTGAAGATCCCCAAGGAGGTGTGGCTTCTGGTGAACCACCTCTACGCCAAGTCCTGCCAACAGGTGAGGCTTAGCGGATGGCACAACACCCACTTTCCAACCAGTGTGTGTATGCCAAGCAGGAATAGGTGGACTCCACCCAGCTTTTATAAAAAAAAATAAAAAATAAAAAATAATTTAAAAAAGTAAGGCTGTCGCTTTAAATCTAGTCTCTATTGGTTGCAGGGTTATATGTGCTCCTGAAGTTTTATCAGCAAACTGGAATAGACAAGAAAATCTAAAATAACGTGAGGTTTCTTGACTGAGACGCAACCAAAACCTTGCCACACTCCAATGTCTCCATGGGAAACACAGACCTGACAACTTGAAGGGGCCGAGGGCTAATTTCTCTCTCTCGACTGGGATTGGTTGGTTCTAGGAGGATCTCTTCCAGACAAAAGGGCCAGAGGAGGAGCTTCAGAATATCATTGACTGCCTGGATACCAGCATTCCTGAAACCATACGTATCCTTTATCCCTGGACCTACAGCAGCAGATAAAGATGTTTATTTTACAGATCTGTTTACATAACCCATAGTTACAGATTAGTTTGCCTCTTTAGTTGCACAAGCCCACAGGGTGTGGCCTGTCCTCGCGTATCTTATTGGTAGAGACACACCCCTGTTAGTGTCGCTGTGTAAAACTAGCACACAGTCTCTCTGGTCTTGCAGATAAGTGGTTAAATAGGTCAGTGACAAGATGCAGGGCTCCGTGTTGTAACTATATTCGACCCATTTCTTAAGTGTGCTCGAGACCTTTAGTGGTTTTGGCAAGCCCTCAAGAACCAAAAGGGAAAATAAGTACAAGTAAACCCGCAGACAGTCTGCTGTTGCAGAAAAACATGATCCATTAGGCCCACTAAAGTCCCATAAACAGGGTTTCTTGTAGCCATGTGGAAGTGTTTTGGCAGGGTGCCCCAGAGCTCTTTGGGCAGATGGCTGCAGCCTTAATTGGTTTTCATCCACTTTCACTTTTCTGGTCCTTTTTCTCTAAGTTCCTGTACTTTTCCGCTTGACCCCCCATCGCTTGCTCTCCTGAGCATGTCTTACTCTTCCACCTCTCCACTTACCCCCTGTGCTATTTTGTCCCCACTGCACCCCCTGAGGGTCTGGGTGTTGATGCCATGTTGTCCTCTGCATTGCTTTCCCTCTTTCCCTTCCTGCATGGCTCTGTCTCTTTCCCTCTCCTTTTTCCCTGTTTCTCCATCTCCCTCTTTTCCCTTCTTCCTACCCTTTCCTTCTCTCTCTCACTCTCTCACCCTCTAGCTCACACGCTGTCCCTATTCTCTCTCGCTCTCTCTCTCTCACTCACAGACTGGCCCTTCTCTCTCGTTCTCCCGGCTCTCCCTCTCTCCCCTTCTCATTAGCGTGTTGCTCCATGTTTTCGTGTCGTTCCCTGACTGTGCCCGTATCAGCCGGCTGTAACCACTCAGTGGCAGAGGCCCTGCTGATCCTCCTGGAGGCCCTGCCGGAGCCTGTGGTGTGTTACGAGCTGTACCAGCGATGCCTGGAGGCCTCCCATGACAGCCGCCTCTGCAGACAGGTGACTGGCCACCCACCTGTGGATGACCATCCATTTTCTGCATCTAACCACATAGTGTTCTGTTATCCCTAACTACCATGACTACTATCCCTAACTACCCTACTATCCCTAACTATCCCTAACTACCCTACTATCCCTAACTATCCCTAACTACCATGACTACTATCCCTAACTACCCTACTATCCCTAACTATCCCTAACTACCATGACTACTATCCCTAACTACCCTACTATCCCTAACTACCATGACCTGCTATTATCAAATGGAAGGAAATATTGGACCTTGATGGATGTTATTTTGCCTTGTATAATGAAGTATAAATTTGTCTGGGATTAAAGTGCATCTAACCACATAGTGTTCTGTTATCCCTAACTACCATGACCTGCTATTATCAAATGGAAGGCAATATTGGACCTTGATGGATGTTATTTTGCCTTGTATAATGAAGTATAAATTCTTCTGGGATTAAAGTGCATCTAACCACATAGTGTTCTGTTATCCCTAACTACCATGACCTGCTATTATCAAATGGAAGGCAATATTGGACCTTGATGGATGTTATTTTGCCTTGTATAATGAAGTATAAATTCTTCTGGGATTAAAGTGCATCTAACCACATAGTGTTCTGTTATCCCTAACTTCAATGATATGCTATTATCAAATGGAAGGCAATATTGGACCTTGATGGATGTTATTTTGCCTTGTATAATGAAGTATAGATTCTTCTGGGATTAACATGCACCATTTCTAAAAAAATTGCCCATGGATTTATGTTTATAGTATGTGAGCTGTGTAGAACTTATGGTAAGATAGGTCATCATGTGTAGTTGATATTTATAGTTTGTCCAAAATTTGGCAAATTACAATAGGACAAAAAGAATGTATATCTTTTTGAAATGTTGTTAGGGGAAAGTATGTTGCGCCATCTTGCTGTAGAATGATGTTACTGTTTATTTTTCAGTTGCCTGCGACATACATATGTAACAAATAGAATTGGCATAGGACATCAAGTGGGTGCTATTAACTGGAAAAATAGATGTCTTAGTTGTTCTATTACATCTGGGCATGTGTTGACCTTTGACCTCTCTGCTTTTTCCTTGTTCTGACCTGCAGCTTATTACCCAGCTGCCCCGGGTCCATCGCAACGTGTTTCGTTATCTCATGGCTTTCCTGAGAGAGCTGCTCAAGTACTCCCACAGCAACAACCTCAGCGCCAACCTCATAGGTCAGTCAAATTAGCATCCACCCCCAAGCTCAATCTCGTCTAATGCAGAATGTTCCTAGAACACTGGGGAACGTTCTGGACTGATTGGATTCCTGTTTGTTTGTGAGAGAACATTATGAGGAGAACATTCCCATTTGCAGTCTTAAAATTTATTTATTGTTCCAAGCAAGTTCTTTGAAAGTCACAGAAAAAATATATCCCGGTGCCTTTCACTGATGGTGATCATTTAGTCATGGAAAAAAAACATTATGGAGCATATGAATCAATAAAAGATTTCTGAACATTAATGAGATCATTAACATTTCCAATGCAATAAACATGAGGGACAATACTCAATTCAAATCCTGTCATGTTGCAAGACTGCTATGATCCTTGTGATGAAAAAATAACATTTAAGGGACATCCAGAGAACTAGCGGAGTTAACATTTTAGGAACGTTTACCCCAACATTTTGGGAACCAAAAAAATAGTTAGCTGGCCTAGCAGTGTGTCTAACTGGGAGTGTCTCTTTCTGTTGTTCCTTCTTTTTCTTCCCTCTGTCCATCAGCCACTTTGTTTGCCAGCCTCCTCATCAGACCGCCGTCCAACCTGACGAGCCGGCAGACGGCGCAGGACCGTCAGAGGGCCATTGACTTCATCCTGGGGTTCCTCATGGGCGGGGAAGTGGAGTGAGACCAGTCACGCTCTCGCCGCTGTGCTCCTTTGTCCGGCTCTGGGAGAGGTAGCGTGCTGATGGGGAACCGGAGTGCTGAAAAAGATGTTCTTCGTCCGACCCCGCGGGCACATTCGATGCTGTGGTGGGGACACGTGGGAAGAGGGGGAAGGTTTACTGAGAAGGGCTCCTCCCCGCCACCACCGGTCGGCTCCCTAATGTTCCTCTCCCTTCACTTTAAGGAAAAGGCATCACGGCACTGTGTTTCCGCCCAAAATAAGCACAACTCTGATCTGAAATACATCTGATCTAAGCAGTTTCTCTGCACTACTTCCTGGACCCAGAAGGACATGGCCTCCTCTGTACGTGTTATTGCTTTCCTGGCTGAACATGTGACCCTTTCAATATAAAATCCACTTTTACAGGCTTTCTGCCCCAAACGGGTCGCCCTGTGATAATCTTGTAACTCTGTGTGAGTTTTGTACTTCGGTACGAAGAAATGTGCAGTGTATTGCACTAAAGACAGGCCACAGTGAGGGGCCTATTGGACTTAAGTGATGCTGCTTTAATTTTTTTCTCGATGAAGACTCAATGTCAGGTGTTTCTTCACAAGTTGTATCTGGTATTGAAACACAGACTCTTTTATTGGACCAAAAAAACCGCACCAAGGAATGTTTCTGGTTGAGCACTTTGTACCAGGCGATTGGGCACTTTGAAATTATCTGAAAATCTACCAATGAGCTGCAAGACTTTGTGCTGCCCAGGTCTGGTAAGAACTGATTGGTTCAGAATTATCAGCAGTTACATCTGGGCTTGTATGCATTGTATATTTATTTGTTTGTTCTGTTTTAACAAACCAACTATTTGATCCTCTTAATCCTGCATTTCCTTTATAACTATGACAGAGGGCACTTTAAATGAAGTTGCAGTTAGAAAATAAGCTTTGTCATTTTATATGATGAATGTTTGAGGGAAATATTTGTTTGTGTTTCCTCGGTTGGAGTGCATGTTTGTCATCTTCTAAACCTTAACTTCAGATTTAAAGTGCCTGACCTGGTGACTTCATGTAGAGTACTTATTGTACTGTTCTCCTGCTATTCAGTTTATGAATCCCCAAAACCCACCCAATTTCTTTCAAAGAAGAATAGGGCTGGATTACCTGTTCCCTTCATTATAACCAGTAATAATTGCAATGATATATATCTGACACACCCATTACAATTATGTCTTTGTGGTTGTTGATAGTGTTTCAGCATTCATTGTCCACTTGTAGACATAATACTTCATAGTATAATGGGTAGAATGACTTGAATGAGCATAATAGTTGATTGTGTTGCAGTATATGCCATGTAGGTTGTACACTCTACACTTTCAAAAAGTGGCAGGCTGTCTTTATTTCCAGACTTTTGGTAAAGGCTATTCTTTCTGTTTTCTAGTTGCTCCTAAAATGAGAGATTGATATGATGTCACAATGCTAGAGTGTAACTGTCATTTAACTAATGTGGGACTTTCCAGTGACCTCACACAGCGATGTTCAATTTCGTGCTGGTGAAAATTGATCAGACATACACGGAGAAACGGAAAAGCCAGTTTCATAAACCTTGTTGTAACTAGATCATTAACTAGGTCAAAGCATGACTTGCTTCTGATACTTGTGCAGATAGTGGCATGTGACCATATCAGGCAATTATTTGTTTTACAAAACTAACTGCTCATCCTAAATTTGTTTGTACTGACACTTGTAGTACTGTATTGTGAACAGTTCTTATGCTAGTTCTAGCATTTTACATGTGGATGCTATCATGCTACACTGTGCCTCCATACTACACTTGTTTTAACTGTCCTCAGGGCTACTTCCTCTCTTGCTCATGAAGTAAATCCCTGGCTTGATCATTGTTTTCCGTTTAAAAGGTGCTCGTATCTGAAGTGGCATGTAGGTCAGTGGTAGTATGATGTGAATAGGCCCTCGTGTACTAATTAAATTTGAGGCAGCACAACCTTGGAATGCGTTCCCTACTCTGCAGAATAATGTCTCACCACTCTTAAAACACACAACACTTCCCTAAACACTGACACGCCGTAAAAACGGGAAGCTGTCTCACACCACCTCTGTCATCTGCTTTAAAAATACGCTTCCCCCGCTTCCCGCTAAAGCTTCTTATTTAATTGGTGTGACGGTGCGTCAGGATGACAGCCGACGCTTGATTGAGCCCTCACTTCTCCTCTTGTAATCAGTGATGTGATTTATTTTCCTGAATTTTTCTCAATAATCAGGACAGTCCTCATTTTCAGACCCTAAATGAAGAGAAAGAACTCTTGAAAAGAAAGCTGCTCTTTGGCCGCTCACAGGAAAGGATCTTCAGTGATAAAAACCCAATACTGGTGGCCACATAATCCTTTTTTCTGATTAAATGAGGAAAATTAAGAAAAGTCACATGCACGTTGTAATACCAGGCTGTTTGCTGATTTGTGAAAGGCCTGGCAATGCATTTTCACTGCCTCCGAGGTTTAGTTAGAGGGTTGTGAAGGATTGATGGATCCAAAAATGGCAGAGATGACACTTCCTGTTATCGGGATGCCGGATTAAAACAATCATGCTTTGTGGTTAAAAAGTGGCAAAACCTTTGGTTGTTTCAAACAGGGTCAGTAACTGACAGCTCACGGTATCTCCACCCATTATTAGAGTTATGTTTATCTGCCCAGCATGGCTGGGAGTGTAGCAGGGAGCATGTGGGCTGGTGGCCTGTTCTTTATGACTTTGTTCGCCTTGTCCTCAGAGCCGTTGAGTCATCAGTTTCTATATGTTCTCCTCAGCATGGCAGTTCCCATTGCCAGTGCCAGATCTGTGGGAGAGATAGGATCTGTACAGTGTGTATGTATCTATGTGTGTATGTATGTATGTGTTATTTTTAATCGCCCATGTTCAGTGCGTGTCTGTATTCTGCTGTTATTGTGTTTGGAGCTGTGTAAAGGTTTGTGCAAATGCGAAGTGAAATGCCTATTTGCACACCTTTTAGTGTATGATATTGGTACGGTTTAATTTATTTAACAGAAATAAATCTGTGACACTGAAAATCACTTGTTGAAATTTTTTCACCTCTCAAATCTCTAATTGTTAGAGATGGTATGTAATAGAGGTGTGCAGACACAACGCCACAATCGGAACTGGGGTGGGGCGGCAGACAAACTGTGGACTGGCAGGGGGTTTCTGTTCATCTCGCACTCTTATTTAATGCATCTGCCAATGTGTCGAGAAATAAAATGTGTTTTATTGTGCGCAACAAATTACTGTTGTTTCATTTTCCATTTAATGCTCACTTTTCCCCTCCTGCTAATCTCATTTTACAAATATCATCGTTCAATTTACACATGAAAAATATGATCTGTGCTTTACCAAATATGGTATTCAGGTTTGGATAGACCCCTAACATGTAGGACTAGCCATTTTAACCAAGTCATACTTTTAAAAATGCTGGGGAATGCATTATTTTTCCTCATCTAAGAACTGTATCTGATCAACTACAGTATATAGGCCTTATTCAGGAGGAGAGCTAGTCTGTTTTTTTTTAGTTGTAGGTCCACTGTGAGAACATGGCTATCTTGGCTGAATGCAAAGCTAAGAAACTGCAGTGTGCTGAACGCTGGTGTCAATGACATGAAGCTGGGAACTGGGAACTACAAAACAGATGTGCTGGGACGTATCCTGCTCTCCAAAACATCAGCAACTTCTTCCCACCTTCCTTAGCATAACTGTTCTACATACACAATGTTGTGTCTCCAGTCGGTTTGAGTGTGGGGATGTCTTAAATTTCATCCTTTATTGGGCAACGGTATGATTTTGCACTGAGAAAAATGAAATGAAGAATGACGAAAACGCCAAGGGATTCAACAGCTTTAGCAGCTGAACAGAGTTTCATAAATGCTCTGGGTGTAGCTCAGCTCTGGTTGCCTTTTCAGCTGTGGTCTCTAGCCCCTGTGAAATCCCTGGTTGCTGACAATGGTCCTATAGTTAGTGTGGTCAGTGGTCCGTGAGAGATCTCTCGCCTCGGTGTGAGATTCCCCCGTTCTGCCTGTATATAAGGCACCTCCTGGACCAGCGGCTGCTGTTTGTCTGCCGACCGTTGCCCACTCCGCCCATGGCCATGCTGAGAGTGTCGTCCTACCGCCGGCTGTTTGAGGAGGAGCAGTGGGGCAGGGGGAATGGCACTGCCCTAATGTGCGGAGGACAGTACCGCGCCTCAGCCAGGTCAGTGGGGTCTCTCTTTCCCAGGGTTAGCCAGTGTGGACCTCTGGAGCTGAGCTCAGTGGTACAGGTGTGAACGCTGCTGTCGGCAGTCAGCTCAGGTAAGTCGGACACATATTTACAGGAACTTACACTATTTATATTTTTACACACGGTGTGCATTTATACAGCGGAGTATGCATTGAAGCAATTGAGGTTAAGCACTTGCTCAGTGGTAGTGCCCTACCTGGGAATCGAATCTGTAACCATTAGGTTATAAGCCCATTTCCTTAACCATCATACTACGCTACACTTTAGTAGGCTACTGGAGATTGTATGTAGACTTGCTGCCTTGTGGAGCTTTGTTAAGTTGGCTGACATGTCTTCCTTGGGGTTTATCTTGTCACTGCGATGTTGCTTTTAAGTTTTGTGTTCATCACATGTACTGACCGTGTACTGACTCAGTGCTGTAAATGACGTTTAAAGGAGTCATGGTTGTGTGTTTGAAATGTTAAGCCCGCTGTTTGATTCCACGGATTGTGAATGTCTCTTCACAAATGCTTTGGGTCACTTTGGATGAAAGGATTGTCTTGGGTACATCATGTGCTCAGTGTTGATGCCAACGATGTCATTTTACATGCTCATGGAACCCTGACACTTAGCCAGCTGCATCATTTGACACTAAGATTAATGTGGGAGGGTTCTCTCGCATCAGAAACCTTCCTATTGGTCTACCTCTCTTGTGTTCCGAGTTCTTGATAGGCCGCAGGGTGTCCTGATCTGTGTGTCTGCCCCACAGGGGCAGTGCTGGTGGCCCCCAGTGGGCGGAGCCTGACTTTGAGGCAGCTCGGGTGCTTAACAGGGACGCCGTGTCTCGGTTTGTGAAGGAGAGGGCCCTGATCGCTGCCTTGAACGACCGACTGGCTTTCCTCATTGAGACGGTGAGGCCCAGTCCTCCAAGTGGAGTATTTGTATTTAACTTGTTCTCAAAGGGCCGTTTCATTTAGAAACGATTTGCAGTATTATATCTCAGGAGACTTTAACTGGCCTCTTCTTTGTATATTTAGAATATCAGCCTTTTTACCTCTGTCTCGATTGTTCCTGCTGTACATTATATAAAAGGCACACTTGAGTTATATTAAATAACCTAACTGTTCCTTTTGACACAGGTTTATATATTGTCCGGCAACGATACACAATTGAAAAATGTATATGATTCAAAATACTGTAAAGAATGTAGTTGCACTGTCTCCATGTATAATTACAGATGTAAAGAGTCTGTATTTGTGTATACCTGCATAAACCTCTGCTACAGTGTGCACTGCTCCTGGTATGGAGCCCTTCTGAGGTTGAACTAAGAGAGCTGTGATCTCTGTGTCCCTGAAAGGCTCGATGCTTGGAGGAGGAGAACGAGTCCCTGGAAGCCCAGATCCTTGAGCTGCTGGAGGAGAGGCAGGGAGGCCTGGACACCTCCGCTGCCTCTGCCGCCGTGCCCGACTGCAGCCTGCAAGCGGTGGTGGAGAGCCTGCAGAGGGAGAAGGTAGGAGAACCGAAAGCGCAGGTTCTACACACCAGCAGTGGCCAATCCTGGTTCTGGAGAGCCACGGGTGTGCTTCCTTTTGTTGTCACTCTGCTCTTGATTAATTAAATTAATTGATCGATTAAAATAGTTGATTACACTGCTTATTCATCTCAGTTTGTTTCTTCTGTCTGGATTGGTTTCCTGATTTTAAGGTGAAAAAAAACATCCAGCAGACCCTGTGGCTCTCCAGGATCAGGGTTGACCACCCCAGTCATAGGCCTACTGGATCAGGAGTGCACAATGAGGGCCAATCTGTTTTGGGAGTTCATGCAAACTTTTGCTCTTAATTATCAGTATACAGTAAATAATGTATTCTTTTTTGATCTCTTGTTGATCGGAATACATATTTTGGTTGCCTCCCTGTTACAGAGGAATCAATGCAGTGTTGTTTGGGCTGAATCTGCTGGGGGTTAAGACTGAACCAACCAGGCGCACTTTGATCTGCTTCAAAATCTTCTTTTTCCTAGCAATCTAGCTATTTTTTTAAATTTGCCGAACAGAAATGGTTACCCACAAGCCTAGTCTAACTGTCACAGGTCCTGATGCTGCAGGTTCAAGGTGGGACTGAAAAAACAGCTCAGTGAATGGATGCGACTGATTGGTCAGTACCCACCTGCAGAGAGCAGGCCTCACAGTAATCTGGGCTGCTGTCTCCTTGGTGATTGGGCTGATTATGTCTGAGACATCATGCCAGCTTCCTCACAGACTGACAGAGAGCTGCCCCCTCAGTGGAGGAAGGGTGGGGGTGGGTGGTCCATCACATAGACATGATCTTTTCAGACAGCAGACCTGGGAATACTTCAACCCTTTAGATGTGGGCAGGCATTGAAAACATTATTAGGCAAACGTATAATGATAAGAAATAACCTTTGACAGATTATTGGTGAAAATACTGTAGATGTTTCCTTTAAGGTTGTCTGTAATCTTACTGGTAGGAATTTTACCGGCGTCTGAAGGCTTACAGGGGTCTAGAGATGGTCTTTTCAGCCTGCAGACCTGGGAATACGTCAACCCTTCGTATGTGGGCAAATTTTACTGCCATTTAAAACATTATTAACCAAGATAATGAAAAGAAATAATGATAATATATAACCTTTGACAGATTATTGGTGAAAATACTGTAGATGTTTCCTTTAAGTCTGTCTGTAATCTTACTGGTAGGATTTTTACCGGGGTCTAAAGGCTTAAAGTATTTCAATAATTACTTGTCCCTGGCCTGTCAGGCAGTGGAGGCTAGCACTGTGCCATCGTTCACACTTGTTGTCTCTCTGGTAGGAGCAGATCCTGTGTGACATTGAGCAGCTGAAGAAGGAGCTGGCGATGCTGCAGGTGCGATACGAGGGGGCCGCTGAGGAGAGGACCCTCTTCCTGCTGGAGAAAGAGGAGGTTGCCGTGGTAATGCCATTCACACCTGCTTCTGTTGCTACTTGCTACGGTCTTCTAAATGGCGGTTTGTGCTACCGATGCAAGGCACTCATCTTCATTCATAAGAAGCCCCATGCTTTTACACATGCAAAAACTTAAAATTATTTATATAGTGCCATCTTTACAACTTATTTGCAGCACAAATGCTTCACAGAAAACTAAGTAAATACAAATATATGACACACTACACCTCAAATATTCAAATAATGAAAAATGCTGTTATCAGTACACAAACTGCTTGCTACGTTGATAAATATCCCAATGGGTAAAGTTAGAAGACCAACGTTGGAAAAAAACAAAAAAAACAGGATTATAAAAAAGAGAGAATGCAAAAACGTTTTCATCCACCAGATGGCACTGCTGGCCAACACCATCAGCACTGCCCTGTGCCACCAGCTCCCAGAGCCCAGCCTCCATGTGCAAATGACTGCTTTGGGAGCACATCAACACAGCTGTTCATCTCCAGATCTGCCTGAAGGGTGCTGATTATTAGTCCCACAGATTCTGGGCCAACCGCCACCTACAAGAAACCCAACCTGCTACAGAATCTTTTAAAAACTCCCAAACCCACAAAGCCAAACGCATCAGAACCCATTTCCTCAAACACCAACTAAATGTGAGATGTATTCATGTGTTTCTTTCACGCGGTAATAGAGCAGTATGAAACATAGCAGAGGTCTTGCTCTCTGTCCTTAACTGAGCGGCGGCTGTAGCGCTCCAGGGGAAACCGGAGTGGCCCGTGATTGAGCCAGCAGGAGGCTGAAAGTAGACTGCTGCCCTCTCAGCACAGCAGCATCGATGGGGCTTCAAAAGGGCGGTGCACATATGAAATAAATAAAGACGTACCTTTCAGCGTTCACCTTGGGATTCTGCGGTTTGATGGCATTTCAGGCTACGAAGCAAAAGTCGGGCCTGGGCTAGGACCCGTGGGTCTGAGCACGGAGCCGTTGGGCATATACCTTGGGTTCCGCTGACCGACGTCTGTTTTCAATGGTTCCGATAACGGGGAATGCTTGGGCTGAAGGCATGAGGGAACCGGGATTGAGGCTGTGTCGCTACTGCTGGTTTGCATTTAAAACTCCACAAAGGGGCACACCATTGTGGCCCGTAGCATTCGGAAAGAGGAGGATCTTGGAATTTCTTTGCAGTGCATAGAAAGAGCCCAGACTCTCTCCAATTGCCGGCTTGTGTTTGCTCATAGATAACAGACACGGACCTCCGAGCCTGCCTCGTACTGTACAGTATCAGTATGCACATGAGGGACCCGTGTGTTCAGCTGCCAATGCAGTGCATTTCGTGCCTTCTGGACCTTCCCATGCATTCAGATGCAGAGGCAGGTATCCGGAGGAGTAATCTAATTCATCATCAGTTAATCAGGCACACAGAAACCCCTGCATCTGAATAAAGCATGAGGGGTTAGGAGAATCCCTGTGAGTGACTGTTTAATTCACTGCACTGGCCTCAGGATTCCGATGACTACTTGGAAGTATTCTGTTTGCGTGTGTGTTTATGTGTGTGTGAATGTGTTGTGTGTGTGTGTGTGTGTGTGTGTGTGTGTGTGTGTGAATGTGTATGTGCTGTGTGTTTTATCGATGTATGTATGCTTACATGTTTACGGGTGTGCGCGTGTGCATGTATATATGCATGCGTGCGTGTGTGAGTGTGTGTATGTATGTCTATGTGCGGTGTGTTTTATGGATGTATGTATGCTTATATGTTTACGGGTGTGCGCGTGTGTATGTACGTATATATGTATATATATATGCATGCATGCGTGTGTGTGAGTGTGTGTATGTATGTGTGTGTGTGTGCGGTGTGCTTTATGGATGTATGCAGGGCCTGAAACTAACTTTTTGGTCCAATGTGGCTGGTGGTTTTTCAAAGTTACCAGCCACCAATTATTTTCACTAGCCAAAATAAATAGAGGCAAAAATGAACACAGAACAACATTTAAAATACTATATTTCTGCATGCATTTAATGAAACAAAAAAAAACGTAACATAGAGGCAGTGAGAGAGACAAGTTCACAGTTCGTCTGAGCTACGATACTTCTTCTTAGCCTCAACAACGTTAACGTTTTCGCAGTTTCGCTGCCAGCTGTCTCTCTCCTCTCTGTCTCACTGGGTCTTTTAACCCCTGTGATGTGTCGCCACATACTGCTAACGTTAGCTAGATATAATAATGTTAAATCTAGCTTGGTGTTTCCTAGATATTTTGGCTGCCTCTCTCGTAGCTAAAGCCGGCATTAAAAATAGCACTTCACTCACTGACTGAGGTAACGTTAGCTAATGTCCACAAGACGCTCGACAGGGGGGCTCTCAACTGGCTCGCCCAATCAGAGCACTGCTGAGAGCAGTCCCAGGTAATTATGGGAGTCGAAGTATTATACTGAGTTGACTATTGTACTCGAGAAGCTTAGTTAAACTATAAAATCGTTCATAACCATGAAAAAAGTGTAATGTCCCGAAGTCCTTTGGCTACCCGCCAAGGTGGCGGGTGGAATTCGTCAACCCACACGCCAACGCGAGTTTCTACCCGCATTTGGCGTGTGGCGGGTGTTAATTTCAGGCCCTGGATGTATGTATGCTGACATGCTTATGGGTGTGCGCGTGTGTGTGTATATATGCATGCGTGTGAGTGTGTGTGTGTATGTATGTACAGTATGTGTGTGTGTGTGCGGTGTGCTTTATGGATGTATGTATGCTTACATGTTTACGGGTGTGCGCGTGTGTATGTATATATGCATGCGTGTGAGTGTGTGTGTATGTATGTACAGTATGTGTGTGTGTGTGTGTGTGTGTGTGTGTGTGTGTGGTGTGCTTTATGGATGTATGTATGCTTACATATTTACGGGTGTGCGCGTGTGTATGTATATATGCATGCATGCATGCGTGTGTGAGTGTGTGTATGTATGTGTGTGTGCGGTGTGCTTTATGGATGTATGTATGCTTATATGTTTACGGGTGTGCGCGTGTGTATGTATATATGCATGCGTGTGTGAGTGTGTGTATGTATGTGTGTGCGCGGTGTGCTTTATGGATGTATGTATGCTTACATGTTTACGGGTGTGCACATGTATACGTGTATATGCATGCGTGTGTGAGTAGTTGGGGGGGGTACGTGAGTGTGCCTGTACTAATCTAGCCTTATTGCACCCCCTGCAGGATGTGGACATGTTGTGCACAGACTGCCTGGCTCTGAGGGACCAAGTGGCCATCTACGAGAATGAGCTGGACATGCTGCACGAGGAACACCAGACGGTGAGGTGGTTTAGGACACATTAGTTCCCTCAGATCCAGCGCTGAGCAGTAACCACAGAGCGTCGGGGTCCCCCCTCCTCAACCCAGCAGCAGCTCACAGACATCCAGCAGCTGAAGGGAGTGAAAAACCCCAGACGGAGCGGAACGGGTCAGCTTGGCTCTCTCCGGTCTGTGGAAACGAGAGCCTGTGACCCCTGCTTCCGCTCCACTTAAGAGATGCCAAGATGAGTTTGCTGCATGGCACAGACAGCAGCCACCTTCAGCCATTACAAGGCAACAGTGGTGGTGGTGTTGGGGGGTGAGGGGGGCACTAGGCAGGTACAAAGAGGAAACCAGACAGGGGAGTGTTTCTCAGATGGCCGACACAAGCTGAGGGCTCAGGGCCAAGGAAAAACACACCCCCATCTCCTCCTCCTCCCCCTCCTGCTATCTCTGCAGAGCTGACAGGCATGTCTTCATATCTGATTCAGGAGCCAAGGGCGTGAGTGTAGGAGGAGAGGAGAGCCTCCATCACTCAGTGTTTTCCCTCAGAGCTTTCGTCACACGGCCGTTTAACGCCGTCCTTCTGGGGACGCTCGCGGCCGATGACTCACCGCCCCGGGGAGCGTGTCTGAAAATGAAATGAAAACAGAAGTCCCGCTTTGTTTTTATTAAGCGCCATTATTATCAGCATTTCCAGCATACTTTGTGTCCCCATGATAAATCTACTCGTAGCCCCGTTATTTATGCCGAGGAAAAGACGGACTGAGTACTGGATTGCAAATGCTTCCTCAAGCGCTTTGTTCTCATGAGGTGAATTTAGAATATGTGTGTGTGTGTATGTGTGTGTTTGTGTTTAAATATTATTTGCATCATGAACACAGGCATATTTAGAGTGCTAATCTATCCATTTGCAGACAATTGAGTCCCTAGTCGAACCCAGTGATGGTGTTGCCACGGTAACCGTGGAGTTCCCGACCCCCGACGTTACCCCCACCATCTTGGGCATCAAGGAATATTACTGCCAGTTGGAAGAAAGTCTGCAGGTAATCAACGCAGCCCGTCACCAAACGTATGGCCGCAGCGACCTTTGAACTTGTGCACAT
Source organism: Synaphobranchus kaupii (assembly GCA_029718625.1). Classification (NCBI taxonomy): domain Eukaryota; kingdom Metazoa; phylum Chordata; class Actinopteri; order Anguilliformes; family Synaphobranchidae; genus Synaphobranchus; species Synaphobranchus kaupii. The sequence continues at coordinate 1,731,744 of CM056383.1, read as the reverse complement.
GAAACAAAGGTCCAGCGAAGCTTTCCTCTCTTTCTCAGTGACTCCACACCACAGATTATATAGACGCACCAGATGCTCAGCTCTTATGTTACTTCTGTCATTCCTTTCTCTTAACTACTGCCAGTTGGTAACAGGAGTTATTTTCCAGTACTGCACATCCATTGCCACTGTATTTTACTTGGCCATGTCCCTTAATTAATTTTTACAAGATGCGTGAAATGTTTCAGCATCAATGGAAGGCAGACCGAGCATTCGATGTTAAGAACATGGAGCTGAGTATCTGGTGGGTATATAGAATCTGTGTCCACACACAGGGGCAGATCCTTAGATCCTGGGATGTGCTCCGCATCTGAATGGGGCAGCATAGTTCATTGTTTCAGAGAGGGGTCTTTCTGAGGAGGAGGAGGTGGAGGAGGAGAGAAGGGTATATTCCCTGGGGATGGGCTGGGGCTGTCAGACCCGGTATGAAGCCAAGGGTGGTTACTCCTTGTGTGTAGTCACGGCCACAAGCTGTACCTTGGATGCCTTCCCGGGATCTTTGGGGAGCGTGGAGAGCTGTGGTTAGGGGAGGACTCTCTGGAGAGCTTGTACACTGAGGGCTGTGGTTAGGGGAGGACTCTCTGGAGAGCTTGTACACTGAGGGCTGTGGTTAGGGGAGAGAGTGACTGGCTGGATTGAGTAGCCCCCTGAGGGGCATGTGGGTTTTTCTTTGTTTATAGGACTTACCCTTGGGCTCTGGATCAAATCTACTACTGCCTGACCCAGATATCCTCTCTTCCTACCTACCTCCCTCCCTCTGTCCATCTCCTTCCTTAATTCTCTCCCTCTGTTCCTACCTCTCTCTCCTTCACTCCATACTTTCTCCTTTTATGTTTCTCCCTCTTCCCTCCATCTCTTTCTTTCCCTCGTTCCCGCTCCCTTTCTTTCAGAGAAAGAGAGAAATAGAGTGATGGACCTCTCTTCACCCCTCCTTCTCTCCCTCCCTTTTCATTCCCTTTCCCTCTCTCCCTGCGTGTACTCATGTTGAGCACCATTTAGTGTAAATGGCGTGGTCGGGTCCCATGGCATTGTTGCAAAGAGAAAGGGATTTCCCATTCATCTGGCCATATTCCCGACCCATGCTTCTCAATCAGGGATCACAATCTTCCCCCAATATGATGTCCTTAATAAACTCTCTCTCTCCTACCTCAGCTGAGTGTTCACAAAATGGCTGACAAGTGCTACAAACAGTGAAACTGTAAAAAAAAAAAAAAACTTTTTTTTTTTTTCCTCCACAGTAATTTTGAGATTATGATGTGAAAAGCACTGTTTTCAAGGAAATCAATGCAATGCTTCAATCGTGTGATTGAAATTACTAAACAACCGTAATTCAAGATGAAGCTTGGCACACCAAGGTTCATATTTTGGGTGAAGTCGTAGTTCCAGCTGTGGTGGAATGGAGCCATGATGGGCGGGGGATGAAGTAATTTGTGGTTAGTTGTTACATTCAGTAAGTATGAAGGGAAAGGGGGTAACTGTTTGACTCGTATACATGGGAAACTGAGCGAGGGTAGGATTGGAGCAGGGGTACACAATGAGTGTCCATCTGTTTTGGGTTTTCATGCAAATTTCAGCTTATTAGTCAAATCATCTGTTTGATCTGACATGTTTGATAAATTCATGAGCTCCAGGTACATTAAAAAACATTTTCTTCAGATGTGAAGATGTTTTACTATGGTCCAATATCGATGGGAACCAGCATTGGTTATACAGCTGTTTAGAAAATTATGCAGAATAATTGTTTGGAACAAAAAACTAGCATACAGTACAAACTGGCTTTCCATGACGGAGGTTGCGCATTACTGGTTTAGAGCATGACTGTGAATGTCTCTTGTGTTGCCAGTTTGAGTTTAAAGCAACATCTGCCGTTTCACTGGGAGACCATAAGGTGGCTGAGCTGGCCAAAGGCCCGAAGGTGGCGGTAACCGACGCCTCCAAAGTGACGGATGTTGGTGAGCTGAAGAACCTGGTGAGTGACCAGAAGAGCAGTTAACCACCAACCTATGATTCACAATTTGACAAAAAAACTACTCCCTGATCAAAAATGACAGCAATGACAGCAATTCACAGGAAGGGTCACAGGAAGGATGGCCGCACCATGCGCCAATTGCTCAATTGTGTCTAACGGCTAAAATAAACCGTTTTCAACACCAAAAAAAGAGCACATCAGTGCTTCAGTCTTTGATGAGTGAATGACTGACATTTTTGCAATAAATGGAGCCAGATCTTGCTGACCTGAGTGTTTACACTGAGAGATTTAGCAGGGAGACGGCAAGGTTGTAGTGTCTTTCCTGCAGGATTCATCTTCCTCACTGTCTCCCATTTTCAGCCATAAATTTTTTTTCTTTTTTCTGATTGCTCTGCAACTTCATCAACTTCATGCATTCCACAGTTAAATCTTCTCAAGGGGTTCAAAGCTGGACTAGAGGCTGGTAATAAATAATTGCCTAAATCACCTGCCGTGTCCTGTATCGTATTACACTGAATTGTAATGTAAAAAAGGACCCTTGAAGTCTGGCTTGGTGTAGTAGATGATAAGACACAGAATGTAAAATCATCGAGTAGTCACAAAACCAAACTTGAGTGGAACTGGAAACCGCGCTCGTAAAACACTCTGAACTGGAAACCACACTCGTCAAACAGTCAACCAAGTCATCGCAGCTGACACGTTTCCACGTGCAATAACAAACGTGGCTCGGATCTAATTATTGTGGCTGTGGCCGTACCCTGTACTCTTTAAATAAACAGCTCTCTTATAAACTACAGAGACGCTTTGACGGCATAATACCCTCTTCCTTTATCTACCGCACAAGTTCAGCTTGATGGACAGAGAGGTTGGTTTTTGTCTATTCCGCTTCCTCGTCTCCCGTCCTCTCCCCCGTCCGTGATTAACACCACCGGTCTGCTTCCACGCTGAGGCACAGCTTAACTAAACAAACAGCTTGGATCACTTTGTATATAATAGAGCAAGTACATGTGGGCTCTGTGCCTCCAGACCTCCCTAATCAGGACACTGCAGCATTGAGAGCAGGCCACCTTGGCTGGTGAAAAAAACAATCTCCCATCGACCTGAAAGAAAAGCAAGCCCCCGGAAGCAACATTTATCTCTGACAGCTAATTGTTTAAGTTGCCTGATTATGGTAGTTATTCACAGGCGTGTCATTTCTTGGTTGATGTGTGCGTGCGTGCGTGCGCCCGCGCGAGTGTGCGGGCGCACACGTGTGTGTGTGTGTGTGTGTGTGTGGGTGTGGGTGCGCATGTGTGGTACCTACCTATGTATTTTTGGTTGTAAGTAGAACATAATTGAGATTAGTAGCAGAAAGGCATCAGTATCGACACCTGTATTATGATTACATGCAAATGATAACTGAATTCATTAACCATTAGAATGGCACAAGAGTAACAGTAATATTATGGTAGGATTTTAATTTTATTTTATATGGACCTGAGCATCTTGAGCATCTATTTATGTATGCATGTGTGTTTGTTTACGTGCATACCTGGGTGTGTACATGTTTGTATGTGTGTGTTCCCGTGAAGATTGCTGAACTGCAGAGAGAGCTGGCAGATCTGGAGAAGTGTGGGGAGGAGCTGGAGGTGGAAATTGAGGAGAGGAAGGAGGTCTACCTGGAGGAGATCGCAGAGCTGCAGGTGAGGAGACCTTGTGGCGATTCCCAGAGCCCTCCTGCCATTGGCTGGACCTGCGTGTGCTCCTGTGTCACACTCGTATGTTTCCCCTGCCCCTCAGTGCTGTGTGGAAGAGCTGGACCTGCATGTGCTCTTGTGTCACACTCATATGTTTCCCCTGCCCCTCAGTGCTGTGTGGAAGAGCTGGACCTGCGTGTGCTCCTGTGTCACACCCATATGTTTCCCCTGCCCCTCAGTGCTGTGTGGAAGAGCTGGACCTGCGTGTGCTCCTGTGTCACACTCATATGTTTCCCCTGCCCCTCAGTGCTGTGTGGAAGAGCTGGACCTGCGTGTGCTCCTGTGTCACACTCATATGTTTCCCCTGCCCCTCAGTGCTGTGTGGAAGAGCTGGACCTGCGTGTGCTCCTGTGTCACACTCATATGTTTCCCCTGCCCCTCAGTGCTGTGTGGAAGAGCTGGACCTGCGTGTGCTCCTGTGTCACACTCATATGTTTCCCCTGCCCCTCAGTGCTGTGTGGAAGAGCTGGACCTGCATGTGCTCCTGTGTCACACTCATATGTTTCCCCTGCCCCTCAGTGCTGTGTGGAAGAGCTGGAGAATGCCCAGGCGGACCTGGACACCCAGATGAAGGAGCAGTGCGCGGACTATGATGAGCTGCTCAGTGAGAAGATGGCGCTGGATATCGAGATTGCTGCTTACAGGTGACCAAAGTCACACACAAAGGGATGCATCAAACTAGCTTGAATATCATGAAAGGTCAACTTCAGCATCTAATGTGATGGTAGTACGATAAGTATTACAGTGTGCTGGAGAATGCATTTGTACATTATGTGTGTGTGTCTGTGTGTCTGTGTGTGAGAGACAGAGAGAGAGGGAGAGAGAGAAATAAAGAATAAGAGAGAGAGAGAGGGAGAGAGAGGGAGAGACTGGTTACCTGGGCAACAACATGCACTAATGATGTTTCTAAGGAAAGAGCTGGGTTTCCTGTGGTCAGCTAGGACCAGCAGATACTACAGCAAATGCGATTCCATTTCCTGTGGCTTTGAGGACATTAGCGTCATACCTTCTCTTGTTTCGGGAGTGCTTCAGCCATCTGCCAGTGTTACAAAGGGTGACCCACTTTGCTCCTCTCACCCTCCACTTGGAAAAGCTTTTTGAGCCTTGCACTCATCTCAGAGGATGACCTGACACAACCGTCAGTCTTAGCAAGCTGTTGGCCTGGCACACTTTCGCATTTAACATGGCCCAGGGACCCTTTTATGTCAATAACTCCTTTACCCACCAGCATGTTTTTTGGCGACCTGCGTCAGCATTCACAGACAGTGCCCACAGTTTCAAATCGACCATCCATGTAAAGACATTTCTCATGGTCCCCACACAACATAAACAGTCTGGAAGAACTTTACTTCTAAAAGAAAACATGACCGTAGTTTGTCATCCAAGGTGAAAAACATGAATAAGAAATGAAATCCGGGGTTGTTAATGCTCCTGTACATCTATGCTTCTGACGTCTTCCTCCATGTCGGACCCTGACACTATATACAATTTATGAGTGCCATTTACTCTTGGATTCACTAGTAGTGCATTTCAGACAGATTTTCTCCATCTGCTCCCTTGTGACCGTCTCCGAATGTACAATACAGAATTATTATTACATGCATTAAGTCAAACCTGCATGGTGCCTTCCTAGTTGTGCTTTCGTGAAACTAGTTAAAATGATAAGCACTGCTCTGTTCTGGGGCATCGTCACATTGATACTTTTCTCTGCAGGACAGAGATGCTTTAACATGGGGTGAAGATGACGATCACTCAGTACCATTAAATCACAACTAACATCAACCATGCCTTCTCAGGTTATGAGTGCACCCACCAGAACCCTTCACAGTTGGACCATTTTCAAACAAAAAAAACAAAAAAATACCTGTTTTTCTCCCTGTTTCATCTTCTCCTACTCCTAGGGACTTGGTGGAACTGGAAGAAGACAGGCTGTGCTACCTGTGACAGGAAACAGGAAGCAGGACGTGGGGCTGAAACTACAGGGAGATGCCCTCAACTTACATGGGATAATGCAGAAGGAAAGAAAATGCAAAAAAAAAAGAATGGGGGGAAAAAGCACCAAATCCATTGTCTGAGTATATTAAATTTTAAAAAGAACCAGCTTGACCGCATACAGTTTATAACCTCACTCTGACAGGTTTACAACAGCCTAGACAGTCTGGGTTGGGCCTCTGATAAGAGCTTGCTGACAGGTAACTTTTAACTTGAGCAAAAAGAAAGACCGCCATTGTGTAACGTTAAGGTGGGAGTATAAGAGGGTGTTTGTGCAGGAGAGCGTTTGGGACATTGTGGGTTGAGAGCATTTGGAGAGATCAGGGATCATGTTCATAAATCACCTCAGCGTAGGAGTACTGATCCAGGATCAGTTTGCCCCTTTAGCTCATAGGAGATGACGGAAAGAAAATGGACAGTAGAAACCTGATCCCAGATCAGTACTCCTATTCTGAGACTATGAATGTGAGCCCAGAGTTCATTCTCTATCTGTCTGACACCCTGTTTCTTGTAATTGCTCAAATCTCCTGTACCTCTATAAACCCCTGTTTGCAATTTGGTGGAGTTCTCCTTTAGAAGAGAGCGATAGTCATCGACCCCTCATGGCCATCACTAATAGATCACATACTCTTAACCTGTGCTTTGCCCCTAAGGCCAACTGATATCTTTTACTCACAGATAAGGTGCACTGCAACTAATGCATCTCAGGCCAAATCATGCTTATACATGTTTACTTTAAATGGCAGTACACAAACATGTATCAGGTTGACACCTAACCAACTGCACTCAGGATGGCCATGGTTTAATTAGTGTCAACTGGTAGACAGTAGCAACTTTCATATAGTAAATTGATGAGTGTGTGTAATTTCTTCACCAAAACTTGTGCTCTGAAAGCTGAAGTGTAGACCTTAATTTCTAAAGTTGCATACATAAAATCTGCCTTTCGCATTAAAATACAAGACTCATTTTTGTTTTACCTCGTACTTTCTTTTGTCCATACCATTGGCCGAGAGTGGATGGGAAATTCCAGTCATTCCATCACGTCACACGCCACTGCGTGAAAATATGTTCCCCTGGCTCATTCTCAAAGTTAACCTCATAAACGGAAAGCTCAGGGGGGCTGGCAGGCAAATCAAAGCCTTGTTAGTCCTGCCGCAGAGATTAAAACCCCAGCTAATAATGGGTCAGATAAGATTATCCACAGTCGGTCAACCCCTGTGGTGTTTTTTTTGCCACTCTCTGTCCCTCCTCCCGGGCCATCTGAAGAGATAAATTGTGTGGACATGAAACATGGTGTTGCGAGAGAGGAGGGGGGAGGGGTCTGTCTTTGAGAGCCTTTATTTTTTTAGGGCCATGGTACTCTCCGTCAGTCATATCCTCTAATTCAGCAGGTCAGACTCTCTAGGGCTTATCTAAACCCACCAACCCCCCACCCCCTGCCTGGCTAGCAACCCCCCATCACCAATCCCACCACCACATACACACCCACACACCTGAGGGCTGATTACCAGACTAGTTATTATGGCAAGAGGGAGAACGGGGGGGAGGCACAGACTTCAGGAGGGGTAGAGAGGGGAAACAGTGACCCTGGGGGCTAGGTCCAGCACTTTATCAAGATTTATGTCTCAGGCAACAGGCAACAGGCATCAAGGCCAGCCAAAGAGGGCCACAGACAGGCATTTGTTTGTTCTTCAGCTGCAGGCAAAATTTGGGAAAGGTTTTGACCTGCAAAAATTCTACGAAATGGTCAGATACCTTTCCAGCTTTCTACCTTTTATCGCAGATATCTTTTTTTTATTACAGCAAAAAGGAAGATTACAAATTTAAGATTAAAAGTGCTACTTGCATAATTGTTCTCCAAAGTACCAGCAGAATGCCTAAAACACACTAGCACAAACGAAGATTAACACACTGCGTTTATACACTCCGTTCTCTGGTAGCTAAAGGTCTGTCTGTGCTGAAATACCCTAATTTAAATGGAAAGTACCCCCACTCCCTTGTTTTGGTGGAAGAATTGACTGAGTGTTTGTTAAAGATCTTAAGCATGATGGGATTGTTGGGTGTTTGCAGTGTGGAAACTGTTACCTCCTCGTGTTTTCTGTTGCCCTCGAGGCGAGACCTTGAGGGCCGGGCGTAATGGTTTGTTAACCCCAGGAGCACGTCTGTGTTTGAGGGGGCCCGAGATGGGGATGTGCATTGTAGACCTCTGGCCCCTGGCCATCTTGATTTGGGCTGGTGGTCATCAAAGGGCGAGTTTACGGGTCATTGGTCACTGACTCAGCTGCCCTTTTTTAATCCAACCTTTAGTGAGCACTTTGGACAGGATGTGGGAGAGTAATGAAATCCAGGGCTCTTAAAGCCCCAAACTTTGCATTTTAACACTATCACAGCTGTTGAATCTCTTATCAAAGCACATTAATGACATCCGCACTGGCTACTGAATGCATTTGTCCTCAGGATACATTAAAACACTGTAGCATATGTTTAGGTAATTATTGGGTTTTATAAGATGAATGTACTGTACAGTATTTCACATAGTTTTCACTATTCCCCCAGCATAACCATGTTTGTGCACCATGAGAGTTTATGCCTTTACATGCGAATTTGAATAATTATCAATGAAAATATCAGGGAAACTGTGACTGTGGAACTATGACGCAGTGGTAACCTTGGCAACCTTGGTACGATCCAGTTCTGCTTTCACCTACCCACCAGAAGATTGACGTACCCCAACCAAAATCATTGGGTACATAAACACATGCCTAAAAAAAGAAAATTAATATATTGGATGCATTCATTTCTAATGACTTGCATCATTTGAACCATTCAGAGTAATTACTGAGGACTTGTTCACAGCAGGAGAAATGAACTGTGTGTTTACACACCAAATAAATAAGAGAAAAGGGAGGAAATCAAGTAAGAAAAAAATTACTGTGAAAACATACAAAACAGAGTGCCAATTGAAAGAGTGTTTCCCTAAGCGGAGGAGAAGAAATAATAAATGGGTGGAGCCCCCCCCCCCCCCCCCCATCACCCCCTGAAGTAGTGCTGGCAGAGAGGTGGGGAATGGTGGGAAAAGGCCATTGCTCTCTCTTTATGAGGGTCACAGGCTTCTCTTCACTGTGTGGTCCTGGAATTCCCTGAAAAAACGGCAATAATTCCCTCTAACCCCCCTCCCCAAGAAACTATACAGTATTGAGAAGCAACCGTGTGGTCATGTGACCCCCCTGAGCGCCTGATGTATACCCACCCTACCCCCTGGCGAGTCCCACTGTGGCAGGCTCCTGGTCTTACTTAGCCAATGAGTACAATCCAGGCTTTAACCTGCACCGGCTGTCAATTCTGTTCTTCGCAGTGATGACGGGCCAAGTACCAAGTGATTGCAACTGACAATGATCAGGCTCCAGTGCAAATTCCCTTAGGAAGAAATATTAACTTTATCCAATAAGATGAGGTCTATTCTGCAATGCGGTGCAGAATAGAAACGTTTATAAATAGACAAATGCATAATCAATATCATTTTCCAATCATTTTGTATCTGGTATTATATTTTTGTGACACATTCACATTATAAATATGTTGTAATCGATTTAAACAGAATACCATGATGGTGATTTATACTGATTAAGCAGCTGCATAAGCTTTGTTATTAATTTTGTGAAGGGATTTGTCCAATACGGAATGATTTGTGTTCATCTTGGGCGGCAGTGCAGACTGTGAATAAGTTATTTATTTTACTGATTCTTGGTTTGAAATAACATAAGATAAGCCAGCCCTCGTTTGTATATGTGAGGAGAGTTTAGCCTCTTTCTGATTTACATTGTTGTCATCAGATGTTACATCAGTAATGAGGATACAAATCCTGCGTACAGTTCTTGCACGCACACCAGGAGAATTTGTATTCCTCTGAAGCGATAGCAATCATTCACACAAAGCAGTACTAGCATCTTTGGCAGAAAAAAAAAGGCCTTTCAGTTTTGTCCCTTTTTCTTCTTGAACTTTGGCTGCTGGGCCCCATAGGAACACAGTGTTGCCTTGAAGTGTTGCCCTCACACAAAGCCACATCTTTTATCACCAAAGGCCCTTTTTATTCTCGTCGCAGAATTAAAACGTAAATCAAAGACCCTCATTGTTTCTTTTAAAGGCTCCACATTAAGAGACAAGAGAGATGATATTAGTTCACGGAGAAAGTCATGCATAATTTAAAAAGCATGGGTCCCCTTTATTTGGATGTCTTATATTTTTTCTCTCCCAATTCAACTCAGTCTGCTCATTCTTTCTCCTGCAGATGTTTGAATTGCAACACTGCTAATGAATCCCCTCAGATCTCCTGTACATTTCTCTCAGCAGGAGAAGAGTAAAAAGCATGTCCCTCTGTGCATTAAATGCGCAGCTAATGTAAAGTTTTGGCGTGTTCATTGTTTGAAATGGAAACTGGAATAATTTTTTCAGACAGTAAGTCATTCATTTTGGCCCAGACGCACACACACGCACACAGACACAGTTATGACATGGCTAGCAGGTAACCTGGATTAAATAAATGAGAGCTTTATTTCTCTCTGAAACATATGCAGTTATGTCATGATAAACAGACAGGTTAAGGGTGAAAGTGGGCTAGGGTGCAAGGAAGGGGGACCCGGCTTCCTCCTAATCGCTCAGACGAAACTGGCAGTTACCTGATGTTATGGTGACATGTAAGCTTCAAAGACAGGCCCTGTATGCCTTTCATTATCCGGGTGATAACTTGGGAGGTCAACATATGGAACAAATAGAGATTACTCTGCAATGGCATGAAGGTTATCCACACAAATTCATCTTGTATTCTTTACTGTCCCTCATACCTACAGTTGAAATGACCAGGTACCTAGTCCCATCTGCCCTCTGCCAGGAACGCACAATAAGTTTATGTATTTTTTTATTTTTTTTTAATGCAAGTAAGTGAACTGTGAGTGTCCTCTGGTATGCTATACGTTTTGGCGGCATCGGAATCGGCGGACCACAGGAGCTTCAAAATTGCAGAGTTGCAGTATATCGGGATGCAGCTTGGACTATTTCTCCTGCATGAGAAGCATGATATTGTCTTGGTTGCTTGTTCAGAGGTTGCAAAGTACACAACTCCAAAGTGTACAAAACCGCTAATATTAGGTCATATCTCCCAAGCTAACCAGTCATATTTCTTCACACATCATGACTCTATTGTTTGCCACGGTCCTATAGCTAGCTAGGGCTCTGTAGATAATTCTGTCCAACATATATGCTTGTCATAGTCTGCGTATCTTGTTGGCATCTTTTTTCTACCATTGCTCGTTTTCTGATAGTATCTCTCAAGGCAGTAAAAACCATTATCAAGGCTGAGTCTGGCTGAGCCGATATTGTACCGTTAGCTCAAAGCATCACTAGAGGCACTCTGGCTCTCTATGTGTGGCCAGGAGTTCTGGTGTATAAGTGAACATAACTTCTAGCCTGCACTCTTCAAAACCGATGGAGGTGTTGCTGCAATGGGACTGTGATTTCAGCATTCCAAAACGGCCAATAAAGATTCAGCTAGGACAAGAAAATGTTTTCAAAATGTTGATAACTTCCCCGATAATTTAATATAATATAATGTAATTTAATTTAATATAAGGCTGGGTATAGCCAATAGTACATGTAGATGTACAATAGCAAAGCATAGCGACAGTAACGCTTAACCTGGGTGTTGTCTCTCTGTAGTCATTCTCTGTCGACCTCACCCCTACATAATTTTTTCAGTATTAAGTTTGCAGACAAAACACCCCCAACATCTGCTGGTAATTCACAAGACATTCCTGTAGTTTGCGCTGTTTAATATTCACTAAGGCCTGGAATATGGACTACCAGGGAGGGCTTCGTGACCGGGCCTGTCTCCAGAACCCAGACGCTGAAAAATTAGGGGGGATAAAAAGTATGTCTGGAAGGGAGGTGGGTTAAACCCAGCAGATTAGCAGGGGAAATAATGGTTTCTCTTCCACCGCCCTGTGGGTAGAGACAGTGGAGATCAGCGACCTGACGTTGTGCCACACAGGATGTTTACACAATAGAGCCCCAGCAAATAAAAACCTTTTTAATCATCAAACAAAAGCAGAGATGAGCTCTCAGCCAGTCACATCTCAGCAGTGGTTAGAGATGAAGATAAATGGGTAGAAGCCCATTAAGCCCATTCAATACCGAATGCACTTTAAGTTGTATGTCTTAGAGTAAAGGTCCCGAGTTCAATGTACACAAGCTGTCTCACTGTAGATTCTTTGGATGTCTTGGCTAAATATAGTGTATATACCTCTTGGTGGTGCATTGACATTATTGACATTTATTTGTCGTGTTTTTAATTATTTTCACGTGGGGATTTAAAAGAAAATATTATGCTACTCGTTAAGGAATAATTGGACTTGATGTATTGCATCCCTTATAGGAAATTACTTACATATGGGAGACTGGACTACCTCTTTAATTAAATTTTTTTTTACGTACACAGGCACATATGTATACATATGCACCCTCCCCGCAAGCTTTCCTGCAAGGTAAGGAAATGCAAAAAGCAATGGAAACACCTGGCACACCTGATGCGAGCAGGATAAACATTTTTGAACAGTAACTAGGAAGGAGCAGATTGTGTCTTTTGCAGGAGGAAGGGGAGCCCATTTTTGAGTCATCTACCAGATATCATATTTCATAATAAATACATCAATGTGACTTCAAGATTGGCTCCCCACATATAGTCACATATAGGAAAGTAAATTAATTGCCAGATAGTAGGTTGTAAGGATCACTTGATAATATTGGCAGGACAGCTAGTAATAGGCAACTGTAACTAAGTCGCTATCTGGTTTGATAGCATGCAACTTTATTGACGTAATCTTTAAAATACAAGGTATTTCCATTACAATGTGGTTGCCTGTGGTGGCTGTTGTAGCTACAGATCGCTGACTAGCTATGTTCTTATGTCGTTCATTCAGACGCTGAAGCAGTTCCTGCACCAGTAATGATTCAACATTGATGTTGAACAGTGTTGCCTTATATTCACTTCCCCTCTCTTCCCCTCCATGCTTTCCTCATGTCATCTAATTTTCCTCAGACAAATAATGTCTCTTAAATCATCAGCACGGGAAGCCATACATCATAGTTGTAGCTATGAGTTGGACATATTCCGATGATAATTGTAGCCAGCAAATGACTCGAGTCGAATGACTTGAGTTGAAAACTAGAATATTAAGATGAAAGAAAATTAACATTGACCGCAGTCACTCTGTCTCATGTGTAGTGGCTAAGAGATGCAAGATCTGCTAACTGGAATTTTAGTGGAGTTTAGCTGACCCCCGTCCAAACTGCTTTTTAGTCGACACCGCATTCCAAATTCTGGGCAGCTTTCTCCCGGTCACCCGGTCACTGCCTGACTGCTGCAGTAATAGATGCGATCTCAAGGAAGACACAAACTTCTTTGTGGCACGGCAGCCAGAAGACCGTTGGAACATATGCTCCTACTTCCCGTTTCCACAGCTTGCTTTTTTCTACTTGAAGGACAGTTGACTCAAAAAAAAAAAAAAAAAAAAGCAGCCGCGGTAAACATGCTGTCTGCCGGGTTCAGTCCTGTGTCGGGGCATCAATGCAATAACGGGAGATGATAACCATTCTTTGCTTTGAATTCTATATGACAGCAATGAGAGTGGAGTCACCAGTTCATGCTGTGTTTGGTTTAAAAATAAAAAGATGAAGCTGTTCGGTTTCGGTTGACTTGCTTGTGTTTGGAAGCCAGCAAATGAAGTGCCTGAACTGCGGAGACAATGTGCTAAATCCACCCGGCAGGCCAAAGGTGCGCCGTTTTTTGGCAGATGTTGGTCCAGTTTTTGAAAAGTAGTAGCGAAAATGTGCTTAGCCACTGGTTTGTTTATTTGTTTCTCTCATCGCTTTCCCAGCTAAATGGTGCTTTTGGCACTAAGCTAGGCCCATGGACAGCAGCCAGGGTGCCTGGGTTCACTGCATTGTCATCCTGAACTCAGTTACCGTAAAAAGAGTGTTACTTGAGGCCGATTAGATAAAGCGGAAACAAAATAATTAGCCTATACAGGATGTCATTCACATTGCATTTTTGATGTATTGGAGATGTATTTGAAAGAACCTAATTACCTTGTTAAGAGAAGATTATGAGAAAGGCTGTGATGGAACAGAAAAAAAAAATATCCTGCCAAAGCACCCATGATGTTGGCACTTGAAAAGTGCATTTATTTACAGCTTGAATGCTGCAGTTCTTGTTTGTGACAGACAGCACAGCCCATCTTCAATAGGCCACACACACGTGAGTAAAGCTGAAAATGTTTTTGGCATCTCATTTGCACAAGAACATTATTTTATTATTGCATGCCATTCAGGTCTCCACAGATCTTGGGCCTCACAATATGTAGCCTACACAGGGAGACTTCTTTGAGACAGCTCTAGCGTGATATCTTTTTCCATGGAAGTTTTAAATGTCTCCAAAAATACTGTGCTACTGTATGTGCGGCAATAGATGAACCTACACATCACTGAGAAGTGGCAGAGCTTTGATGAAAATTAACCAATGCTGTTCATAGCATTAATTACACAATTCTCTACAGCTATAATGTACAAGGTTTTGGTGGTGTCAAAATGAGAGCGCTTTTGGTTTGATTTTGAATCTTCGACTCAAGATAAACTGCTTTATGTGAACATTTTCCAACACGAACTGCCAAAAGTTAATAATATGGAATTTCCATAATGAAAGCAGCTACAGCAGTGACCTTGTTCTCAGTTGAATGTGCCTGTAGTCTGCTGTCGTTTGTTTAGCGGACTAATCTATACCCCTGGTACTCATTGCACTGTATCCCTTGAACTCCCACAGCCTGTCTTCTCTGTTTATCCCACCCTTCTGCTTTAGAAACTGCTCTTGGCGTGTAAGCCATAGACATCATTCTAAACAATCCGCAGTCTATAGGGTTCACCCCACAAAGAAAACGAGTACATGTTTGATAAACAATTCAGTGAAAAATCATTAGCACATACTGATGTGATTTACCTTGGGGACTTAAACTTTATAAATCGCCTCCATACCCAGCCACGATCGCAGTGCCTGGGTATTACCATACGCTGAATATTTAACACATTGGGAAGCTGAGGTAAAAAAAAAAAAAAAAAAAGTGATTTTTTTTTTTTAAATGCTGATGTATCCTTGTGGGATTTTAAAGGAAAGGACAAGGCCTTGCATATTTGCATCTCATTTCACATTCTGCTGTTTCTGAGATCTGGAGCTGACGTTTGACGGCTGCCTCGGATGCAGCCGTCACCTGTGGCCAACACAGGAATATTGGATCAAAGACCATCCTTATTCTAGCCTCCCTGCTTAGCTTCAGAAGGAGGGGTAGCTGTGATTCCTTTCTCATCCCACTACACTGGAGAGGTTGTAAAAAAAAAAAGTGTGTTTGAGAGAGAGGAGGTTCAGCTGGCTGTACTAATACTGAGGCTGTTAGCACGTAGGAGTCTTTTTAAAAGGAGGATAGCTTTGAATAGCTTGCTGCCTCTAGACCACTGCATGCTCTCTCTCTCTCTCTCTCTCTCTCTCTCTCTCTCTCTCTCTCTCTCTCAATTTTACATTTTTAATTTTGAGGCGGTTTATAAGCAAAGATGACAAATAATAACAGCCAAAAAAATAATAATAATTATGTAACTAAACTGTGGCGAGAGGCAGGAGAGAAGCAGTCTATGTATAATTCTGTCCTTGTAGTGATGGCTACAACTGAGGTCCCCATGAACATCCTCAAATGCTTGTTACAGGGCAGAGCTTTGGCAGTGCTTTAGGAAGTCAGCTATTACAGTGTTTAATATATTTTAACAGTGTGTTCATATTATTCAGGCCTTGGCAGCTTCTGCTCTTTTTTTACTGCTGAGGTCTGGCAACTGTTCTTCTAGCTCATTTTTTAAACCTATTTAAACTAGCTCTTTTTTTGGATTAGAAGAAATATTTTCCCTGCCCTGTTACTAATCAGTTCTCACATGAAAGTTAACTTGAAAGGTAGAATGTCTTACACTTTTGCACTTCAGGACTGAAATTGCCTGTCTTATACATAATTCACTTTGGCAGGTTAGAGCTTTCGTAAGGCTCAGCAGCTTCACCTCATAACATTTCCATATCAAAGTTAAGCATTTATGAGGCATATACTACCCTCAAAGGTCACTAACCCCTTTCTGTCTTATTGGATTAGTGAATCTGAACTCAAGATCTCCTTCCATACCACCCAAACAGACTTTTGTTAGTGGGGTGGTACACTGTGCTGAGATCATTTTGACTGCGGCTGTCTTTTATTTAGCTTTCTCAGCCACTGAATTATGTGTTGTATCTCTGAGCTGACATGTCTAATATGCCACAGAAAATTTGTAGCCTAACCTTGTCTGCCTATTAGAGTTCCCTTGTGGTTAACTCATACTCACTGATACTTATGGGGAAAATTGGTCTCTTTCAGAGCTGTTAAACATGGCTGCCCTCAACCCCCCCCCCGCCCCCCCCCCCCCCACCCCCGAGCTCCCCCTGTGCCCAGACCTCAGCAACCATCTGACAATCATTTTCCTATCATGTGCAATTTCGTGATGGTTACCACCCTCAGAGGACGCTGGCCCTGAATGTCGGCAGATTGCAGGACCTCCAGTCCATCGCTGCTGGCTGTTATAGGTCATCGTGGGCCATACGGACTTTGCCTCCATTCTAATTCGCCCCCCACCCACCACCTCCTGCTGCTTTAAGAGGTTTTTTAGATTTCCATATTTGCTTTTAATGAAAAGCACATCTATCTATCTATCTATCTATCTATCTATCTATCTATCTATCTATCTATCTATCTCTCTATCATACTGCTACTTTATTTTACTGTGTCAGTGTTTTCAATGTAGTCTGTTTTATATTATATGAATTGTTTAACATAGGAAATTGGGGGTCAGGATTTCTGGCAGTAACTAAAAGTTATTCAATGGTTTTTAAATGGCCTTTCCAACAAAACCCGACACAAAAAACAAACCCAGTTCATTTCCTTTTACGCCCCAACACCTACAATTCCCCTGCTCATGTTTACCTAAATGAGGTAAACTCCAGCACAGACAACAACCTCAATTCTTCTCTGAATTAAGAGGCAGAGATTCATTTACAGCTTGTAGGATTAGTAGATAATACCTTGAGAGCAGTGACTCGTGCTCATGGAGATCTGATGTCCGGGGCCACGGCCACGTTTGCGCTTCTCCGGCCTCTTGTAGTGTGTTCTGCAAATTTGCTACGCTGCTCTATTCATTCTCTTTAGGCCTGCCCTCTCAACTGCCCTTAACGAGATAATGACAGTTGAAGGTTGCCGTCATTAGCAGCAAATTGTTTCTTTAAATGGTTTTCTTTTTTTACCCGAATGACCCTGAAAGAAATCCACAAGTGATCTTTTTTTAAAAAGCTGGACTTTGTATTCAGGTTGTATTAAATATCTCCTTTGCGCCGCATGGATAACATCATCTTTAATGTGACAGGTCTTTCCCCTCGGGGTCCTGCTGCATACTGCAGCACACTGCAGCAAAGACACATGGGAACTCTGAGAAAATGCAGCCTTGCATTTTGTGTTATTCCATTTATGTATTTTTGTCATATTTCTTTTTAAAAAATGACAATGAAACTTTTCTCAAAAAGGAAACACTTCCACAGTTTGTCGAATTAACAACATAATGTTTACGTCTGTCCTACAATCCCCAACCCCCACCCCAGCCCCCCATACACACACACACACTTTTTAGTCTCTTTTCTTTTTTTAATATGACATCGTGGTACAAGGCCGCATTCCATTTACAATGTCACAGGATGCCCTGGAGAGTTCTGGTTTACTGCCTGACACGCAACAGTAAAGATTGCAGTACCGCCATCATCCCTATAGCCCCCCCCCCCCCCCCCCCCCCCGTCCTCGTCCCCATTCCTGTCCCTACCCCCCCTCCAACTGCCTCAGTGTTGACCGTCCTCCTCAAAAACCGTGCTAGGGCTGCAAAGGCAGAATACATGTGGAGGCTGAGAGACATCTCTCCCACAGCCAGTTAATGTGTGTTTTAGAGGGAGGTGTCCTTTCACCTTCCCTCCTATCCTCAACTGGTAACAATATAATGATGGGAAAGGTGTGACCTTCAATACGTTTTACTGTGGGCCAGCGCACCTGCCTTGTACCCCGTCTGTGAGGTCGGGGTAATTTAGTTGTTCACTGTAGGTATTAATCCTAGGGGACAGTCTTGGCTCACCGAAGGAGGTAAAACAAGTTCAAGGATAAACGCAAACACCACCAATCTCTATTGCGAGATTGAGAAAATTATTTTGCAAGGGAATCCTGCACTATACTTAAGTTCCCACTTTTGATCTTGGAGGCAAACGTCCGCCCTGGTTTGGAAAAAGAGTGACGGGTTCAGTGCTTTCTCCCTCTCCTCCCTATTTCATCCCACTTGCATTTCTCAACCTCAGTCAGTGTCCCGTGCTTGTGCTGGACTTGTCTTTCCTGACCGTTTCAGTGATCCGAGCCATCTGCAGAGTCACTGCTGTTAACACAGCTGGGGGCCATTTAGGCTGTCTTTTACCTGACTCCAGGTGTTCCATGGTTTCTTTCCACCTTACATCACCATGGAGATCACATAGACTCACACTGTACATGTAGGACAGACACTTTTTAAGAGGGGGGGGGCTTACTAACCCATGGTGTTTTTTTAAAGTGGGGGGAGCGACCCACTAGTAAGGTCTTGTTCTTTACCCCTGGCAACCTGATCAATCTGGAGTAGGAGAGGAGCTTGTGTTGAAGCTATCCAAGTGCATATTTCAATAGAATGGTGGGCACACTGTAAAGGCGTCGTCAACAGTCATTAAGGGAATTTCAGCATTGTCTGCTGGATTTCTTTTCCGGGAAAACTTTGCCTTTTCCATTTTTATCGAATTAAGGACACCTTACCGCCGGGCCCTTGGTCTCCAGTCCCGCACCATTTTGTGCTACTGTCCATTGATACACACGGCAGTACCCTTGTGTGCGCGCTTATACCTCTATAGAGCCATAAGCCTGTGAAAGGCAGTGCAGTTCATAGTGATAAACCCGTCCACTTCTCAGGATGCACCACATAAACTCAGTGAAGGCCAGTCTGAGATGAAGGCAACAATTCAAATTGACAAATCAAAAATGAGAGGGAGGGACGTGGTTAAATAGCGAGGGGAGGCGTTTGTTGAATACATCACCATTTCGTGAACTGCCTTCTGAGAATCGATCGAAGTTCCAGCTGCCCCTGACATGCCTACCACTGCCGCAGTAAGTACTGTTCCCCGACAACAAAGCAAACGTGTCTTGAGATGTGATTGTTGAGGCTCAGGCTCGGAGACTAATATGCCACCACTGCCGGGAGCAGTGTTTTTAAACGTTGGATGTGTTGAAAGAAATCACCGTTTTTACGTGCGACGGTCTCGGCTGTCAGCCCCCTGCTCCATTTTGCACAGTAACTCTATAGCCCTTGTCGTCACGCTCCATGTCCTCCCAGAACCCCCCCCCCCCTCTAATTATACAGCTGACCCAAGTTTGATGACATAACCCCCCCCCCCCCCCTCGTCTCTCCCCACCAGTTTCCCAGAGTAGTGGGGGGTACTTACTGTCATTCTCAGGGGTACCCCCTTGTCTGTCTCTCCATGTCAGCCTTGCATGCTAAGCAGAGACTGGCCCCTGACCAGGGGACCCCTACACTGTTCCCCCGGCACTGGCTGGCTCACCATTTTATTTTCCTTCTTCTCTTTTAACGATTTGCGTGGAGCTCTGGTGCCGCCTTAATTACGCGTGAAACTTTGGCAGACGGGTACCTTAAAGAACTCTTTGCCCTTTAAACAAGTGTGGCCCCAAAGGTTCTCACGTTTGTCTTGGGTAAACTAACCCTCAGACATGTTTGATTAAACTTTCAGCCCCGTCTTTCTGTTGCACATTTGAATATGTTGGGATGAAGCTGGAGACCTCTCTGTGCTCTTATTGCTTGTATGCATCATTTTTGGGTCCATGAAAGAATACACATACAGTTTCTGTAAGATTACTTTTCAAAACAGATTGAATAAGGGCACATTCATTGTAGTATAGGGGGCACTGAGTAGTATAGGGGGCACTGAGTTTCTCTTAATGCTAACATCAGCTCCAGGGATCAATTACATTTCAAGTGAGTAATTTCTCGAAGGAATGTAAATTCAGTTGTTGAACTGAAATGTCCAGAGCATCCTATGTGAAATTTTCAGTTTATTAATTCAATTCAATTTCAATTAATTTCAGGAACACACTGAACTGAATCCCCAACAGAGGGATTGGTTATTAAAAATACTTTTTTTAAATTTAACTTTCTTTTCTGAGTATAGTTCTGTGGTATTTCATTTAACAGAATATAAATCTGTCAAGCTGACAGGTGGTGCCTGGTAATGTGCTATGATTGCAAACATGTATTTTGCATATTTTTTTTGCATAATAAATTTAATTGAAAGACTTGCATTTGTCACTACTGGGAAACCAATAATTGAGCAGAAGGCTAAATTGCAATGCTTGTTATCAGCACATCAAGATGCATCAAAGCCCAGATGCTCAGGCACAGTATCAGTACTTGACAGCAGTCAGCAGCCAGGCCATTTTATATCAGTCAGAAACATCTCCTGTATAAGGGGTGCAAGTTGGAATTTTACATGTTCATGGTGTGATGCGTAATTAATGAGATGCTTAGTCTCAGGGGAATTAGGTGAGCCTCCTCATCTACAGCACAATATTCCACTTAATGTGCACATGCCAAACACACTGTATCAGCAAATGCTGGTTAACACTTACACTGGCATAATGGTCTTGCCCCCCCTAAATCACATTAGCTCATAGGAGCTCTAGGCAGGGAGATCTACATCTAGCTGCTGGAGTCTATGTTTAGCTGGTGCTCAATAAATGAAGGAGTAATATTCCAAATACTTTTCTGTTGATCCGAGAGACATGTACTTTGTTAAAGATAATTGGAAACTGTACAAACAAATCTGAGCATATTGTAATTAGTGAGTCCGGGCGGTCTTCATTAACCCCCACCTCCGTGGCCCCCCGCACATAAAAGCCCCATCGTACTACGTTTTCCATGGAGACCCATGAATGCCTTCCTTTCATCACACGGTTCTTGGCCTGGGTCCTCCAGGGCTTGTTTGTCTTAGGTTTTATAAGTGTTCAGCATCTTCTCTCACATCTCCTCACGGTGGTCCGTGTGAGCAAACACAACCGGCACATGAGACAGTATTACAGTACCTCAGACAGGAGGCTCTCTCTCTCTCTCTACTGCACACTGGCGACATTCACACAGGAAAAAAAGGACACGATGCGAGTCGGTTTCTTAAAATAAGATTTTTTAATATTACTTATTATCATAAAGATATATTTACACACTTTACAGAAATAGAAAATAAAAACACAAAGCTACGCATGAAAGGAAAAAAAAAAAAAAAAAAAAAAAATAAGTACTCCAAGAGCTAAAGCTTTTATAAATTAGAAACCAAAAGTTCAATTATGTACACTGTATTTCAACCATTTCAGATACACTTGTTTTTTATTTATTTATTTATTTTTGCCCAGTTCAACATCAAAACAGAGACAGAGACTATACATTTGGCCTGGTGAGCACTATGAGCATACACCTTCAGCAGGAGAAATGAGAGTAATACAACATGTTCAAGGTATTTAGCCTGTAACAGAGTAATACTAATCACTTGGCGGGTTGGCCTAAGGGATCCAGAGTGCTCTTTAGTCTGTTCTATACTTATGTAGAAGTTGGATGGACTGGTCTCAGAGGCGGAGTGCACAAGAGGACTGTTCTATTCTAGGTTGAGTCTCATCTGAAGACACTAAGAGACAGATAATGCTCAGTCCTGTGTCGCTCTTCCGGGAGATGAAATCTAGTTATCCTGTTAGATTTCTCAGCCAGTGGATTTGTGTGAATTAGCGGGATTGGATTTCAGCTGCTCGATCCGGAGGACGTGATACAGCGTTCACGCAAGGCCGGCTGAAGGAGGGGCTCGCCGAAAGACAGATAAATCAAATGCATTGCATCGCTGGCCACTACATTTTTCCTTATATTGATTAAATGCAGCCCTCGTGTTGCTTAAGAAAGTGGGAAATAAAAGTGACAGGGGAGCAAATTTCGGGCGACGGCTCGACCCCAAGATAAAGAGCAGAAGCTGTTTTCATTGACTCTCAGGGGTGATGTATCTGCGGCTGTTGCATTAAGAAAACACTGACCCATGCCTCTGCCAAACCAGTCTGTCACTCGTGTTTGCCTACAACTCTCTTTCCCTCTCCGGTCAACTCTAATTATGCATCTTTTTTCCCCTCTCTCTCATTCCTACCCACCGTGTGCCAGCCAGATGCACGCACTGTCAAAGGTGAATAAGAGCTAAGCACAGAAATCATCAGCTCTTCAAAAAACATAACATATAATACTAGTGAGACAAGCTTGCAAGTGCATAGGAACATTACTCAGGTCTTCTGATCTAACGAAGACGAGAAAAAAAACGAAAAAGAGACAAGAAGACAGCAGGCTGTTTCTCTGGTGTAACAAAATGGCTCTGCTTTTAGAGTGTAATGTATTGGCTTACCATCTTAGGTTTTGGACGAGTCTGGACGTATTTGTCCTTTTTATGCCACGGCCCATTAACCTGAAGCATTGAAGGGGCACTGTGGGTTGCATTGGACAACAGTGAAAGGCTGATTTACACACCTTTACTATCACAAAAAAATACAGTTGTCCACTCTGTATGGAGTGGCTTTGAACAACCAGCTAAACACGTTTCAGACAGAAATAATCACCATACAATGGAAACCCATTACAAACCAAGAGACTCTTGTTTTTGAGGATATATTTTCTCAGCAGCATAATGGAATTGTGAAAGTGCAGCCCTCCAGGCCCATACAGAGAAGTGTTCCAGCAGAAGTCAAATGGGTTGTTTTGGGGTTGGGGGAGTACACACTCTAAATCAATGTGTTAAGTTAGTGTCACTCGGGAGCATTAAGGTGGGGAGGCTTTGGAGTTACATTTTTTTTGGCTTTGGATTGTGGCTCTGAAGATAACCATCGCCAGAGTTTGGTAACACTGAATACGGACATTTTTGGTCGGATAAGATGTTTTTGTTTTAACATTGTCATTGGTTGGCTTCATCTTTCTGGATGGGTAGCTTGGCCGGCGCAGAAGGTGGCGATACATTCATGAAGCACAGTGTGGATACAGAAAATTGCCCAACACCTGAACCGTCACTTCCCAGAAACCTCTTCCGGAACCAAATACCCCGCCCCCCCGCAAAATCATCTACAACTACATAATATGGCCCCAGATTTCCTCCACTATCCGATAGGGCGAGCAAAATGAAATCGTCTAATATTTGAAAAAAAAAATAGCAATGAAATCTACATCTCTGTCTGAAGATGAATTAAATAATGATAGCGCAGCTGAATTTATTAGTATTCAGTTTGCCCCTAAGATTTAATACATTTTTAATCAGGTTGAGCTTGGCTGGGTGCATTACCACTGTGCTGTCAGGCTCTCTTATTATGAACCACTCGTGCTGTGGGGCTGGAGAGTGTTTTTTTCTAATTTCAGAAAGAAAAATAATAGCAAGAAAATGAGAGTCTACATTTTAGCTAGCTTCTCCTACTAGAGCTTTCCAGTGGCTGTGATCCATTAGGTTGGGTGTTGTAAACCCCCCCCCCATTAAAAGTGGAGTGGAGTTTGATGAAAACCAAAGAAAGCCAAAAAAAAAGGAACTCACCTACCTAAATAACACAACCCAGAATGCTGATTTTGTGGTATACAGGTTGGAGACAGGGTTTCATGCGAATGGGTTGTATAATCCACTGGCATACATTGAGGGTGACTCCTTTGTAAAGCCAATTTCGAAATGAGATCAGAACCTGGACGCCTCTAGGCGTTTTCTGGGAGGCCCAAACAAGAGAGATCAAGCTGTTGAATTTAATGACTGTAATGATCAAAGCCATGACCACCTGCATAATGGTAGCTGAAGCTAAAAGTAAACTGCTCCTGACAGAGGCATTAAGATTGGATAGCAAGGACTGCATCTGGGCAGAAAGCTAGTGGTGCACGTACATAGGCAGGGAGATATACAGTATAGGTATATATATTTATATATATATATGTACAGGTAAATATTTTTGTGTTACTTAAATAAATGCACAGAGTAGACATCGCTCTGGTATAGGCTTCTATCACAGCACCCTGAGAAAAAAAAATTTAACTCAACAAAACAGTAACATATTCCAGTATAATGTAAAGGCATAGCATCCATCAATGAAAGGTCTCTGTCCGTTCTACTGAGGGTTGAATCCAGCCTCATGCCAGCTTTTCAAAGAAGAGTGCATTGTGGGAAGGCTGGACACGGTGGCTTATTTATCGAGCTATCTCAAGTGACTGCTTGAAATGTTTTTTTTTTTGGTCTAATTCCTTCAAACTGTCCTCCTTTATTTGTGTGTGTGTGTGTGTGAGTGTGTATGTAGGTGTGTGTGTGTGTGTGTGTGTGTGTGTCTGTGTGTGTGAGAGTGTATATGTAGGGGTGTGTGTGTGCGTGTGTGCGTGTGCGTAGATTGCTACTACTGCCTTTCAAGGAGATAACATGTGTCTTAATGCATATGTGTCAGTGTTTTGAGACTTAAAATAAGAGGTAACCAGTCTTTTTCCTGGCAGCATGGTGGAGTATATTGTTATTTGGCACTTCATTAAAAGGAGAGGCAGTCTGCTGTCAGGGCAGACCACCCCGGCCAGTTAACAGTCGTGTAGAGCAGCTGCTCTGGGCTGCGGTGTGGAGAGGAGGTGAGGGCAAAGTTTTTGGGAATCAAAGTCCCAGGCGGGTAACTGCTGCCTTACCCTTCAGCAAGATACAGGTATGTACTAGGAACCCTCCCCCAGGTGTTTAATGGGTTCTGTGATTTGTGAAAAACTTTGGATCAAAGCATCTTCTGAACAAATGAATAATGACAGTGCTTTAAAAGTAGAATATCTACTCCTATAGTACTGTACATGTACTGGTTCAGATGGCGCAGTGGAACTGATGAAAAGCAACGTGAATTTACCTGACATCTGGCTATAGTTAAAAACAGCAGTAATTCTAATAGATAAATAACTCTAAAAGATATATTTCAGATTGACTTTAGCATGTCAAGTAGCCTTTTTTTGACGAAAGCTGTTGATCTGGCTTGAAATGGTCATGAGATATTTAGACATAAAAAGAAGTGTTGGGTGAGCTCACAGTTACCTACAGGTGACCTGCTCCATTCCACCCCCAAGCTTCCGCCACCTCTTCCACTCCGTAAGCCAGAATTAGGCGCACGGCGATAAGCAAATGGCCGCGACCGCTTTTAATTTGGAGAGAATGGGAATACCACACCTTTGAAAACTGTCTGGCGCTTTAAGACTAAGACTGTTGGGACCGAGCTCCCCAGTGGCCACACGTCATGCAAAGTGTGTGACGTAGGGGGCTGGCGATGTACGGGCTCAAGGAAGCGAGTCGGAAAAACACAGAGAGAAGGTAAGGGGGGAGAGCGAGAGAGAGAGAGATAGAGAGAGAGAGAGGATCTGTCATTCCGGGCTCAAAACAAAACCCCTCCCCGGCCCTCCAATCCTTTGCTGAGCTGAGGGTGAGTGGCTTGTCCTGTTTCCTGGACGGACAAAGAGTTGCTAGAAGAAGGAGGTGGCCGCTGTGGACATCCCTCCTCAGGCTGGGGTAGCTTAATACGCCCCCACTGCAAAGCTCCCCCATAGACGAAAGGAAGAGCACAGAAAATCAAGACCCGGGGGAGGGCAGCCGCAGCAGTGCCTGTAAGAAAAGAGAGAGAAAAAAGTTACAATTGAAGCACTCGCATCTCCCCCTCCCAATTGTTTGGATCCATCTGATAATCCATTCTGGTACATAAATCATCCTGGGAATTCACCCATCACTTGCAAATATGAAACAGCCTTTTCAAAAGAGATAAATCAACAATACATCATGTAGAAAGAGAAACAATCGGCTCCTTCTTTCAACACACAATGGTGGTGCTTTTCTGTCCATGAACTATACTTTGGATCTGTTCCCGCGCACAATATATCATATTCTTCCTGTCTTTTCCTATTGTGAAAATCATCCTCTGGTGAAAAAAAACCAGCGATCCTCTCCCCAGACAAGATAAAACACAATCCCCATCATTGTACCATTGCTTTTCTGTTCACGTTAAGGTCAGTTGCATGACAGCATTGCCAGCTGTGTGATAAGATCCCCACTATTTTTGCCTTGATCTATGTGTACATATTTGTATGGTTATGTATTTTCAGGATGTTGATGCATATCTACATGGCGATCTACATGTCTACATGATTGTTCAACGAGGGGTTTGCAGTGCACATTATTCCTCATTGCCAAATAATGTCACAATGGAAAACCACACAGGTAAGGTGAAAGACAGTGGAACATTTCAGCTTGTGGGAGTTTGACAGAAAGTTCGTAATTAGGGCAGGTAAAGAGAGTCTACCCTTTACTGGCTTCTCTCATCATGCCTTGACCGAACATTCTCTGGCTCCTGAAACAAGTGTTTCTGCAAACGCATCTGTGATCAAAGCATTTACCGATATTTAATGTTTTCATTAAGTCCTTTGTCCTTATTGTGGTGCAAATACACCATTTGCATCCATTCATATGTTTTGCAGATGTAATATTTTTTCAAGCTAATTTAAATGAAATGACATTTTCTCTGCAACATTGTGTTCAACTTGCTGCAACTACAATCTCTTACAGTGCATTTCTTCCTCTATTAGCCTGCAACGATGCAAAAACCATGCATTGCAGTCTGAGAAAATGAAGGGGGGGAAAGAAAATAATGGATCACTCTCTGCCTTGTTTAAAATTTAATGAAATATTGAGGCTGTTATTGCGATGGAAATTTTTGGGTGAAGCTGCCCTTTAGAGCGAATCCCCTCAGAGGTTGCTCGATCTATGGGAAAGTGGCCATCTGCAGGAAGGTGATAGTCCTCCCATATTCCTGCTGTGCCTCGCTGAGCAGGGGACTCTGTAGGGTGAAATTGGTTGCTTTCTTCCCTACTCCTTAGATGTGCTGTTCACACAAACAGGTAAGAAATATATTCAGCTCGTCAAACATCTGGGCTCATCCCCCTGGTCTCTATTCTGTTTGGGCTGAAGGGCCGCCGGCCCAGTTACTGTATTGTTTATGGCAACTGTTGTGGTGTTTTTGAGAGGGGAGTGGGGGGGGGGGGGGTCAAGGGTAGCATAGTTCCTCCCCACGCACTCCTCCAAGTATTGTCTGGATTCTGTTCTGACTGCTCCCCCTTGTAGATGGACAGTTTTTTTTCTTCAATATATTATTCTCCTCTTCATTGAACCTTAACTCAGATCTTCCCTCTTGGGTGGAATGATGTTTGCTCTCAAGATGAAGGAGAGAAGAAGTGTCAGTTAGAACAGGGAGAAAGAGCGAGAGAGAGCCTTTTAAGTAGAGGGGTTTAATAAGTGTGTTCTGGATCTCTGACACTTTCCAGGCCTTGAGAAGAGTTAATTCCCCCAGACAGCAGCATCGGTTTGCCGCAGGAGGGATCATGTGCTGTGGGGTGAAAGTTCTCACACAATGGAAAATTATTCTGGGTCGATCACTATATGTGCCTGGCCTACAGCCTCATCGTCTGGTTCCTCCACGGAAAAGCAGTGAATTTAGAGTTGTACCTCAGCACAGAACATGCAAGCAAGTCAGCGAATGAGGCATTGTGGGAAGAACAGTGGATGTACACTCCATACCTGCTTCACAGCACAAGGCATTGGTAATGTTGAATGTACTTTTTGAAATATACATTTGATAAAGCTGTAACCTGAAATTCAATTGCAGTAAGAACCTGGGGAATCACAGGAAGCAGAAAATGTGTCGTGACATGTGTTGACATGATTAGGTTTCCAGGTTTTTTTTGTTTTGTTGTTTTGTAACCTGCACACCGGGGTTAACAACACCCCTACTCTTTTTAGATTTTTTTTTGCAGGAAACATTGAAGATCATATCACAGCACACAATAGAGTAAACCATGTGACATAAAACTGGAAGCTGGAAAACTTAAACTTGTTGTTTTTTGTTGCCTTTTTGGTACTGCAATGTCCCCAGTTGATTTGGCATAGATGTTAGGGGTGCTCAACGTGCCTCAGCATCCAGCCACTCTGGATTTGTACGGCAATCTGTTCAAGTAAATTAGCCCTTGTTCCTGAGTCCGCGAGATTTGATGTTAAAAAAAAAAAACATTGAATGAGGTGAACTATGAACTGAGCCATGCATAAGAACTATTGGAGAGGCGCATCACAAGAAAAAAAAAAAGCCCTAGTCTTGTCGGGGGCTGAAGTGGTGCTCATGGAGACTGCATTGTGAATCACTGAGCCGTCGCTTTTTCACAGAGCTACACAACTTCCCGCGACTTCCCTTATTGTGCAACAGGCATTCCTCCCCTGAAAACAGGCATTGACCGCTCGACTCCTAGAAAACATGCCCGCGCTTCATTGGCCAAGCATCGCATCGAACTTGGGAAGCCTCGCATTGTCTCAGTAATACTGAACAGCTTGCAGCCTTGTACAGTTCGGTCATAGCTGCCATGGGTTCAGTTGGGAGGATTGAGTATAGAAGGTTCCAACACTGAACACAGAAATAGAAAAAAAAAAGCAAGCATTTCGCCTCCCATCTCCTAAAGCCTATTAACTCTGCCAAGGAGAATGACAATCCCTACTCCTCTCATTAAAACTGCTTCTCCTGTGGGGCTAATTTATGGTGGGACTCCGCAGGCTGGCGTTGTGTGCCCTGAACCTCCTGGTAGGATATTGCACTCCACAGGGCTCCTCTGCCTTGTGCTGAGCTTGAGAAAAAAAATCTGAATGAATTCTGGCCTGAAATGGAGAACAAGGGCTGTTTCTCTCTGTCAAAGTGTATCATTACAGTGGATATTATCATCCCTGCCAGGACATCTAAGAACCTGCATCCATTATGCGGTATTGAAACTGGTATAGACTAGGAATCATTATGCGGTATTGAAACTGGTATAGACTAGGAATCTTTTCAAGGGTTTCACGTTGCTGCCTTTGTTTCTTCCGGTTAACCAGTTCAGGTTTAATTAAATTACACAGTGGCTGCTTTCATACCACTGTGGCAAATTCATATACACTATGTCAACATAAAATGCAAGTAAAATGCTCAGGTGTCAGGATAAAGGGTGTTGTGGAGAAACACCATTATTATCCCAGCCAAAACATCCAAAATTACCTTCCTTTGCTTTAGGGAAATGAACCCCATCCCACCACAAGTGTTGTTTTGTAATGGTTGGACTGTTTTAACTGACAAAATTAAGAAGAATGTTTATCCATGCAAAGATGACCTTGTCAAGCAGCGTTTCTAAAGTTGTGCAGTTCCTGTCACCAATAACAGTGTATTGAGTTTCTCTCTCTGTAAATAAATCTGTGGGAGTTGACAAAATTCTAATGGGTGGGCGAAGGCCCAATAATCGAATAAAGCTCTGCGTTTGTTGTGCCAACAATAACCTGCCTGTGTTGTGGGAGAGAGGTGCTGAAGTATTGAGCGGTGGTCAATAAGATAGTTTATTCTTATTACCATTGCTCACTGCCTCCAGATACTATAAAGATCCTGATGGGTGGACTTGACAGATTCTCAAGTTCCACACTGATGTCACACTGAACTCTTTGTGAAGTGGAATCCCAGGGATGAATGTTGAATTTGCTGATATAGAAAAATAATATTTCTATATCAGTCTGTATCAATAATCTATATCAGTTTCAATACAGCAGAATGGATGCAGGTTCTTAGATATCCTGGCAAGGATGATAATATCCACTGTAATGATACACTGCTGCTGCAAATATGATGTTTTATTTTGCGATCCAGAGTAATGTTTTTCAATCACACAGGTGATGAAGAACCGTGTGGTGGAAATGTTGTTTGATTGCATGCACTCTGTGAGGGTACTGTGTTTCTCCTAATCATTTACTTAGTCTCTACCTTGCACATGTCATTATTTAGGATGTGTATACACCCTGCTTTGTTCTTTCCATTACCAGATATGCTGAATAGTAGTTTTGAACTGCCAGAGACATAAGGCTGTTTCTCACTCAACTGCAAATAACTTTTCCATCTTCCTGACAACTTGTTCCAGCCAGGGTGGTCCTTGCCCTTTTAATTTGAATTAATGTTATTTTTGAATATATGGGCTATATACTCATGCATAGTATTATATCAAGGTATTGATATTGATTTTATGCTGTGAATTAAGATGCTTTCGAATATGCACTATTATTGATTTATTAACTTTTGTTTATACAGAGTAGATTGACTGTCTTTTGGATAGTGGGAGGAAACCGGAGCATCTGGAGGAAACTCATGCGGACACGGGGAGAACATGCAAACTCCACACAGAAAGGCCCCGGCCAGGATCCCAACCCCAGACCTTTTTGCTGTGAGGTGACAGTGCTATCCACCGTGGTTGTATTACATGCAAAACACTTGTTTCTCAATGTATGTTTCTCATTACAGGAAGACGGATTAGTTCACAACTTTGCTCCATTTGAGTCGCATATTGGAAAGGCAAGAAGATTCCAATATTTCTAACCAAAATGACTCCTGCTCCTAGTGGGCCTCGTTCGGGAGGATTCTCTGCCCCAACTCAATAAAATAATTAGGGTCATGATAGGGCTCAACTCAGCATTTATGAAAATGTTGTCACACATTAAGGATATGAATGTTTATCACCATCCCCAAATGTATATGTCAATTATATTCATGAAAACAGCATAATCAGCCTTGTGGATCGGGAGACTAACATCTCCTTCTAGCAGAGGGTGGAATTGTTGTGCCATCTGTGATAACCTGTAAATTTGTGAGCATTTAATGAATTGCTTGCACATTTAGTTAGAGACACGTGCATGAGCTACTGTATATCAAAGAATGTTGGAACGTGGTGGGGATAGCTGCCACAGTACAAACATGCACTTAGTTGTTTGATGATTTGCCTCATTAAATATAAAAATAAAGCATATCGATTTTTCATAGAGGGAGACTTTATGACCATGCCTATGGGGAGATGCTGCATTAGACTCAGAAAAGAACAAGTGGTGGAAAAAAACTGGTAGTGCTTAAAGGTAAATTCATGAAAAAAAAGAAGGAGAGACCTTAACAACATGCAGAAATTAGCTTATTGATTTTTTTGAAGGCACAAAAGCTTGCTCAGAGGAAGTGACTACAGAACACCAATGGGCCCTATCTTGGCGATCTTGGCGCTTAGTCTAAGCGCATGGCCAAGTCCATTTAGGGCGTGTCCAAGTCCACTTTTGCTATTTTAACGGCGTGTTTTTTTGGCGCTAAGCACGGCGCATGGCGCAACTGGGCTGAACCTAGTCGCTTCATTAATTATAGGTGTGTCTTGGGCATGACATTCAATAAACCAATCAAAATGTCATATCCCATTCCCTTTAAAAGCCTGCTTTTCCACCTTGGCGGATTGCTTATGATGGCGAAACAGACATGCTCGTGCGTGTTTAGTGTGATCAAGGAATAGGCTAAATGGAGTATGATCAATATTATTCGGACTAACCATTAGCCTATGAGTTCCCGGTAATTCCAGACAGGGCTGTTATTTTACAAAATATGTGCGGTTAAATTTCGTTAAAAGGACCTGCAACAGCTGAGAATAAGCTATCAATGGCTTCAGTCTCACCTTAGAAAACGCCAAATTAGCCTGCTTGTTCAGCGAATTTCGTTTGATTATGCAATGAAAGTGTCAAACATCAATTCCAAGAGGCTGTTCTCATGGAGTTCTCGAAGTTCAAGCTTCATCCAAAGTTCATTAGGCTACCTGCATAGTAGGCTAATATTGATTAATAACATACATACCGTTATTTTGCCTTAATGATGACACTAAATAGCCTACAATAAAGCTGTCAGGTTCGCAACCCATAAGTTCAGGCATATTTCCCCTTGTTTAATAATGTCCTGTTTATGGAAATGTGACCAACCTGTTTTACTCGTAGCGTAATCCTTTAAAACAATCCACTTTCCCAGGAAGACCGTGAAACGTGCGACTTACAGCAGGGGAAACAGAGAACATGCAGCTCACGTGCAGAGAATGGCATTAAAATTAATTGTGAATTAATTGTGTAACATGCTGCAAATTTGTTTTAGTTTCTAATTAGACGGTTAGTTCTCTTTAAAATCGTTTTGTTCAGTTAAGGAATAACGGGTGAAATCAGCTGGGTTTTAAACGGTGAGAGTATGGAAACCTGGTCACTGTAATTTAAAAAAATATGAAGGATGAAGAATAGCTAAGGTTACAATTTAGTTAACATGGTGACATCTCTGTTTTTTAACCATAGGCTATCGAAAAAAACCTTATGCACAGCGAATCCGCTGTAGCCTAGGCTATTTGAAAAACAATAAATGCAATATTCACTGGACAAGGTTTTGAACTTTTTTCAGTCACAAACCATTCTATTTACTTACAGGCTGTATTCATAGATAAACAGAGCTGTATTGTAATGACATCTGAAGCGCATTTTCAGAACTTAAATGTCCGTCTATTGCCGTGCGCGAGTTTTCCATTGAATGACAATTCACGCATTAGATGCAAAGACAATTCGCGCATTAGGCTTGATAGCTATAGGTGTTATCAGCTCCTTTTTAATGGATAGCCATTGTCCCGTACCATCGCACATCGCCTGGATGTTGATGGAGTGGGCTGAGAGCAATGTAATGTGGCATCGTTTCCCTTCGCTAAGGGAAAGGTATGTGGACCTATGGAACCTTTTATTATTATGCATTTTTGATATAGCCTACACAATAATAATATTTCACATTGTGATCTAGATATTTTAGTCATGCCTGTGCACGCCCCTGTGTGTAACAGACAGGAGGGTATGCGCGTTGTGCACACGCCTATGTAGACGCACTTATATGCGCCGTTAAAATAGCATGTAAACAACTGCGACATGACTTTAGACCAGGTTTGTGGTGGTTCTAGCGCAAGC
Organism: Synaphobranchus kaupii; assembly: GCA_029718625.1. NCBI lineage: Eukaryota > Metazoa > Chordata > Actinopteri > Anguilliformes > Synaphobranchidae > Synaphobranchus > Synaphobranchus kaupii. The sequence continues at coordinate 1,698,914 of CM056383.1, read as the reverse complement.
GCTTTCTGCTGGCTCAAGATAGCAATACGCCAAAAAGAATCCTGGCCACTCCTCATCTTAAGACCAACACGCCCAGTTCACTAATGATGGCGCAAGAGTACATGGTAGTTAAACGGCGTAAGCGTTAGGCATTATTATGGACCTAGCGCCGGGTGTAAGATAGCAAAGACACTTGCGTTTGCGTTAGCGCCGCTTTGCGCCGGGTGTAAGATAGGGCCCAATGTATGAGGTGTGGGTAACGTGCTAGACTCACCTTCTCTAGAATGGCATTGGCCCCTTGTGAGAGAGGCGGGGCCGGGGGCGTCTCCTTTTCCAGCCGGCTGGCCGGTGGCTCTGGCTGCCCCTGGCAGGGTTCTGCTGGATCAGCCTCCTCATGGTGCCCCTGTCCTCCACCTCCCTGCCCTGCTCCCTGGAAGCCATGGGCCCTGGGGGAAGAGATACATTATTTTTCCTGGGGTTTTCAGCCATTTCCCAAAGTTCCTATGGTTATAAGTTAGCCCTCTGCCAGACTTGCAAAATGAGGACCGATCTGTTTCAGGCTTCTGTGCCAGATTATTTAATTAGTCCACTAATTTATTTGATGAGTCATTTTTTTAAATAAAGCCATGAGATACAGCTGCAGTCTACACATATACCCTTTGGTGAAAATGTTATATAGTGGTCCAATATAGGAGCGAACCAACATCAGTGTGTCCGGCTATGTATAAAATTAAGGGGGAACAGCATACCAGCAAACACACCAGCCCTCCAGGAATGCAGTTGTGAACTTGTGCTTTGCATCATCAGAAGAGTTTTCATATTATTGTGCACAGAAAGCATGAAAACAATGTGGATCTAAATAACTGGCATAACTGTATCAGAGAGTGCATGTGTGGGCCTCTTGTCATAGCGGCCACCCAGGTTCAAGCTTTCTGGTTCATCATTCAATGCTGAGGAACCGAAGGAAAACAGATGGAGGTTTGGGTTTTTAAAAAAAAATTTTTTTATTTGCAGCTCCAGAAGAAACTTGAGCTCTAATGTGTCGCGTCCTCTGTCACCCGGCCCAAGAGGACAGATGTCTGACGCACTAGTGCTGGAGCTACGGCTGAAAAGCTCGCAGCTGTGTGCCTCGGGCGTGTGGACACATGGAGGAGCTGTTTGTCTCCGTGTTTGTTATGCCTGAGTGGGCCAGATGTTTCCAGTCATCACTCAATAAGTGTGGCCAGACTCTGTGAGCTCCCCTCGTTCAAACTGCTTGATCCGCATTTCACGGCCTGGTGACCTCTTTGGGATCGTGAAGAGGTCCACATGGTAGAACAGACTCTCAAAGTTGTCTCGATTTTGTAACATATTTTATAAGGCAAAGTGCTCTTTTCATGTCCTAGATTCAACTTTTCTATCCTGGGAATGTTCTTTTATCAGCATATCACAAGGCCAAAGTGTAGAGCATTGGGGAATTCGAGAAGACTTAAATATTCTGTAATTACTGAGGCAAGATCATTGCTCGTCATTTGGTGTTCAAAACTGTATTGAACAAAGGGAAGACCTTGCAAAAGCCCCTCCTAGTCCTAATTCCAACTATAGTAAAAAGGGTTATAAAAAAATCACGTTTGTTGAATTAGCTTAATCTCACATTGAAAAAATTAGAAAAATCCACCCTTTAATTGAAGTAAATTTATTCTGAGAAACAAAAATCATCAAGAAGTAATTATTTTTAACAAAACCACGTGCGCCACAATTATTGGCACCCCTGCATTTAATACTTTGTACAACAAGGTTGGAGAATACAGAGCAATAAATCTGAGACCATTCCTCTTTACGGAATCTCTCCAGATCATCCAGAGTCCTAGGTCCTCTCTTGTGCACTCTCCTCTTCAGCTCAGTCCACAGGTTTTCAATGGGGTTTAGGTCAGGGGACTGAGATGGCCATGGCAGAAGCTTGATTTTGTGTTCAGTTAAGCATTTTTGTGTTGATTTGGACGTATGTTTTGGATCATTGTCCTGCTGGAAGATCCAACGATGACCCAATTTGTTTCCTGGCAGAGGCAGCCAGATTCAGATAAAAAATTTCCTGGTATTTCATGGAGTTCATGATGCCATGTACGCTAACAAGGTTCCCAGGGCCTTTGGGAGAAAAACAGCCCCACACCACGGAACCTCCACCATACTTAACAGGTTATTTTCGGTATAGCCATCCTTCTTTTTACGCCAAACCCACCTTGAGTGTTGGTTGCCGAAATACGTTTGGTTGTCAATTTTCATTTCATCTGACCATAGAACACAGTTCCAGTCAAAGTTCCGGTAGCATTTAGCAAACTCCAGGCGCTTACGTTTGTGGTGAAATGACAGGAAAGGCTTTTTTCTGGCATGCCTTCCAAATAATTTGTTGGCATGGAGGTGATGTCTAATGGTAGTTTTGGAGACTTGATTACCCCAAGATGCTACATTCCTCTGTAATTCTCCAATAGTGATCCTTGAGGATTTTTTTGTCTCTCTTACCATCCTCCTCACTGTGTGTGGAGGAAAAATAAACGTGTGTCCTCTTCCAGACAAGTTTGTAACAATTCCAGTTGCTTTGAACTTTTTAAGTATTGCCCTAACGGTAGATATGGGCATTTTCAGGTGAGTAGCTATTTTTTTATAGCCATTCCCTGACACACTTTTCCCTCATTTGATTTGTGTGTTCTCTTATCTTTCCCATGTTGATGTATGAATAAGCGAATATGGCCTCTGTGTCACCTCATATTTATACCCCAGTGAAACAGGATTACTGCTTGAAAGTTCCTAAACACTCTGATCAACTTTAAAAAGTAAAATATAAATGGAAAAAATGCTTCAGTTACATTTTGTTCATAATAATTTCTAGGGGTGCCAATAATTGTGGCACACATGGTTTTGTTAAAAATAATTATTTCTTGATGAGGGATTTCTTTTTCTCAGAATAAATTTTCTTCAATTAAAGGTTGGATTTTTCTCATTTTTTCATTGTGAGATTAAGCTAATTCACCAAAAGGTGAATGTTTTATAACCCATTTTAGTCATCTTTACCAGGGTGCCAATAATTGTGGAGGGCACTGTATATAGTAACTGTTAAATCTATGTTCAGTGGCAAGTTTATGAATTCCCTCAGATAGATGTAGCATTTTGCTTATGGGCTTAGCAGTGCAGAGTATATCCCTGTGGACTCCTGGTGTTGCATTATGGGAAGCCATGCACCATTCTCCCGCCTTCCTTACAGTATCTGTATCTACCAATGAAGCGGCCTCTATCTCACCCTCTAGCCCTCATCCCCCAGCATTTAGCCCTCACTCAGTAATACTGCAGAGGGCATCTTTCACAGCCAAATAAACAGAGGACTCCATGTGGCTTTTCCTGATGAGGACCGGAATGACATCACTCACGCGGGGTCAGAACATTCCAGGCTGGTACCAGGGTTTTAACGTGCTCAAGGGAACAGCTGGCAGCTTTTTTAGACAGGACGCTTTCACAAGAATTTCACAAAGGTTTTCGAGTAAACCGTTAAGACCCGGTGAGAAGAGAGCGGTGACATTATTTATGGCAATGATAAACATCCTTAAATCATATCCTCCTCTCTAGGAGAATGACAGACATCATCCGGTATACCCACTAATAGAAGGATGTCTAGATCATTTCTCTTTGGTCATCTGTACGGCTAGTGTTTCATTAGCAAAGAAGTCAAAATTTTGCAATACATCATAAAGATTAAAGAGAGGCCTCAAACTAAAAAACAATATCGAACCTCAAAGACTGAAATAGTAGATCTGCTGAAAAGAGCACTCAGATCCACAGAGTATGCCACTTTGCCTTTCAGTTTTAGACTTTATCTGACCCTTTAGTAGCCAAGAATGGATTTTCCCCTGAATGGAATTCAAAAAGCATGCAATCGTGAAAAAAAATAGCAGGCCCTTGTGCTGGGCAACCCTTGTGTCTACAAAAGGGAACAGAAGAAATAATTGAACCCTAAATATGCGTTATTCACACAAGACTCTCTGTCTTCACACACTCTTTATTGCGTGTGCAGAGGTGTGTGAAGACAGAGAGTGTACCTGCATTATCGAGTAGCTGTCAGAATCAGCCTCAAGGCTTTTAAAGAAAAGCCTTTTTCTGGGCCAGTCTGCTCTCTGTGGCTTTAAATGTTTATCGTGCGTGTTCGTATTTTTCCAAATGCCAGACATCTCAGATTCCATTTCCACATTAATCTTCTTTTGGGGGCCAGATATTGTGTATTAGCTGTGAACAGTGGGCTAATTCATTCATCCATATGGGAGAAAGGCTGCTATGCATATTTCAGCATTTCACAAAAAAAAAGAAAGCCCATCTTTCCCTCAAGGCAATGTAATCCTAACATTATCCCCTTGTTATTATACCAGATATAGAAGGATTTGAGGTAGTTTACACAATTCAGCCCATTTTTATCTAATCTGGATGGCTTAACATGTATGAAAAAATCCCCCCAATTCAGGAACGTCTCACAGACTGACTGGAAATTTCCATACGGGCTCTGCTTGGAGTTCTCCCCATTCTACCCCCACTATAGCTGGGGAGGACCAAGGGCCAAACAGGGTATCACGCTGTTGTGCCCAAGCCCAGCTCTCTCTGAATGGGGCCAAATCCTCCCCCAGCAAGGCAGATGTAAGGCTGTGCAGCTCAGCTCAGGGAACCAGCACCTCAACAAGCCCTGCCTGGGAAATCTGCCGTTGTGGTTCCCGAGCTACGCGTCTGATTACACCTGAAGGAGACTGGGCCGCATCACTCTCTTCCCTTCCCTTCCACTCAACTACCCATCAGCCCTCTGGGTCCCTGATGAGATGATTTAGATGTTTGGGCCGTACTGAACTGTCAATCACCGCTTGGTCCTTGGCATGACGGGGAGTGCATCTCCTGCAGGATCACCGCCCGTCTGGCCTTGGGAAAGAACAGCCGTAATGAAAGCTGCTAAAAATAAGTCTGTTATGGTGACGAGGCTGGAGATGATTCATGAGCTTCTCTTGTCTGGTGGGGATTTGGTCAGGTGGGCTTGTTTTAACTGTTAGGCAATAGAATGAATTGTTGGTTTTTGCTAACCTGTGGGTTACTCTGTTCCAGTCCACCTACACCCTTCTGGAAATCATATAATAGACAGGATTTGTTTTGCTGTAATTTTTGCAGAAAGGTTGACTCATGTAAGCGCACATCCCATTTGGTAATGTTACTACTACAACTACTACACAACGGCAAGGAAGCTCCTCTTCCCTCTTATTGTATTTTAATTGATTCCAGTCTCTGTGCAGTATGTCCAGTTTTGGGTCATAACAGCCCATTCTCCCCTTGTTTATGGATTCATGATAGCCAGGAGAGGGGCTCACAGATAAAGCAGAAAACTCGATTCCCATGTCCCGACTATCATGCCATCTGACCTTCAAGGGCAGATTAGTATGATATCCACTCCAAAGAGGCCCACTTCTCATTTGTCAATAAGTCCAAAATTAAAGTGTAATCATAATGGGAATTTCAGGAATGCCTGCGATATTCCTTCCACTGTCCCCTCGTAAAGAAGAGGAAAAAGAAGAAGATGAAGAAGACATTTTGACTGACATTATTAAATTTACAAAAGGGATTATCAAAGTGAACTACAAAAAAATGTTCAGGTTGAGTTCTGTCAGCAGAACAAGTGGAAATTACTTAATAATTTTGCATTGATATTAATTTTTTCTTCTTTTTTTTACACGTGGAGTTGTCAAATTGTGTAGAACAGCTTGCCAGGCCATATAGTAGAGGCAGAGATCCTTGGGGTTTTCAAGTGCTGGATACTCTCTAGATTGTTAGCAAATGACAAGCCTAGATGGGCTGTTCTCATCATCATGTTCTTAGAAGAAGATTAAAAATCCTGTGGGCTGTGAGAGCTGGACGGGATCCAAGCGAATGATGAATAGTCAGTGACTCCTGGGTTGAGCTTCCCTGTACCACTCAGGTGCTATCCATTAACTTTTCCTCTCTTTCCCCTCCTGTACCTCACTTTACACTCCGCTTCCCCGTGCCTGTACGCAGGAGCACTTTGGACAAGCCAGCCTCTCTAAATTCCTCTCTGGCATCTTCGGCAGATGGGGGAAAATTGCGCCTCCCCGGTGAGGTAGCTGGGGGTCGGCCGTGATGGAGAGCCTGCGGGCCGCACGGGAGAGTTTATCGAGTGCCCCGCGGCCGGTGCAGCCGTATATCACGAGGAAGTGTGAGAGACGGAGAGGGTCGCCGAGACGAGCAAAGGGGATCATGGGAAATGGGTCTGGGAGTGGCTGGTATAGACCCGGAGCTGCCACTACACTACCTAGCACAGCATGAGACGATGCTGAGACACAGCTACAAATCTCTGTCTAATGGAATTAATCTGTGACCCCCATACCCCGCCCCCCCCCCCCCCTTCCTCAGACTACACAGTCACTAGGATGTTAAATATTAGAGGGTCACATTGAAGGGAAAATTTAAACCAGCAACAGGTGAGGGAACTGAGATTCATGCATATGGATATATTTAAATGGAGCAAGCAAAGCATGGTACAGTATAGTGTATTGTTTTATATATGTATTTATATAATTTCATACCACAAATTAAATTATACTCTTTAATTTACATGTATTCTTCTTTTAGTAGGCTTTGGTAAAATTACTGTGTGAAACATTCCAGTGCAATCTGTTCTTTTTTAAAATGCATTTATTGTCAATATTTATGCAGAACATTTAAAAAATATTCCTGCCTTTTTCTTTCTGTCCCTGTCCTCTTCCCTCCTTTCTTCTTCCTCTCTTTCTCTCACTGTATCTATCTGTTTTTCTTTCCTCTATGATGCAGCAAAAAACGAGAAAGTTGAAAGTGCCCTGTATGCGTAAACAAGCAGCTGCCACACAGAGTGGAAATGAGAGTGGTGGCCTGGGACTGGAGATTGGTGGTAACCATGGCAAGGGGAGAACACTCTGGGCAGCCTGTCCACTAGAGCCCCCAGTGGCCAAAGTCTGAAATGCAGCCCTGTCATCCCCTTCACAGGGCATTGTCTCACTCATTATTACCCCTGGCAACAGTTAAGTGTCCAGTGTCAAAGGTGGAGAGGACATGATAGCGAGCTACACATTTTTATTGTATTTATTCCCTAAAGATGAAAGCAGGAGTAGAATATCCAAACGAACAAAGACATCTTAAATGCCTAACTCGTAGAGGGAGCTATTTCTGACTCAAGAGGGTCTCAAGAGGGCCTATGTCTGAAGTGATTAGCCCTTTAAATGATAACGCTTTGCTAATTTGTGCTGCTGCAGCCATTCCTGCATGTTTCACAATCAGTCCCTTGTACAGCTCAAATCTTGTGTATCATAATACATACCGGGTCAGTTGAATACTATCTTTATGTTTAACAGTTAGGGAACTTGACAAGGTACTTAATGGTTTAATAAATATCAGGCTGTATGAATAGATTGTATGGAACTATATAAGCTGCATGCGTTGCTCTGGACAAGGATGTCTTCTATGCATATAATAAATAATGTAATGTAATACTAAACCTCCCCACTAGCGCGTATAGTACATCACTCAGGCACAAAGGGAGAGCTCTTGAGACTGCAATGCTGCTGAGAGGCTGGTCTGTGAAAGGGAAAGAGAGTATTGGAGGGGCATTCCTGTATTCCAGTCTTTCAGTCTTCTGCCACAATCAGCTCTCTCCATCCCCGGGACTCAGACCACTGCAGTGTACAGTCCCTAAGGGAGGGGCAAACTGTATGTGGTTTTGCATGTGTGTGTGTGTGTGTGTGTGTGTGTGTGTGTGTGTGTGTGTGGTTGTGTGCATATGAAAGAGTGAGACAGCCTGATGCCATATTTCAATTATATATAGTATTACTGTCTGGGTGCATCCATGCATGCATGGGCAGTAAGGATTGTGTGCATCTCTAAGTGGGAGTCTGTGGTTGCCTGTGTGCATGTGTGTGAGTCAGTATGCACTATGCACCCATGTGTCTTATATTATACTCTCTCTAGTATCGATTCATGATTTTTTTTAAATACAGTCTGGGCTGAGAATTCACTGGCTTCCCTTCACTCAGACACTAATCCACACACCCAGAATGAGGGATGCTCCTGGGACAACATTAGAGGATTAAAAGGATTTTACATGGATATAAGAGGTGTTATTCTCCACTAAAATTCTAATCCAATGTACAGTGCAATGTTTGTAAAGGACAGAATACGTGTCTGTCATGCTGCACTGAATTCTGTCACCACCAACTATATCAGCATCCATAAATTCAGAGGGTGAAGAAGCCCCTCCCCTCTCAGCATCCGGAATCAACTGCCTCCGTTCTGAAATATTCTGGCCTTTCTTTTGAAGCGGGAGTCAGTGCTGCTTATCGCATGCCCACCAGTAACTCGAGGGCCTTGGCAGAAACTGGTACCAATCTCTTGCCGACTTTCAGACCACGTTTCCATGGCAGCGGCCATGAAAGGCGCTCAGTCAGGAGCAAAAAGAATGACATTGTCAGTCGGAATGGATCAGGTTTCCCAGTTTACAAATTTCGGCACGCAAGTCCCAAATCTGTGATTAGCCTCTCTCCGACCCGGGGCCCGGTTAACCCTTTCCCCTGGCTTCGCAGGCCTGGCCCCCGACCCCCCATGTCGGCACTCAGTGCGGTTTGTTTTGGTCGTGATGAGTGCATTTTTATTGCCGCTTCTCCCTGTTTGATATGCGGCATTGTGCTGCTCAGATAATACAGGGACTGTGGGGGAAATGAAGGCCATCTTTGTCTGCCACGACTCCACACAGGAAGGGTAAGTGCATGAAAAGTTGCACCCGCTGTCCCGGCACAGACTTAACCTACCACTGCCCGGTACATTCGCCACGTCTCCTAAACTGTTAAGAGACTTTACTTAACTTGAAGAAATATGTACAGATGAGTGTCCACTCTACATCTACTGTGCTATGTGTTGTCCATGGTGAAACTGTTCTTTGCCGAAGATACTGCAGGCTACAAAAAAGCATTTGTGCACACAAATGGTATTTAGTGATAAGGTGCTGTGGAACAGAATAGGCTCTAGGGTTTTTGCGGCTATAAACAAGAATGTTGTTGTGGCCCCAAAGTGCTACACCATTAAAAAAAACTAGAATTGTGTGGCCCAGGGATGGTTGTGGCCCTAAAACAAGTGCACAGAATGTTTATGCCAGCGGCCAGCTCTGCTGTGGAATCAGACACCTGCTGCAAGGTTGCATACGAAGCAGAGAAATATACATATCAACTGCGTACTGCCAGGGACAATCAGGGTGAATCTGTTGCTACAAGTTAGTATAGGCTGGGTCCATATAATACAGAGAAATAGGGGCAGCCAATCGTGCAAAACATCCGAAGTGAGATCTGTTTGCATTTGGTTTCCCTAGCAGGCAGCCTGCTGTCTTAAAATGGGACTTGGACCTGAACAGAGCTGAGGGTAGCATTCGAGTCCTGGATATCTGAGGTAGTGTTCGAGTCCTGGATATCTGAGGTAGTGTTCGAGTCCTGGATATCTGAGGTAGTGTTCGAGTCCTGGATATCTGAGGTATTGTTCCAGTCCTGGATATCTGAGGTAGTGTTCGAGTCCTGGATATCTGAGGTAGTGTTCGAGTCCTGGATATCTGAGGTAGTGTTCCAGTCCTGGATATCTGAGGTAGTGTTCCAGTCCTGGATATCTGAGGTAGTGTTCCAGTCCTGGATATCTGAGGTAGTGTTCCAGTCCTGGATATCTGAGGTAGTGTTCCAGTCCTAGATATCTGAGGGAGCAACGACAGAGGAAGGGGAAGCCATGGCAGCTATTGAGGAGGGTGGCGACCCCCCAACCCCAATACCCCAAACTCCAGAGACAGCACAGCGAGGGAAGGGGGCTGTGGGTTTCCCATGGGCATGCTAAACATCCTTTCCCTCTTCTGCAACCACCATCATGTATGGATTTTACATACAGTAAGATAAGAATATAAGAAAATCCGATGAGTCTTGAGCCTTGAAGAGAGTGTTAAATACTATCTAGAGCAAGGGGTGTCAATATCCAAAAAGGGCTGAAGTGGCTGCAGGTTGTGGTTTAGCCCAGCACCAAGACACCTGATTCTTCTTACCAGGGTCTTGATTGAAGACCATGATTAGTTAATTAGTTGAATCAGGTGTTGGAGTGTTGGGCTAAAACAAAAACCTGCACCCACAACACCCCTGCTCTGGAGAGTATCTAGCACTGTGTCAAGTCTAGTCTTGATCTCCCCAGGGGATCCTGCTTTAACTACATGCCCTGGCAAAGCTATTCCACATTTAAACAACTCTGTGTGGACAAAATACTTCCTGATATCACTGTAAAACAATGAGTCTTGCTTACATTTAAATGCTGATATGAAATATGTGTGGTTCTTAGCAGTGAAACACACTCTCCAAACTTTGTTAATGTTCACTGAACTAGTGAGGGCTGCAGGTGTTGTGCTGTGGGCCTAGGTGTGAATAGACAATTGTCACACTGGAAAATGTACCTGCAAGCTCATCATGATGAGTTGGTTACTAGGAAACCAGCATTATATTCCAGGCTGCTATAAGCAAAAATATCCATCATCCAAAGATATCCAAAATAAATATCCCCCAAAAAAATCACATTGATTACTTGTCTAGGTATGTTAACTGTTAACTTGTGTGTTTTACTTTGAAATGTGATATGCAGACTCTTAGTTATATTATCTGTACAGAATGCAGTATTTAGATGTTCTATGTGCTGCTTTTACCCTCCTTTTTAACTCACACCCTATTGGTTCTGTGATAGGCCCTGGAAATGAAGAGCTACAGCAACTAGCATTGTGCCAAGTCATAAAACATAACTACATAAATCATAATTACTACCAAGGCTATATAATTTACATACATTATGACAAATGATTAACGTTTGCTGGCTTTGTATTGCCCTCTTCACAGTTTGTGTTGTTGTGGCCAGGCAGCAAAAATTAATGAGAAAGAAAGGATGGACTAATGCTGTACCACTCTATCATTGGGAAATGCACTTGTGTTGCCACTAATGAGTCTGGCCTCGGATAATGTCCTTTGGCCTGGATTCATTTGACATTTTTTCCTTAGCATTGTTTCGAAAATACAGGCAAGTGCTAGTTTGTTTCTTCACAGACATAGTCTGGCCAGTTCAGTAGTCACAAAACTGTAATTGTGAAGGAAATGACTAACACTTGCATTTATGTGTGAGTGACAGTTGAGAAATGTTGATTGTATCAAGGCTTTTATCCTCATATTTTCATGCATTTACGGAAATTTTAATTAACAGTAACTGAATTCACAGAGGGTGCACTGAGATACAGCACTGCTTCCTTCCTTTATTGAGAATGCGATTGCAAGGAGAGACCACATGCTCTTCACCTTTAAGATGTCAACTGTGTATTCCAGTTCTCAAGAGGCTGCCTAACAGATGAAGCTCTGAATATTTCAGCCAGGCTAAACATAATATGCATAACAGCACCTGTGAGCATAAGTGATTGAAATTCAACTTCAACTTTGACTTTGTATTCTGTACGTTCCTGTTTACGTATCTATATATCTTACACGGATCTTGCTGATCTGTCCAATGATTATACAGCTCACTTGTAAAAGAAATAGGCCCAGGGGAAATATCTTTTGATAGTATCACATACCAGCTGATTAAATAATTTTTCCTTTCCAACTGTGATTTTGGTCAATGATATCTGTGGATGTTGGTCCTGCTCAAGTGTAAAATGCCATTGGTCCACATTTTGCGAATTGATCAACCGTGAAAGTCACTGAAGCACGCGCATTCCTCAACTTAAAATATTTTGTGTAAGCAGTTTAGCCCTGCAGTTGTTAAAGTGTCCACTCACGTAATATTGGAAATATACATGTACAGTATTTCTGTGTAGCACATTGTGTTTGACAAATGAACACATTATTTGGCTCAGGTTAGAGTGGTAAGTGTTGGACATGTCTGGGTTTAGTTACTATAACCTGGCAGGAAATGGAGCCGTTTTCAGGCTCAGAGAACGGCATTTTAACGTCGAATTAAATAGTAGCTAACACAGTGAATCCCCTGCTTCCTGGCTGCATCTTGCAGGTCTGCCAGCCAGTGAAAAACGACCACAACCAGACGTAGGAGAGCTGCTCTGCATGTAAGTGGAATTGGCGGAGACGCACTGTTTGAAGGCTTGCTTTTTATTATTGCTCCTTGCCTATTTATATTTTCCTCCTCTGTCCACCTGCAAATTCAGCTAGGCGAGCCAGACCACCAACTGTGAATTTTTACAGGCTTTTTAATATTTCAGTGTCTGCGCGCTCCTTTACCACTGAAAGCCTCCAGGACCTGCATATCCTCAGCCTGCCTGCTGTATACACCCCCCACCCTCTTCTCTGTTCGTCTCTTTTCCTCTATCGCTCCTCTCTCACTCCTTCCATCTCTGTCTTTCTCTTTATCTCTTTCTCTAGCTCTCTCCATCTGGACTCTCATCGTCTCACTTTTTCTCCTCTCACTACATACCCCTTTCCTCACTCTCTCCATCCTTCTCTCCCCTCTCTGCCTCACTCTCTCTTTCTCTCTCTGTCTCACTCTCTCTTTCTCTCTCTGTCTCACTCTCTCTTTCTCTCTCTGTCTCACTCTCTCTTTCTCTCTCTGTCTCACTCTCTCTTTCTCTCTCTGTCTCACTCTCTCTTTCTCTCTCTGTCTCACTCTCTCTTTCTCTCTCTGTCTCACTCTCTCTTTCTCTCTCTGTCTCACTCTCTCTTTCTCTCTCTCTCTGCCTCACTCTTTCTCTCTCTCTCTGCCTCACTTTCTCTCTCTCTCTCTGCCTCACTTTCTTTCTCTCTCTGTCTCTCTGCCTCACTTTCTTTCTCTCTCTGTCTCTCTGCCTCACTCTCTCTCTCTGTCTCTCTGCCTCACTCTCTCTTTCTCTCTGCCTCACTCTCTCTTTCTCTTTGTCTCTCTGCCTCACTCTCTCTCTACCTCACTCTCTTTCTCTCTCTGTCTCTCTGCCTCACTCTCTCTTTCTCTCGCTGTCTCTCTGCCTTACTCTCTCTTTCTCTCTCTGTCTCTCTGCCTCACTCTCTCTCTCTCAGGTTGTCTCCCTCCAGATCTGTGCTGAACTGAAGGCCATTGCTTGGATTGTTTATTCAAAGCATTCTGAATTAGATTAAGCAGATCGCACATGGATTCACTGAGCTGTAACCACTGGAGAGCTATGTGAAACGTGTGGCTGTACTGTATGTACCCATGCAAAAATGGGTTATTGTAAGTATCCACCTCCAATCATAATAGATGCAACAAGTAGGTTTTGTAAGCCTGCCTTTTTTGTGTGGGATGCCTTTAGAACACTATTTGCTCTCCCTTCATTCTGCTGGAACATGGGTGTGACCCCTGGGCTTCATTTTCGACACCTCTATCAGACTGTAGGCCATATGGCTGACCAGTGGCTATAGCTGCATCACCCTCTCCCTACCCTCTGCTTCTGTTGTAATTACTGCATGATCACTGTCCACACTGCATACAGAGGATATCAGAGAGAGAGAGAGAGAGAGATATCAAGAGAGATGTTATCAATCAAACTAAGTCTCTGTACCTCAGAGTACCTGCTGCCTGATTCCATATAATCCTTAGCTTTGCTCCCTTCCAGCATCTAACAGCATATTTTGTCCACCATTATTATGTTATTGCAAGACATCTGAAAACATCTGGGACCTTCTCTTCTCTTTATGGCCCCTATATTTCTGGCTGTAGAGCCAAACACCTTCTTAACACCGAGAGAGAGGGAGTTTGCCCAGTCAACTGGAAAGACAATCTAATGCTTCCGGCATGCTGTTAGTCGTAGGTCTATTGCTGTTATTTCAGAAAATATCCAGACTCTCTGTGAAAAGGAACTTTGTACACTTGTAGTTTGCTTAATGAGCCCCATATTTATTTAGCTGGCCTTTCTGTGGCTCTCGTGACCCAGAATTCATGGCTGCGTGACTGGATCGGCTATGCTGGTGTGAGATCCAGCCCCACACTGCATCAAAGTTTAATATTAAACAATAGCAGTGCTGACAGCCCGTGTTTAAAATTCCTGTCTGCACGGGGGAAGCTTTTCCAGAGACAATGGCACAATCAGACAACCAAAGCACCCCGAATCTGAGTAGTCTCACCTGCGCAGTGTCTGTGGTGAGGAGTCAACCAGGTAGCTAAAATTAGACATCCTCAAGGGTCAAGAGCACTGAGTGTGTGTGTGTGTGTGTGTGTGTGTGTGTGTGTGTGTGTGTGTGTGTGTGTGTGTGTGTGTTGTTTTCCTGCTCTGTGACTCTGTGCATCAAGGGATTTACTTCCATTTTTCCATGACACCGAATGGTAGGACCCGCATATGTTTCTGAGGCTGGTAGAGAGAGGTATTGTTCCCATGCTGGAGCCTGCCTATTTTATGAGATATTGAAAGGTTCTAAAATGGGTTTTAAGTGCTCATACATTCTGAATTCTACAGAGAACATTAAGCACAGTACAGGTTACAGTAGCCTACAGGACAAAAATAAATAAACCCTACCACAGCAGAGATGGAGACAAAAGACACTGGCACTGATAAGAAATGTACAGGGCCACACCACCGTTCAATCTCATCTCGCCTGTGCGACTGTAAATGCCATCCCCCTTCCTGAGGATGTGTTAAATTAGACCACTGTCGCCTGTTGCGCCATTACTTCAGTTCCACGTCCCCACCCTCCTCTCTCTCTCTCTCCGCATGGGAGAGCCAGCGCTTATGCCTCTAGAATACTGAAGCCAGATGCATACATACACACACACACACACACACACACACGCACAGACACACATACACACACACACACACACGCACACACACACACACACACACACACACACACGCACAGACACACACACGATTGAGAGATGCTCACGATTTTACCAGCAAACTCTCAGTGAACTGGAAAAGCGTTTCGTCCTCGAGATGAAAGGCTTCACACCCACTGCCTACACACCGAGCCACCGCCGACACCTCCTCACGACGGCACATAGTGCAGGCTTGCACAGAGCACGCACGCAGGCACGCAGGCAAGCATTCACTGCCAGTTCTGTCAATGGAGCTAGCTGGTGCTAGCAGCGAGAGAACACACTGTACAGCCCTCAGAAAGCATGAGCTGAAAAACACGGCGCGCACAACGACCAGAGCCAGGATGGATGCAGAAGACTGATGTTTTTTTTTTTTTATCACATCCCGTACGGCTTGAGCCGTAGTTATCGAGGATCTCCCTGCTGATCTCTGGAGCGGCATGCGCAGCTCAGCCGGAACGCAGGACATGAAAAACGACACCGTAACGCAGGATGATAATCGTTTCCCATTTACTCATTGTGAGGAGACAAAAATAGCATGTCTGTAATGAATGCGTCCCCCCCCCCCTCCCCCTCCCTCCCTCCCTCCCCTTTGCTTCCTGAAGAGTGGGGGTACCAGTAAATCCTGTTCATCACAGCTTGATGTTGAACCTGGGATACGCTTGGAGAGCCAGCACCCCCAAAGACACATGCAACACAGTGCTCATTCGTAGAAGGGTGTCAGCCTTTGTAGAAATGTTGGTATTTACACAGACTCCACTGTTGTTTTTTGCACTACACTGCTACCTGCACTGCACCTGTATCTCCCTTCAGTGCTTTTCTCTAACATATTACTCGGCTTCAGTGAACACTGTATATATGGCATATGGTACCCTCTAACCTCTGATTATTCATTATTCAATGCAGTTTTATAATAGACAGACATGTACTTTTTTTACTTGAGTCAAGCTACGTCCAGTATTAGATCTGCAGTGGCACTGTGCAGACATTCATTGTGACAAAGCATTAAGCATTTCCCATTCAGACGTTGTTTGCGTGAGGAATAGTCCTTTTTGTCTAACAAGAAGTGCAAGATTTAGCATTCACCAAGGAAGATGGCAGCATGATCATTATGGCATTGCGAAATATAATATCACTATCGGATCACATCGAGACAAGTCTGTGCATACACTGCACAAATATGGTGAAGGGCCAGTTGAGGAATTGATCTGATTTTAAGTACCATTTTTCACATGATGATGCCTAACAAATACAACAAGCCACTGAGCCCAACACCACCGTTGAATTTTCTATATAAATGCAAATTGCAGTAATCAGCTCTAGCTTTTGTGGTATTGAAGTGTTGCACAGAACAGAGAAAGCAACAGCCAATCTGTCATTTCAAACTCAGTCACTGACCTCCCCACAAGCAGAAGCAAGTTATGAAACTGAGCAATCAATACCATCTGAAATAAAGTTCAATAACAATATTAATCACTGTCAAAAAAACAAACAATCAACAGTAACAATAACATGTTTTTTTTTTTAAAAACACTGCACTGCAGTACAGTACACAGCCAGGTGCTGATCCTCCTCAGTTTAGAAACATAACAGTACTAACCACACTGGGTAACTGATCAACTACAGCTGTCTGTCTGAATTAACCCAGCGCTAAAGAGAAAGAAATGCTATTCACAGAGAGGCTACAAGCAACAGCCTGAGTCCCCCTTGACTTACCGGCGCTAGCAGAACACAGCAGAGACAGCAACAGCACAATCACTAGCGTCAAGATCTTCACATTCATTTCTGCAGTCCCCTCTGGCTCCCCGTTAGTCACTGGCTGATATGCTATAGTGGTGTGTGTACTAGAGGGAGGGAGGGAGAGAGAGCGTGAGTGAGCGAGCGGGAGAGAGAGTGAGGGAGTGCTCCTCCTGTGTGTGTGTGTGTGTGTGTGTGTGTGTGTGTGCGCGTGTGTATGCGTGTGTGTGTGTGTGTGTACGCGTCTGAGCGCGTGTGTTTTACGCGTGTCGGCTGCGCGCGTGACTCTGTCTGCGTGTGTGTCTGTACAGTGTGTCTGTTTGTGTATTTGTCAGAAAGCGTTTGTGACAAATGTCACTCCGAGACCGAACGCACCTCTTTATCTGAGCTCTCCCACGGTGAGGTGTGCGTATGTGTGTGCTTGTGTGCGCGTGTTTGTGTGTGCGTGTGTGAGAAAAAGAGAAAGAGTGTTTTTTTTTTTCCTTTGAGAATGCAGGCGGTGCCAAGTTGAGTAGAGCCGTGAATGTGCTGGAGGCCGGCCTGCTGCAGGTTTTTGTGGATGCCGTGTGCCGTGGATATTAAACCCAGTCCGTCATGCGGCCACGGCTTATGTATCATTGCCTCTCTCTGTCATAGAAAAGGGGCCTCCCCCACATGCAGCCCCCACATGCACACCAACCCACCCACTGAAGACAGAGGCAGGAAAGGCTAAAGGAGAAAGGTGTGTGTGTGTGTGTGTGGGGGGGACTGCCGGGTGGCACACTCTTAGAAAATGGTGCTTAGGCTTATGACAATAACCAAACAGAATTGCATTCAAAAGTTTGTCTCAGTTGTCTGCAAGATCCATGAGCATTAAGTTAGCTTATTGTAGAGAAAGCCAGGAGGTAAGAACAGGAGAGCAAAAGAGATTAAATTGTGGTCTTTTTGCCATTCCCAGTTGCATGGAACTAGATTCGATCTACTACTTTCTACATCTCACATTCCCACATTGCCTGCAAAATGCATTTTGAAATTATTCAAACCCCTGTCCATTTCATTTGGAACACTTGGGCAGAAAAAGCTATAAGACTCTGGAAGTGATTGGATCTCTCTTTCTGTTTGTTTTACTGATTGAACCTTTTGTTTTGGAATTTTTATTCTTTTGATAAACAAAGCTCTCAGTTATCCAAGGCTAGGCGGTTAATTCAGTAATTTCTTATATGTTTATTGTACAATAGACAGGAAAGGGTTGAATTTCTTGAATTGAATTGTGAGAAACATGTCAACATAACCTAAAAACTATAACATGTTCTTATCTCTTGTAGCCATAAATAGCGGACATGTGAAGTTGGGTATGAAAACATTTTTGTGTTACATCTCTTGTGTTAAAACACAGTAAGACATGTTCTTACTTTACTTCCCCTGAACATTTCCCCAAACCAGCCCCTTTAGGTAGAACAAATCTGTGGACAGAACCTGCACACTGTGATTATCACAAGACAACAAGCAATCATTTCCCCCCAGCAGAATGCAAATATATTGAGTAACAGCCTAGTGAAAGATCATGGTATGATTAAAATTGGTTGATTTAGATTAATTTGGCTTTTTTTTCTTCGTGCTGGTGAATTTTAATTATGTGTCCACTTTATGAAGAAGGATTTAGAATAGCCAGATAATATTGCATTAGTTCTGAGCTGTAATGAAATTTAAATTTAAATTAGAATTAGCATTTGTCACACTTGAAGACCTTGCTCTCAAAAATAAAAGGGGCTAACAATAGGCCCACTACCAAAGTGGAGCTACCACAATGCCCCCTGAAAAATGTGTGGAAACATTCATTAGAGAACTTCCAGTTGACATGAAATTTAATTCTGTATTATTTTAACTTCTGCAGTGTAATGAGATTAGTGAACTATAACTGTTGATATTATGATACAGTTATTACTTCATAATATCATAATGCACACATTAGTCAAGTGCCCCTGACAACATAAATTTTCAGGGGCACTTGATGCATAATAAACAGTATGCAACTTTTATTTACAACTAATTTTTTCATATCATTATTTATGTTATTGGTCATAGCTCCCAAGAGCCCAATAGTGAGACCTATGATAAATCTGCTCTGTGTAAGGCTGCAAAAAAAAGGCACAGGGATCTTGCAGTGGCTTAAGTTTAGAGGCAATGCGGTTTCATTGTCTCCGCCTACCAGACCAGCCATTGCTCAGTGCCATTAAGTGTCTGGGAGCTAACATGTCTACGGCACCCACTTGAGAACCAACAAACGGTACCGGTAGCCCCTTTCCATTTTAACATCTTCCACTTGAGGCCTTCACAGCATGTGAAGTAATCCTTTCGCCTAGGGGGTGGCTGAGGTGCAATCTAAAGATGCTTATCGGTCATGCGTCCTTTTTTTAGCCGAGATATTTGCCGAAGCTCATTAAACAGACTCCGTCAATGACACGTCGCCGCTGCCTCGCTCACAATCACTTGAACAATGGTTATTCTTACAGGGCAGCTATAGGGCAGTTACATGGGGAAATAAATCCAGAGAGATTTGGGAAGTATACGCCAAAAATATGTAAGTGTCAACTTAGTGAGTTGTTACAGTACACCCAAACAGATACTTTAACTGTAGCTCAGTTTCCAGCTTACTGACCATGTCGCCAAAACAAAGTGGAAATGCATTCTAAACAACAGCAATGAACATTAATGGATCAGGGGACCCCAAGTGCCCTTTACATACAGGTATGTACATGTACTGTACATAGTAATAGCAAGCAAAATGGCAAATATTTGAAGAAGTTTTTGCACTTTATCGGGGTTTCTGTGTTTGAGAATTCTATTTGTCCTCTTTTGTTGAGAATTAATGTGCTGGGCTGACCTACTGTGCACACACAGTAGGCCCATATTTTTCAAGTCTACCCAGAATACCATATTTAGTGAATTTAGAAACTGATCGTTCCTTACCTGTGTCAAATGTGAGTTTGTTGCTTCAAAAAGCATCCCAAAGTGGCAGAGAATCTGCTCAGAGTGATTAGGAAAGTATGCTGTCCATGCTTGCCTACAATTTAGAGCCATGGATTTCACGAGTCTTTAAAATGCCAGTGGAAGGACAAGGGTATGCAAGAGGTTACTAAGTAACTAATAAAGTTCAAACATTTGCACCTTATTATTTTTAACAATCTTTTCGGGCTGTTGAATATTTATGGTCGTACAAGTGACATAACTGCACAGTTCTTCTCAGTGGGTTTGGATAAAAGCGTCTGCTAAATGAATGTAATGTAATGTTCTTCTCAGTGGGTAGTCAGGTGTTGGATTGTCTGTGCCGTGGTGACCAAATTCCTGAGGAGTCTTTGTGATGGGCACTTCACAGGAGGTGGTCTGAGTCACACAGGATGTAAGCAGTGGGCACAGGCCTCGTTTCCTCGACATCTGCCGTGACACAGGAAGTGTTTGGATGTTTACAGGAAGTTTGGAGAAAAAGAATTCCATCTATGTCTCTTTTTTGGTCATTTGTGACGACATTCACCGTCCTTTTTTTTCCGCCATTGACGATCAGGTACTTTCCTCACACAAAGTGAGGTCTTCCTGAATGGATGTTTTATTAATAAGTTGAAATATTGCCTGTCTTTATACTACCAACTGGAATGTCTGGAAAACACGTTATTTTTGTTTCCATGTGTTTCCATATTTAATTTACCAAAACCGGGGGTGAAAGAAGCAGGTGTTGTTTTAGTCCCCAACTGAAATTTTCCCTCCTATGTTTATTATTTTCTTCCAGATTTGCACTTGAAATCTGAAGTAAATGTTGAAAGCCCAAGACAATATCACCTTAACATTAACCTTGAAGCCTGAAAATGTTTAAACTCATCCCTGATTAAATGAGTGTGTAGGAATGATTAAAGGAGTACGTAGAAAGCCACTGAGCAGATGCATGCACCACCCAAGAGTACTTTACAAGATGGTAGCTTCCCATCACTCTCCAGGGAACATTTCTAATGGGGAACTTGTCGTAACACGGGAGACAAATGAAGTTCCTTTGAGGATGGCTGATAAGAAGAAATGACAGGGATTGTGATATCTTCATTTAGACTCTCTTTTTTGTACCGCTTGTGTTGGAGGTTCTTGACTGTGGGCAAGTCTGTCCTCCTCCAGGCACTCGCACCGCTTCCCATCATGCACGGCAAGAAACAGAGAGCCTGTGGATTAGCTTATCTCCCTCTAACCACAACATTATCATCATCGCTGTGATTGGATTGAGAAATGAGCTCTGCACATTTCTGCAGTCCCCTCCCCTGAGATAGAGCAGAAGTTATGACTTTTCTTTCCTTGTCACCTGGCGGCTGTGCAGAGGCCCTTCAGTATTTCATTCATACTTTTATCACAAGGTCAGCCTGAGTGTACACCGGAGCTCTTATTGTGCTATGTAGGTTAGTCCCCTTAAAGGGGGCAGCTCAAATTGTACAAACCATATCTGATTGGACAACTGAACAGACAACAGGCAGCTTCAGATCAAAGCTAACTTTCCAAAGGAGTTCTTGGATTTGTCGGCAAGCCTGGAGCATTTCGGGAATAAAAACGGGAACTTTTAAAATGCAGAGTTTTCATTCCCACCTTTTCCAAATGCAAAAAAAGAGGCTATACCTAGGCATGAATAGGCTATACCTGATCAGACTGTGGAATTATTCAGAAGGATCATGCCACATAGTAGATGTATTCATACTGCCCATCAGCCTGAGAGCTTACACACAATCCAAGCCACAGGTCACATAACTGAACTGGGCCACTGAACTGAAGCGCCTTCACAAGATGCTCCATTCAGGATTAATAACTGGGCCACAAGCGCCTTCACAAGATGCGCCATTCAGGATTAATGGACTGATCCTTTACATGACACTGATATTTATGATCATTAAAGCTGACTCCTTTTCCTATTAGTGCAGATATAGAGATATGATATGCTGATGAAGGCTGTGTAGCCGAAACACGTCCGTGACTGCTGTCATTAAATAAATTAAACTTACTGTGGCGGGTACTACGTCAGTTGACTACGCCACCTTGGGAATTTCACCCAAGGAAATAGTGGTTCGTATATAATGCACAAAGCACCAATTATTCCCTATTCAGGCACCTTCAATTGAATGAAGTGGACAGAGACGTGGATTCAATCAAAGATATAAAGTTTATTACAAAAACACAAACAAGAATACTGTAAAATAATAAAACTGGTAAAACAGTTTAAAACACTAGCCGGACATCCCAACCACTAGGGGTGCCAACTAATGCGTGCAGGCAGGGACTCGCTGCAAGGAGGGATACTCACGTGCACCGGAAGAAGCAAAATCACCACAGGCACTCGTGATGGTGAAGGTCACACGCTCACAGCAACCGTGGACTATTAAAATACAGTGCAATTAAGTGTACGGTTTGCAAATACACACACACACACACACACAGTGTAAAGAAAGTGTCCCCCTCCCGGTAACTCGCTACCGCGTCCCTCCTGCTGCTACGAGCCCAATGCACAGCTGCCAAGAAAAAGGTAAAAACAACCTCGTAGCTCCGTTGGTTTGTCAATTAAGAACAATACAGAAACCAGACGCTAACTGTAACAAAGACAATTAATAGACAGATACGGCGGAAAGCAACATAGAATGGAGGTCCAGTAACCGCAGCTCCAGTTAGCCAGCTGGACAATGGTTAACCGCCACTATATTAGGCTGCTTATTCGCCCCGGTATAGCACTGAAACGAAATTGACTCCGTTAAAATAAACATAAAACAATCGTTGCAATCATAAAAATATAGGCAAAACAGCAGCCAGCAGTCTCCTATGGAGGTCAAGACAAGCATTAGATCATACATATATTTGTACCGACTAACACGTTACCTCGGAAGCAAAGCTTTCCTACAAATACCCTTAACAATAAAAGTTTATCAGTACCTTGACTTATTTCTGACAGCTTGCCGAATTAGCCAGGCACCGCCGCTCACGCTATGGATACCTATGGAGAAGACAACGTCAGACCTAGTTCGAGTTGCAGTGAGAAGCAAGGAAGCAGTCCAAAATCCTACCTGTTCAATGACAAGGAAGTTGCACACAGGAATACGTCAAGAACCGTCACAGGTAAGGCTTCCTTGCTAACGGGAAAATGCGCTCCTTTATAGCCGATCGACTTTGATTGACTTAGCTCTGAGCGAACCGGGTAAAAGGATGGTAAAAACCTACCTAGCATGCTAGCTAGTTTCATAGCCTGGTACAACATGACCCAATTATATGAGGGTCAATTCTAGGATTTTATCAATCCTGTCACAATCTACCCCCTGGTTTTTGTATTGGCGTCCCGACGATAGACATTAACTCAATCCCAGGGCCTAAAGATGGCCGAAGTCATGCTACTGGGGCCAGGCACCTGAGAGTTCATAGTCCCTCTTACCCTTCCCACAGTCGTCTCTGGTAAATGATGGACATTGGGATGACAGCCCGCTGTGGTACGAGTGGTTCTTCGCAGCACTACACCACTTGGGCCTGGACCATCCTGGGGAGAGGCTGGCAAAACACCCGGTAAAACCCCAGTTGGTAGCGGAGTCGGTACCTCTAAGGGAACTGGTGTTTCCCCAACAATCCAGAGATCACCACCCTCCCGGTCCTCTTCAGTTGCAGAGGCATCTGCAGGTTGGACACCTTGATCCTCATTGCTACAGTCAGTAGGAGAAAGGGCAGGACAAAGATTCTCTGGTACCATTTTTAACATAGTTCGATGCACATGCTTTACCTGTTCTAGGTTGCTGAGTGGAGCTATGGTGTACACCGGACCACCACCCTCTGGTGCCGTCAGAACTCTGTAGGCAGTGGGACTCCAATGGTCATGGATCTTGTTCCGTCCCCGGATGCCATATGCTCTTCGGTAGACAAGCTGACCTTCCTTCATCTCCCCGCCCGTGGCCCTTTGGTCATGTCGTGTTTTTCTGCGGTGGGCAGCAGCCATTAACCTTTCTTTTGCCCCCTCATAGGCTACCTCAAGACGGCGCTGATGCTCCAGGATCCAGTCAACAACACCCCCCGGCGTGGGCTCTTCTACTCTTCCCAACAGGAAGTCGATCGGCAGCTGGGGTTCCTGCCCAAACATCAAAAAGAATGGGGACTCGCCCGTCACTTGGTGAATGGTAGTGTTGTAGGCAAAGGTGACATGTGGAAGATACTCTGTCCATTCCCTCTTCTTGGATGGCGGAAGGGTGCGCAGCAAGTCATGCAAAGTGCGGTTAAAGCGCTCACACTGGCCATTGCCTTGCGGGTGATACGGTGTCGTTCGAGACTTGTGGATGCCATAAAGACTGCACAATTGCTGTACAAGTGCACTCTCGAAACTACGACCTTGGTCCGAATGAATCCGAGCAGGTACCCCAAATTTATAAAACCATTCCTGCACCAGCACTCTTGCCACTGTGGAGGCACGCTGATCCCTGGTAGGAATGGCCTGGGTGTATTTTGAAAACACATCAGTCATTATTAAAACATGTTCCCTACCATCTCTTGCCGGCTCTAAGAAGGTAAAATCAATAGCTAAAATTTGATTTGGCTGGGAGGCTAGGAGATGGCCCATGAATGTTCTGACCTGTGGATGAGTGACCTTAGCCAGAGTACACCGTTCACAGCCCTGACACCATATTTTGATGTCCTGGTTCATCCCTGGCCAATAGCACCTCTGGCGCACCAACTCGGTAGTACGCTCCACCCCCTGGTGCCCATGATCATCATGGAGTTGGGTGAGTACCTGTCTCCTCAGGGCCTCTGGCAGAATTAATTGGAAGACCTCTGTTCCTCCATCTGGGCGGAGCATGCGTCGGTACAAGGGCCCATTCTGTTCCACGACCCGGTCCCATTGGCGTAAGAGCTCCCGCACCGGCTTCGAGAGTGCCTGTCGTTCACTTGGGTCAGGGGCCTGTCCTCTTCTCCAGAACCTAAGGAAGGCACTAATCATAGGGTCAGCCTCCTGCAATGCCAGTAAATCAGAAGCTGACTGGTAAGGTAAAGCAGAAATGACAGCTTGAGTTACTTCCCTCGTCCCCTCAATACTACGTTCCTGTAATAAATCCTCGGGTAGTGGTGTTCCTGGGACCATATTCTCAAGGTCATTGGGCACATACTGCCTTGACAAAGAATCAGCATTTCCATTGGAGCGGCCAGGGCGGTATTGGATTTTAAAATCAAAAGCCGCCAGTTGAGCAGCCCAGCGCTGCTCTGTCGCTCCCAACTTCGCAGTGGTGAGGTGGCTCAGTGGATTATTATCCGTATACACGATGCATTTCTGCCCCAGTAAGTACTCGCGGAACTTCTCAGTCATTGCCCATTTAAGTGTCAAGAACTCTAACTTCATCGAGCTATAATTGGACATGTTCCTTTCAGTTGGTCGAAGACCCCGGCTGGCATAGGCTATAGGCCTGATCTTCCCATCCTGTTCTTGGGACAGAACTGCACCTAGCCCACTATGACTGGCATCAATTTCCAATATGAATGGTAAGGTGAAGTCAGCATATGCCAATATTGGTGCGGTTACTAACCTAGTCTTCAGGTCTTGAAAGCCTCTCTCACATTCCTCTGTCCAGGCATCCAGCAGATTTCTCCCAGAGCTCTTCCTTTTTGTCCCTGCCAGCTCAGCCACCAGGTGATGCAGAGGAGCAGCGAGTTGTGCGAAGCCAGCCACGAACCGCCTGTAATAACTGGCGAACCCCAAAAACGACCTCAGCTCAGACACGTGGGTTGGACGTGCCCAATTGGAGACAGCTGCGATTTTTCCTGGATCTGTAGAGACACCTGAACTGGAAATGACGTGCCCCAGGTAATTTACTTCCCGTTGTAAAAAACAGCATTTTCCCAACTTTGCCTTAAGACCTTCTTTTTGCAGGCGCCCCAACACCATTGCGAGACGTTCAATCTGCTCATCTACGGTGGCTGAAAATACTACGACGTCGTCAAGGTACAGCAGTAAGGACTGGAAGCGCTGATCTCCGAACAGCCGTTCCATCAGTCTCTGAAAGGTACTAGGGGCATTGCAAAGCCCAAAGGGCATCCTATTGAACTCAAATAGGCCAAATGGGGTACAAAAGGCAGTTTTGGACTTGTCCTGTTCAGCCATGGGGACTTGGTTGTATCCACTGGCTAAGTCCATTGTGGAGAACCAGCGGGCACCGGACAGGGCATCAAGCGATTCTTCGATCCTGGGAAGTGGGAAGGCATCTTTACGAGTCTTTGCATTAAGCTGCCTATAGTCGACACACATACGTAGGCTGCCATCTTTCTTTTTCACCAGGACAATGGGTGAGGCATAGGGACTACTACTTTCCCTGATAACTTGGCTGTCCAGTAGCTGACGTATGTGGGCTTTTACGGCCTCATACTCTGAGGGGGGGATACGCCTATACCTCTGACGGACAGGAGTCTCATCAAGTAGTGGAACCTCATGAGAGATTAGCTTTGTACAACCTAAGTCACCTTCATGTGCAGAGAACACAGAGCTATACTGATGTAGAAGCGACCGTACTTTACACTGATCTGATTCAGAGAGGGCCGACAAATCAGTAGAATTAATGGCATCGGACACCGGGTCAGCTACCATCATGTGGGAAGATACAGTAGCTGTAACACTGCAGGCTTCCCCAGGAATTTCTTCTACACCTGGGGGCAAACTCACAATGTGTGCCTGACTTAAGGTACCAATCCTCATGCGTGGATATAAGGAAGCCTCAGTAACACCTACATTCACCACTGGAATATACGCCGTACCGTTGTACACCTTAACCATGGCGGGGGATACTAGAAGCCCAGCCGGCAACACTACATCGTTGGCTAGGGGTTCAAATAAGACAGGACGAGGGGAGTCAAAATAATGTTGAGAACATGTAGCAGCCACAAACCTCATGGTGCCCCCTTGGATACGTATTACCTTCCCCCCTCTAACCTTCACCATTCCAGCTCTGTCTGGTTCAGACTCTGTGAAAGTTTGGTGGCAGTGCTGTAACGCCTGTTGCCACAGGTTACCCGCTTGCGTTACAACAGGGAGGTCAAAAAGGGCCGAGCCATGTTGACCAAACAGCTCATCGTAACAGTGTCGCACAACATTCATTCCTAGAACACCAGGGACTGCCTGTTTGTGTTGGGAACCAGGGGGATCTTTTACAATCAGCACCCCTCGCCCTGGGATTACCTTACCTAACACCCCGATGTCGAGTTCCAAATACCCAATATAGGGGATGTCCAGTCCATTAGCTGCCCGAAGCTGTAACCATTGGCAGGTCTGGAGTTTCTCATTGCCCCAGGGTTTAAAGCTCTGTAAAAAGAAACTTTCCGTGATAGTTGAAACCATAGACCCAGTATCTAATAGACAAGGAACTTCCACTCCCCCAATTCTAACTGTTACATGTGGACATGGACTTAGTAATTTGGAAATGACATTGGAGCTCACCGGTGTAGTGGAGCTGGAGCCAGAAACCCCCCCTTCTGAAATGTGGCTCTTCATGACAGAGGGTATCAGTTTCCCGACGGCTGGCTGGTGGGAACAGCACCTGGGTGTGGAAGCTGTTGATACTGCGGTGCCTGTGAAACTACACGCTCACCGTCACAGTTTCGTGCAAAATGCCCTGGTTTCTCACACCTACGACAAATTATTGGCCCATTACGGTTATACTGGCGCTGCTTGCTAGGGTTCTGCAACAGCATCACCGTCTGAGAGAGCTGATCAAGTTGTTCTTGTTGCCGTTTCATCAGGCCTTTTAATTCCGCTATTGCTGGGTCATGTTGACTGCTGGACACAACCTCGGACCTCCCCTGGACCTGGTATTGACTACCACAAGGAAGAGAGCAACTCCTAACCCTTGCATCACTGGGCCTACCTTCCTGTTCCCACCGGATGGCCTCACCCCGGACATCTAATAAGGTGTACTCTGGATGGCGGCGAACCAACTGCTTTAATTCCCTGCGGAGCATACTGTCATTAACATATTCCGTAAATTGATCCCGTAATAAAATGTCAGCATTTGGCATGGCATTTGGAGCACTTGTCACTACTCTTTCCATAAGGGAAAACAGGGCATGCGAGTACTCCTGTAGTGACTCACCCTCCAACTGTTTCCTAGAAAAGAACTGCTCCTGCAATGCAACATACGACTGAGAACACCCATAAAGCTCTTGTAAAATTGTAAAAATTCTATTAGGGTTCTCCTTATCCACTCTAGGCCGAAATTTAATTTCCTCCCTGGCCTCCCCTTCAAGGTGATCATATAAAAAATATGCCTGATCAATGGTTGACAACTGCCTAGCCCGCATGCACGACTGAGCCTCCTCCATCCATTCCACTATACCAATGCCCCTCCTACCCCTAAACATAGGACATTTCCGTTCTCTAGGAACATACAACAAACGTTCAAGGATAGGGGTATTACCATCAGTGTGTACGGCCCTGGTACTGGTAGAGGAAGTTGTCTCGCGAGGACTCGGTGAGGCCCTAAGTTGAACCTGGGCTTCTACACGTTCCTGCAGCAAACGTTCATTGTCAGCCCGTAGCTGCATCACCATCTCTCTCAATTCCTGCAATTCACTTTCCATGGTTACACAATAAATTCAACAGGAAAACAAAAAAATGGATGATAAAGTTCAGTGTCTTTGGAGAAACTCCCAGGTGTTGAGGAATGTCCCCAGGTCCACGCTGTGCCAGCTGCTGTTTTGCCTTACAATATTATTTTTTTGTTAATCATACAACTACATTTACACACTCTCACAACTGGAATGAAAAATAAATTAAAAAGATGGAATGCACGTCTCTGCTTTTATAGATCCTGCCGACTACGCCAAAATGTGGCGGGTACTACGTCAGTTGACTACGCCACCTTGGGAATTTCACCCAAGGAAATAGTGGTTCGTATATAATGCACAAAGCACCAATTATTCCCTATTCAGGCACCTTCAATTGAATGAAGTGGACAGAGACGTGGATTCAATCAAAGATATAAAGTTTATTACAAAAACACAAACAAGAATACTGTAAAATAATAAAACTGGTAAAACAGTTTAAAACACTAGCCGGACATCCCAACCACTAGGGGTGCCAACTAATGCGTGCAGGCAGGGACTCGCTGCAAGGAGGGATACTCACGTGCACCGGAAGAAGCAAAATCACCACAGGCACTCGTGATGGTGAAGGTCACACGCTCACAGCAACCGTGGACTATTAAAATACAGTGCAATTAAGTGTACGGTTTGCAAATACACACACACACACACACACAGTGTAAAGAAAGTGTCCCCCTCCCGGTAACTCGCTACCGCGTCCCTCCTGCTGCTACGAGCCCAATGCACAGCTGCCAAGAAAAAGGTAAAAACAACCTCGTAGCTCCGTTGGTTTGTCAATTAAGAACAATACAGAAACCAGACGCTAACTGTAACAAAGACAATTAATAGACAGATACGGCGGAAAGCAACATAGAATGGAGGTCCAGTAACCGCAGCTCCAGTTAGCCAGCTGGACAATGGTTAACCGCCACTATATTAGGCTGCTTATTCGCCCCGGTATAGCACTGAAACGAAATTGACTCCGTTAAAATAAACATAAAACAATCGTTGCAATCATAAAAATATAGGCAAAACAGCAGCCAGCAGTCTCCTATGGAGGTCAAGACAAGCATTAGATCATACATATATTTGTACCGACTAACACGTTACCTCGGAAGCAAAGCTTTCCTACAAATACCCTTAACAATAAAAGTTTATCAGTACCTTGACTTATTTCTGACAGCTTGCCGAATTAGCCAGGCACCGCCGCTCACGCTATGGATACCTATGGAGAAGACAACGTCAGACCTAGTTCGAGTTGCAGTGAGAAGCAAGGAAGCAGTCCAAAATCCTACCTGTTCAATGACAAGGAAGTTGCACACAGGAATACGTCAAGAACCGTCACAGGTAAGGCTTCCTTGCTAACGGGAAAATGCGCTCCTTTATAGCCGATCGACTTTGATTGACTTAGCTCTGAGCGAACCGGGTAAAAGGATGGTAAAAACCTACCTAGCATGCTAGCTAGTTTCATAGCCTGGTACAACATGACCCAATTATATGAGGGTCAATTCTAGGATTTTATCAATCCTGTCACATTACATTGGAGAGTGCTGGCCGTTTTCTTTTCTTATATAGATATAATATCACATCTTGAAAACATGACAATTTAACCTTGTTTTGAGTACACCCTGCTACCACATTTAAAACCAGCCCTTTAAGCTGCCTTGGTCCAGTCATTATCATCATTGAACATTTGCCTCAGTGCTGCGTGCACCAGTCGTCTCTATTGTCAAGGCTATAGACTTTCAGCTAGGAGAGCATTACCTATGTCTCAGATTTGGAGAATGACAGCTTACAGTAGCTACCATGCCAGGAGCAGATTTATCAAACTAAATGGAATTCATGTCAAGATCTCAGCTCCATTAATCATAAGAGAGTGCTTCAGTCAGGTAACCTCTACATGTACCTGCTGATAGTGCGTGGGATAAAGGATACATTGTGTGTTGGGAGCACAAGGTCCATCGGCATATTATCTAGATTTCCCACAGCTTAGCAACCTTTTGTGTGAGTTGAATTCTTAATGTTTGAGACTTTAAAACGTAAGTATTTGTAGAACATATCAGAATGTTTTTTTTTCCCCTTTCTTTTTCTGGTTGCTTGTTCCTGTAGTGTCATACAATAAAGATACTATCAAAACCCCTGGAGAATACATCGTAAAAACAAACCATTTCATTTTTCATGCCCTCACAAGCCATTCAGACATGAGATTCTCCTTGGATGTCTAAAAACAACAAACAAAGGCGAAGCTTTGAATTCCTCGACCACTATCCTCCAACCAGACACAAACGCCAGTGGGTGATATGAGTCTTATGCTTTACGTCACCTGTGTCTTTTAGTGGCTGTGGTGAATATGCAGTCGACATGGGTCTATAGCTGTGGAATTTATGCAGATTTTAAATACAGGCTCTCTACAGCTTTACTGTGCATGCATATGATGCGTGTGCCTCTTGATCCAGCCATCTTTTCTTACACTTGAACTTCAAAATGCCAGTTTCTCCCTCAGTCCTGCTACCGCAGCTGCTGACGATCTCCCTAATCTTTGTTTTTGTACCCCCCTCTTTTCTCTTTTTGGGGTCTCTTAATGAGACTGTGCTGTTTATCAGAAGTTCCTCTATAGAAGGCAGGAGATCAAAGGAAGTCAAAACAAGATCATAGCATAGTCTAAATGTGGTGTCCAACGTAGTGGCTTGTTTTCAATATTTTTTGTCCTTATCATTGCTTCAGATCGCTTCACTCGTTCGCACATAGATAGCTTGTACACGGCCCGCTGGTTTCGTGTGGATCCGACTGTGAGCATTGTGTGCTGGGGGTGATGGGGTGTACAGGGGCAGAGCATGCTGCAGCTTGGTGTCTTTGCCACATTCTGTGATAGCTAGGGTGATATCACCTGACAGATGCGAGATAAAACAATGTTTTTCTCTGAGACTAAAGGTGGGTTCTGCAGACAGGTTATATATTTCAGCTTAACGGAGCTTTGGATGCATGCCGTACACAGATCACTCAACCATGTTTGTTTAACTTTTCAAAATTACTTTCTTCCTCTTCACAAATTTATAGTTATTGGAGGTTGAGAAAGTTTGAGGGAAATTAATTGGCCATTCTAACTACTGCCCCGGCCCAGACGGGCTCAGATACAAATTTAGCTTTGCGAAAAGATCATTTTCGGTCCTCCAATCTGGCATTGTAATGCCATTTCAAGCACCTCATAGACTTTGCAGTGAACTATGGGGGTAACAAAAACACGAACAACTGTGTACACATTCAAGATGCATTTTTGAAAGATTCACATTGACACATAAGTCACTCACATACATATTTATATATGATTGATTTTGAAATCACAAAGATAATAATCATGAAGATACTGTACAGTAATTTATCTTAGTTTTCCTACAGAGCAGGATAACACTGCATGTATTGCCCTCTGGGGTTTGGAATATTTTCTGCAGGTAGTAAAAAATTGTATTTTTTATTTTTAGGTATATTTCCTCTTTAAAAAAAATATTGTCAGTTGATGTGACCCATTTAAAATGAGCTTTATTTTGGTCCTCATTAATCAGTAAGTACTGACACAAACTATGATACTTTCTTGGTAAAAGTTCTGTGATTTTGCTGAAGGGATTAATTTATGCTGATGTAATCCAGACAAGTAAATGGGGGAAAGAATTACAAAGAGTGTGTTGTCTTGATCACTTGTTGTTTCTGTCCTGTTTGCTGACAGTGAAAATAGATCAATATCATGGTGTATTCACATCACTGCACTCACACATAGCTACATTTATCACCACATGTACTCCACATGTACAAAAGCTTTTTTTCGACTGTGTATTCTTGTTTGATCACAAAGTAATGCAAACAGAATATTGTGCTGATTCAGGCATCGCACGAGCAAAGTACAAACACTAAGATTGTGGGAACTGGGATTTATTCTTCTTAGCACTAAAATCCAAGGGTGTGCAGTATATGCCCTCTAAAAAATAACTGAAGTCTTTCAATTCTGTATTCTTTGACACTTACCTGGCTATGAAACATGGGTTTGATGTGCTATCACTCACTGCTTTGTTACTTTTATTTAGAAAGTTAGTGTAATAAAACAACCCACAACTTTCGTAAATGTTAAGGAGTGTACCGCAGGCCTTCATTTCGTACATAAGTAAGTACTACCTACTGTTGAAAGAGAAAATATTAATTCCAAAAACAGTTTAGTTTAGCTTTCCCCTTCAGTCCTTATTTCAATGATTTGGGATAGTTTCTTTATACAAGAACACAGAACACAGTGTTCATGAAATAGACACCAAAAGCTTTTCTCATGTAATTTTGTATTGTCTTAATTTTTTTTACTTTCTTTCGCCCCTCCCCTGAAAACAAGTAACCTATCCTTCACATTTAAAGTATCTTCAAAGCGATAAAAACAAGTTACACATTTCACACCACTGACCTAATAAAGCAGTCTTTTCCCACTGTTAACTAATTACAGTAGCCTATTAATGAATAAGTTAGGTGATGCACCCATGCTTAACATGGCATAAATGTGCACTATTGCAGAGCTTGGCTTTGGCAGTGGGCAGGTAGGGGTTAAACAAGGTCGAGACCCTAGAGTAAAGTATCAAGAGAAGAAAAGAAAGGAGAGAGAAACAGTAAAGGGAAAATTAACAGTTAACAGTTAACTGTTAACTAATTACAGTAGCCTATTAATGAATAAGTTAGGTGATGCACCCATGTTTAACATGGCATAAATGTGCACTATTGCAGAGCTTGGCTTTGGCAGTGGGCAGGTAGGGGTTAAACAAGGTCGAGACCCTAGAGTAAAGTATCAAGAGAAGAAAAGAAAGGAGAGAGAAACAGTAAAGGGAAAATTAAGCCGGCGAAGGATGTGTTGTCTTTTGTGAGTTTGGCAGGTTGGCGGCGCTTGATAAATGGACTTCCCTGGCGAAAGCCTTTCCCCTCACACAGTAAGCCTGTCCCCCTCTTTAGTAACATAGCAACTAGCCCCTTGTTGGCAGGAATGGGATTTTGTGTCTATTCCATCCGTACACATATCTTTAAATGTGAAGGTCATGTGCTCTTGAAAGTGAACCATTTAAAAAATTTTCTTGTTCTGCTGATTTTTGTCTCCAGGTTAGCTGGGCGCTGATTTCACTGTGTGGCATCCCTTGTCACCACAATGCAGCTTCCACCTCTCTTTCTCTGCCCAACACCTCCACTATAGCCCTGCTACTGTAAGTGTGCAGAACTGTAATTACACGTGTTGTAATGTAACAACCTACATTACACATTTTTTATTTATCAATAAGTCTACCAAACAATGCCTTTGATGGTTTCCAGAATACATGAAGAGATACCTATCATCTAAAACAAAGTGCATGTAAAGTTTTGGTGAAAGTTTCATGACAAGAATTCAAATCTTGTTTAAAATGACCTTTCTCACACTTGCAAAGGTCGGTGCTGTCCGATTTTATCCCTGGGAATAAAAAGATGAATGTCTCTGGAAGGAAAAATAGAAAATTATACCTTCAAAAGGAATATACATACATACAAGACGATGATCAGAAAAGAAAAAAAGAAAGAAAAAAAGACTTGATGAATACAGGTAAAAATATGAATGGCTGAAGATTTGATTTAAGAGCCCAGGTTGAGTTAAGTGAACACTCATATGGAACATTCATGCTTTTATAATACTTTCCCTTCTGCAGTAAAATAAGGTCTGATAGGAGACCTGGGACACACCTTGCAGGTATCAGAATGAAACGGATGGTCTCTCTCTCTCTCTCTCTCTCTCTCTCTCTCTCTCTTTCTCGTGTATGTATGCACAGTGTTAACCCTGTGCTTCGCGAGCAGTGGCCCACGTTCCCCTCCCCGGGAGCCATACCATGGATCCGGCCCGTCTGTCATCCAGAGTCCGTCTGGAATCAGGGTTCATCAGAACGCAGAGGTCACATCACATTCCATCTGCAAATGTACCCCTTAACCTGCTGGCTCAATGCCACGCCATCCTGTGATCTTTAAATTTGGTGGGGGAAGAGCAGGAGTAAGAATTCCAATAAACTAGTGTACTTGCACTTATTTAATACTTATTTTTATACTTGAAACTTAAAATAGCAAGGCCTTGATAGCATGAATGAGTCAAAAACATTATGTTTCTGAGGATGGCTATCGGGTAGGTTTTTCTACCTTGTGTGTGTGATTAGGATTCGAATAAGGAGGATTTAGGCTTTGCCTCATGGACTCGTCTCCCCACCACCCCAAGCTATCGACAGGAGGGTCTGACCCAGACGCGGGGGTGGGGACTGGGGGTGTGAGAACATTAAGGCATTGCCCAGCCTGGCACACTCACCAGTACACACACAGCTGTGGGTCCAGAGAAAAGGGGTCACACTTTGTGAGGTCCAACATGGAAACACATTTCCTTCTGTGATTATCGCTGTGACCGCTGCCAAAACAACTGGCATCTCAGCACAGAAAGTGTCTCACTGATATATTTGTCTTTTTCCCTCAATGACTTTCTCTAACAACAACAATACACTTTCTGCTTTTCTCTATAATACCAGGTTTTCATTTATTAAACTATCAAGGACAGTGGACAGTTAAAAAGAGCAATCACGAATGCCAGAAGATCCAGTAGCCTGAGTCCAGCTGCAGCCTGACTGTACTATTTTATTTAATTAGACCTTTGTAATTAAGTAACAAAATAAAATGTGAAAAAATAAAATGGTAATAAAATAGTCACTATAATAAAATGAATTTATAGAAACACTGTAATTTGTCATTAAACTGACATTTATTAAAAATGGAATTAAACGAAACTGCCCCAATAGCAAATATATTTATAGGTTTAAAGTAATTAGCATATTTTTATATGTCGATAAGAGATGTATAAATGGTTGCACAATTTTCACATGCTTTTAATTAGCAATAAAAACTCTCTGTCAAAGTCGATTCTGATATTACCTGAGAGGGAGCTGTGGAATGGTGTTCCCGTACAGACAGGTCAGTTTGAACAGGATCAGTGCTCTGCAGTGATGCAATGCAGGTACGTGCTCTGCTGCTCTTTTTAATCTAGTCGTATTACCTGCAATGAGTTTAATGAACACCTGTAGGTAAGGAAGGTAGCCTTAGAGTCTTGAAAATAATCTGGTAAAACAGTTTACCAGATTACACTGCTAGCTAGATTGTCATCATCCTAGGCATAATCACCACATGGAAATACACCTTAAAAAGTGATACATTATTACTGATGGATCTGAAAGAGGACATATTAAATCCATAAATAATATTCTTTGATGGAAAATTCCAACCACCTTCACATGTTTTTAGGAACATACAAATGGCTTATATAGGGTAACTTTCCCTGAGCAAATAAAATGCTTTTCAGTCGTTTTCAGCTGTTTTCACACCAAGTCTCATATAGCTGTAGTTTTATTGTGATGCAGTGGTTTGCTTGCTTGTTTAGCATAAAAAAATGTGATTGGACACTTGCTGCACGTGCTGATTCGCCATAGAGCTGCTGACTGAATGTCCAATGAAACATTTAGTTTTGCTGCGGTTTCCATTTTCTAAATTGTCTAATTTTTCTGGACACAGAACATCGCACTTCATGAATGCTAAACCAGACATGCAACTATTTGGCTTCAGATTTCACGTCACTTTCCAGAAATGGCAGGTTCCAGGATAGTTTCAACGGGATTGTTATTAAAGTTTTGTACTATAAACATACAAATATTTTTACTTTATTTTTACAGCAATAATCATGCATTGCACTGAAAAAACATCTGATATGGACAAATCAGAATGTATTACTAGATTACTACAAGTGAAAAATTTTAAATTGTATTTTTATTTCAGAAATATTTTAAACAATGTGTTGAGTCAGAATATCAGCAGAGGTATCTATAAAAACACTTATAAAAACTTATTATTTTGCTATTTAAATTGATGTCAACTACATGTATTTTACAGAAAAACAAAAACAAGGTGCACACTGTACTTATAGTATTAGAACCTTGCAGTATTAGTGTTAAAATCCAATGAGGCAATATCGGTTTATATTAATCCACAGCTTGGAAGCAAAGGATGCAGGGATTTTTTAAAGGCCAATTATCTGTGTTACAGTACATTAGTCATTGGTTTTCCAATATTTGTGCATTAATGTTCTGATAGTTACTGTTTTAGCTTCTGAAAGCAATTATGATGTTACGTACAGTATGTAAGACATCTTTCAGCATGCATAGAACTATTTTTTCATGGAAACTTCCAGTTTCAAGTTTCTCTTTACTATATCTCTACGGATAACAGCCCTTTATAGAGGAAATCCACCTCCACAATTATACAAAAGTATGCTCTTAAAGTAACACCTTAACACAGCCTGGAAAAGACAATTAACAACAAAACAATGAACCAGTTAACCAGGTTACCAGACAACTTGGACTGTTTCAGTTCATCCAATGCTCTGCCCTCCCAGATGCTCTCAATTGGAGTCAGTCCAAGTTAACAATAACAGGCTTTCATTATTTGTTAGTGCTCTACGATACACTGGCAGGTTAGAGGTCCATTGCTGATGGTACCTGGATGGTTAATGTGCTTCTGGTGGGTCACAGTGAAAAAATGGATTGTGATACTAACGTATGTATTCACAAATGCACAAGTTGTTGATGTAAAGAGTAAATCTCTGAAAAGACTTTAACCTAAATGTTTCTCTGTGCCACCCACTGTTCCTCAGGCTTCCCTTACTGCAGTTATCTTGACATTTGCACTTTTTTTTCCTAAAAATATATTGCCTCTTGCCTTGACAGCAGTCAGCTTTTTTTTTAAATGCCATCAAAAGGATTTTCACCTAAGAAACTTTTTAATAATATTTTTTATAATCCCATCCTAGAAGCGCCATCGTCGTCATCGTCCTCGGTTTCCATGGTGACTTTGCAAAGTTGTCCCATCATTATGAAGTTTAAGAGGCAAAAAGGTTTCTGAGTATTTTCCTGTGGGTTTTTTTTTTAATATTTGACATTTCAGCAGTTGCATACACAGAAATATTCCATAATTGATATTGCTACTGAGAAAGGCGGTGATTTCATTAAGAGAGAGTAACAGTAACCTTTGTAATCTCTCTGCATGGTACCCAAGGAAAAAATGTAACAATCGCTGCATATGAAAGTCCCAGGGTTTACATAATATAATAATGTGACAATCTTCCAACTTTAACTGAAGCCAACTCTATTTAGCATTGAAATACAAATTATGCACATGCCTCCACATCACTAGCTGTACAGTTACTTTATTTGATCTAAGAACAATCTGGTTAAAATTAGACACAATTACAGTTGGACCTTTACTTTGGACAGACTGAATCCAACACCTATCCTTTCTTCTGTATTATAACAGATAAAATGGTCTCAGCAATTCAAAGGTCACATTTGTAATTAGATGGAAGAAATGAAATTGGATTTATGCAGTGCTTTCTCTGCTCCGGATTATTAATTATGATTGAATTGTAAATGTTTACTTGCTTCCTACAAAAATATCATTCTTGATATTATTTTTGTAAGAATTCAAGAGCTATGACTGAACTCAACATTTTCTGTCCTTCTTTGATGTCATTGAAGTAGAATTAATATGAAAGCAAGTCCTGTAATCGCTGCTCATCTTATCAAATGGCCTTTATTTGAACAGCGCAGAGATGTTTGTTTTTTTTAAAACCCTGAGCATTAAGAGATTAGTTCTGGCTTTGCAGTAGGCTAATGATATGACGTCCTCACCATAAAACCCATTGTTATAGATTTATGTTAAACCAAGACATGACATTATGACTTGGTGAATCTTGTCGTACTGCCAAGAGAAGATCTCTGTGTTGTTGAACTAGAAGCACCATGCATTCCCTCGCAGGCAAAATAACTTTGCGTCCGCCATCTGTGTGCTATTTAGATCGGTCCCAACAGCCACGGCTGCTTAATTCAAAAGCTGTCAGGGAGCATCATTAGGTGCTACCGTTCTGAAGGTTTAGATTTCATTAACCACAGGAAGGCCCATGTTGCCCCCAGGATTAATGTCAAGATACGTGGTTCAGTGCAGCAGCAATGGACTGCATTAGTATGACTTTGCTGACCCTTCTTGTTTAAATCTCACTTGACTCATTAAAGATTATGTAGGCCAAGGGGAACCCTTTAAATAGCAAGTAAATTATGGGCACTTGTACCCCTTAATACACAGCTAGCCCCAGCTCCCACCTCTCATTTATTGGTAAGCAGAAGGTTAAAACCGACACAACAAGAAAGCAAATATTTAACATGCGATCGCATGGTAACTGCTTGTTTTCACTGTTCTATAACTGCCAATCAGCCCTAAACTCAGATAGGATAGCGTGGTTTGCAGCCAGGGCATGTCATGAGACAACATTTTCCACTGCCCAAGGAGCCGCAATGAGCTGATTCGCTGCCGCAAGACACAGAGGATCGACTCCCATTAAGCTTTCCATTTCACTGTGGGGGAGAGAGAGGCCCTTCAATGGGGGCAATCACATCATCGGTTTCCCTGTGATGATTAGGGAGAGGAGGGGAAAATACATGGGTGGGCTGATCAGGGCCTGGTGCTGTGATGCGGAGGAGGCGACGGATAAGACAAGTCAGGGACTGGTTCCCAAAAAGAGTTCCTCTGTTGGGTTACGTGTGTGACTGTGACTGTGTGTGTGTGTGTGTGTGTGTGTGTGTGTGTGTGTGTGTGTGTGTGTGTGTGTGTGTGTGTGTGTGTGTGTGTGTGTGTGTGTGTGTGTGTGTGTGTGTGTGTGTGTGTGTGTGTGTGTGTGTGGGGAGGTGGGGGGAGGTGTGTGTGTGTGTGTGTGTGTGTGGGGAGGTGTGTGTGTGTGTGTGTGTGTGTGTGTGTGTGTGTGGGGAGGTGTGTGTGTGTGTGTGTGTGTGTGTGTGTGTGTGTGTGTGTGTGTGTGGGGAGGTGGGGGGGGGGGGGTATCATTCATGAGATCCCTTAAATAATTAGGCTGGAATCTGGCAGCTGCAGTGATGGAACACATTCTTGCTTCTTAATAACTGGCCCAAATTAGCTATCAGCGTCTTCATCTGCTGGCCCGCTTCGTCAAAGTGACGTTTTCCAAAGCCAGAAGCTCTCAATTAGACTCCCAACTTTGCGTGTGTGGTGTGGGTATGACTTTTCTTTTTAACGAAAGCCGGGGAGCGTCTGTGTTTTATCATCCTGGCACTCATGTTGCCGTGTCACACACTGTCCATCTCACACCCCGAACGTACTGCACGGTGTCGGGAAAAATCCACGTCTTTAAGCTTCAAAGAGGGCGAAATGGTGGGCTGTCTGAATCTCATGATATATAGTTGTGCTGTCCAATCAACCAGAATGGTTGGGGCGTAATTTCATGAGTGTTCAAAAGAGAGCCGGAGCCATAGTGTGTGCCTCAGTTTTTGATTTTGCCCCATAATAAACTTTACAATAAGAAAAAGCTCAAAAGGATATGGATTTTTCTATTTAAAAAAAAATCTTTTCAAGCAAAACACCACTTTTGATCTTTGTTTGAACCTGTTAACTGATTGGCCTCATGTGAACAGGGTGCAGAGCTTCACACAATAGCACTGGAGACGGCCTTACCACCAGGCTGGCAGAGAATCCATTTTTTCAATTAACACTTTTTGGGCTTTAATTCCGAGTCCCCGAGGGGTTCCTAAATAGTCTGATAATCCTCAAAGGAAAAGAAGCTTCACCATTTAATTCCTGTTATTTGTAATGGGCTGGTTTATTCAACACTCCAAATGTCTGAAAAATGTTTGGAAAGCTCCTTGTGTTTTTATTGCAGCACCAGTGAAGTCAGACGAATTTAGCACATGCCACCATAGATATATAATGCGTCCTTATCTTTGATAGGTTTACAAGCTATTTAAGTTATTCTCACTGGCCATGTCAAGTAGAGTTTTAAAAATGCTATACTGCGGTGTAGTTATCTGTCAGGGCCTTTTCTTTGCAGTTCGGAGAGACTGGGTATGTTTCAGGAGCTATTTCTAGGTGTTTTTCTGTGTTCCAAAGTTTTAAAAAAAGGCTGATGATGGCAGTGCTTTTTCTTTGAATGGCTTATTAAGTTCTCTCCTAGTCTACCTCCCTCATGTATTGCTGTGAGCTGTGCAGAAGGCAGTCAATGTACAGATTACTGACACGTCCCGCTGGGCTGATATCTGATTGTCCAGCATATTATAAGAGAGGGGGAATTTTTTAATTTATGAAACCTAAACCTAAAACATCAGCAGTAGTACACCCAAAAAAAGGAGAGCTGAGAAGTCGAACCTCAAACGGAGAGAAACAAGTGCAGCAGTTTGGCAGAGAGAGGGCAGATAGCCCCTTTAAGAAAGGCGCTTTGTTTCGGAATCTGGCAGCAGTCCAAAAGCCTGTTCCATAGGATTTTGTTCGATAATCCACTGAGTGCCTGATTTGTAGCCGGCATTAAAGTGTTGACCAAACTTCCTGTGTGAATCCTTTTTTTTCCACCTAACAAGAAAGGGGGAAGCCTTAAAAACAAACCGACAAAAATTGATCGCTACATTTAAGGATTGTGCCCCATAAATGAACAGTAAGCTGTTTTGTAAACCACCTGCGCCATACCCCAGGGGACCTGTACCTGTGCAGTTGCTTGATTGGAATGGCGGCGGATATTCTCATTTGTATTCCCCTACAGTACGTGCTGTATTGTACGCTGCAGGATGGTGAGCTGAGAGAGGGGGTTTGTTAAGATAAGACTTTAACAAAAAAGACTCTTTTTAAATGTTACATTCAGTTATCCAGACACGTAGGAGGGGAGAGTTACCATTAAACTGCAGCAATGATGAGAAATGTGAATTAAAGAGCATTTTTTTTCTCCCTCCTCCGTGACGCTCCCTTCCAATTATCTCATAGTTCACGGTCTCCGGGCTACAGTAACTTTCAAAGGCAGTGCTTTAGTTATATTTCCCCCCCTCAACTGACATTTTCAAAGGGCTTTTGCGTTTTGACATGAATCCTGTTTCTTCAACACAGAGCCGTCTCTTTGGTGGCTGTGTATGGATGTGGATGTGTCCCGCATTAGACAGTAAGATAACATGACAGGGGATGTTCATCTTTAGCCGGCTAGCTCTAAACAAGCATGAGGATCAGGAAGCGCTGGTAGGTACGGGGGAAGTTGCAGTGTCTATACTTGCTTTTCATATATGAGCATGAAAAATGGTGTTGGCCAGCTGCTGAAGTCATTACTTCTCTTTATTGGTCATACCAGCGAAGGTTCCCCGTGATGCGGGATCTCCTGAAGACTTAAAGGCCATGGATGGAATTCTGTCACATGTTTCTTATGTCCCAGATTCTGTGAGTCAGTGAAGAATTAACACCTTTTTGCCTTTAAAACCACACCATTTTTTTCACCGTTTTTATGACTTGTATTAGCGCCATCTGGACTTCAGCAGGGGAACAGCAGGTTGTCATTCAGTATTATATTTCATTGACATGCACCATTGTGCGATTTAGTGGTTCACTCATCAGAAACTGGTTCAATGTGCTATTAAAGTAAAGTTGACTCCAGGGCTTTTAAAGATAGACAGACATTGCACAGCTTGTTTGCTTCCAGCTTGTGCTGATTCACCTCCGTCCGTGCGTCAGTACCTTGGTGCTAAAGGTTAGCGGTAAACAGTTTCTCTCTTGCTTTCTCTGGATTCTGTGTTTATCCTGGCTTGTCTCAGTCTGCTGCACTTTCCCTTTCCACATAAAGTGAGCGGTGCTTGTTCCAGTTCAACATTATTTTGTGACCCTTTGTTGCACCTTTCCTTAGCTTCTATGCATTCCTTCACATTACTCTATAGTGCACACAGTGAAATGGCAGCAGAAATACAAAATTGCTGCGCCCTTTATAATCAATATCATTATAATCAATGTCATTATAATCAATATCATTACAATCAATGTCATTATAATCAATATCATTATAATCAATCTCATTATAATCAATCTCATTATAATCAATATCATTATAATCAATGCTCATCCCTTATCCTGGGCAGTTCATAAAACACCAGTGGTCCCCAACCCTGTTCCTGGAGATCTACTGTCCCGCAGGTTTTATTTCAACCATATTATTTCAACCATAATTTGGCACACCTGATTAAAGTAATAAGCAGCTCAATGAGATCTCTAGCTGCTGAATGAGTGTGCTTTGTTAGGGTTGGAGTGAAAACTGGCAGGACAGTACATCTCCAGGAACAGGGTTGGGGACCACCGTTTTACACGATACCAGACCATGGTCCATTTCAACTATTTGAAATACGTATCCCATGAGACACCAGTAGAGTCCCTATATATTACTAACCATTTTAAAAGAACAAAAAATAAATCTATTTTCACCAATATTCTGATCAAAAATCGTATTTCATACCATTTGGTTAGCAACATGTCTCACTAAAAATATTAATTTTCTATAATCTTCAGGAAGGTGTTAAAATATTACCAGCAGCTAAAACATTTAAATATTTGAAATATGTGTCTGAGCCAGGTCTGCACCACACAGATCCAGCAGCCAATAGATTTGCATGTGGACCAATCAAGGTAAAGTACATGTGTCTTATTCAAGAGCTCCATAATCCCATTCGCTGTTCAAGCCTGCAGCCTCTGACATAGATCGACCACTGCTCTTTAGATACATACTGCCCATTAAATAAAATGTGTATAGCAATATTAAAAGTAACATTATACATGTTATATTTCTCATTTTGTGTTACTTTATCTGTACTCAATATATATGTTCACCTGCCAAAGGACTACAGGTGAAAATGAGCAGTGTAGGTAAATCTGGCACGGTGCTTTGATTTTGAAGTACTGTGCCTTGTGCCTTTAAATAAAATGAAATATATAATAAAGGAAATACACATTTAATCCTGCCTGTACAAGGAATGTGGATAATGCTAATTTCAATCTTGTGAGCGTTGCGAGGATTTACTCGGTTTTCCAGTGTACAGTAAACACATAAAAATGGATTTCTACGCTACAGCAGACGTTTTAAGGTCTTGATTTGATTCAGCGATGAAAACATCAACCTGGCAGGCACACATGACTGGCATCAACAGCCCCATGGATGTCTAGGACTGTGGGGAATTTGGGCAGGAGGTGGGATGGTGAAGGCGAGGGGGCTAATTGAGAAAAAGTTCTGGCTTAACCAGACCCTCCATGAGCAGCAGTGTGCCCATCTGTGTACCTCCCCCTGTGTCGGCCTAGTCCTCGGAGGCTGGGGGGCTGGGGGGCTGGGGGGCTGGGGGGGTGGGGGTGGGGGGCTGCCAGATGTAAGGGAGAATGACTATTAGACCTGGCCATTGGCCAGCCAAGCTGTGAACCCTCTCTTCCTGGTGTCCATGACCGGAGGCAAAACAGCTATGCAGGTTTGGGGGCACAGGGGTACCTGAGACAGCAGCTTGGGGCCTCCTTCAGAGTGGGAGCAGGGCTTAAATGCTCCTGGGGGTGCATTTAAGCCCTTGAGAAAGGAGATGCTCTGCAACATATCCACATCAGTCAGCACGGAAAACTGTGATTCCTCTGTCTCAACAGGCAGAACACTTCCAATCTGTTGGTTAAATATGGGTTTGGACAAACATTACTTTTCCCTTTGTTCCTGAACAAGAGGAGAATTCTCCTTCTCTTTAATGAAGCAAGCCCAATGTGGAACACATTACCCAAACACAGAATTAAAAAAATTAGCCGATGGTTAAAGGGACGCTTCCATATTTTCCAGCAATCCCACAGACAGCATGCTTTTTAATGTCATGTTTCAAAGAATGTTTAATCAACAAGAGGCATGTCTTCACTTTTTATTTGAAAGTACTGTAATACTGTTATAATACATCTGTTATAATACATCTCATGTAAATGGAATACATGAGAATACTTCTCATTATTGGCTTTATGTACCAATTTTACATTTGAAAAGTAATTACCTACTATAGGATTCCGACCTGATTTACTACGGAGTTCATTTGCTGTATATTTAAGGCATTCACCTTCACCTTCACCTGAACTGAACAAAAACTATGTCTTTCAATGCTGATCTATAGAGGAAATGGAGATATAATGTTGCTGTTTTGAAGTGGCCTTTTAATCTATTCATTCACATCCCAGAATACAGTATGTTCAAGGTGAAGCAAAGCTCTGAAAGCAATCACACGTTCGGCCCTGCGCTGGTG
Source organism: Synaphobranchus kaupii (assembly GCA_029718625.1). Classification (NCBI taxonomy): domain Eukaryota; kingdom Metazoa; phylum Chordata; class Actinopteri; order Anguilliformes; family Synaphobranchidae; genus Synaphobranchus; species Synaphobranchus kaupii. The sequence continues at coordinate 1,654,581 of CM056383.1, read as the reverse complement.
AGCACATCAGCCATGGTTTCAGTACAAAAATATAAATAATTAAGTCAGACATCTCTCCTTTGCAGAGTAGAAGCTGTGCAAGGTTAAAACAATCATCAAGGTCTACAGTGCATTCATCAACTGTACAAGCCCTGCAGAAGCCAAGCTCTTACATCTAATACTGTGTGTTCCTGTGATGACATAAGGGAGCTCCACCTTCCTTTTCCCCATGTGCAGATTTTATATCCGTATCTTATTTGTAAAGACAGTGGATTTGTGCTCCCCCTGAGGTCTTCTCCCTTTGTGATGATGGCCGCCGCAGCAGCGTGTAAAGTGATATGCAGACGGGACTGCTCTTTTATGGCCCTGGTTTCCGCTGAAAAATCCCCCAAAGCCAGGTGCGGAAAGCCTGCAGGGACCCACCTCTCAGACTCAGACTGTCCGCAACTCTTAACGCACATCCCACTCATGTCAAACACAGCAGAGCCATCGTCGTTCTACATATCTATCTATCCTCTTTTTTGAAAGAGATCAAACTGGTTTCTCACCAACCATTTGGGGGGGGGGGGGGGGGGGGCGGTTGGTGGGAAAGTGATTGCAGAGTGCATATGGAGGCGGGGGCAGCGGGGGGGGGGGGGGGGGGGGGTCGATTCTCACTTGCAGACTCACTTTAAAACAGCCTCATGCTGTTGATTAGGGTCTTTGAACAGAGGAACAGCACCCAGGAGAGAGTGAATGTAGTTACAGGCTTTTCTCAAGGAAGCCAAGAAAAACTGAAGAAAAACCATGCCTCAGTCATATTTCATTCCTTTGTTTTTTTTGTTCTTTTCTTTCTTCCTAATGTGTAGGATGAACATATCACACACAGAGCCATGCACTGCCATTATCTGGTGTCTTTTTGGGCTCCTTGGGTTATCATCTTAACAAACATGCTTAGGCTCCTGTCTTTGTCTCAAGTGACGTATCAACTGTCTCTTGATCCAGCCATATATCTGAAATGGCACCAAAGTTGTCTGAAGTCTACTTGTCGTCACAGTGAATTCACAGTAAAATGTCCAGTGTTTATTCAACTCTAGCAGAGTACATATGAGCCTACTTTGACCAGATCAGGCTCATACACTGCTGGGCCAAAAAAAAAGTTGCCGTTGCACCCATCATGCATAGTGCCCACTGTACAAGCCTCTGGAGGCAGTGTTATCATCTGGGGTTGCTTCAATTGGTTAGGTCTAGGCTCAGCAACGTTATGTAGCAATAAAATGAAGTCAGCTGAGCACCTGAATGTACTGAATGACCAGGTTATCCCATCAATGGGTATATTACAGGACGACAATGCCAAGATTCATCGGGCTCAAATTGTGAAAGAGTGGTTCAGGGAGCATGAGTAATACTTTACGGAGTGGTTAGACTCTCCCGTCGTCAATACAAGATCTCGGCCAAAAATGAATGCAATTCTGGACGGAAATAAATGTTGTGACGTTGCATAAGGTTGTCGAAACAATGCCATGACGAATGTGCGCCGTAATCAAAGCTAAAGGCGTCCAAAGAAATATTAGAGTGTGCGACTTTTTTATTTGGCCAGGCAGTGTATGTACTCTGTTAGAGTTTAATTAACACTAGACAATTTTCTGTGATATGTGCCAATGCATTTTGATGATCCAGTTACAAATTGTGTTATGCTCATATATTTATGCTCATGTTCAAAGAATATTATTGACATTATTTTCTTGTTTTAGATTTTATAATTAATAAAATTGTGATTTTCTTCAGTTTCATTGTTTATAAAACTATAGTAATGACCGAACAATTAAACCTTGTGGATGAGGGGCTGTAGCATCTGACTAACTGTTCAAAGGAGAAAGACCCTTCCACGTAGAACCTCACCATTGCAATCTCTGAAACCAAAAATACCATTCATCGAGTGAATTAATATGTTCATATTTTAAACAGGCTGACCACTGTAAACATGGAGAGTGCCTGTCTGGGTTTGTCTCGCCCAGCTTCACCCCTGATCTCCAGCCCTGCCTCTACCAGCATCCTGTCTGCTTTTCCTCATGGAGCCCACGGTCCGTGGTTAGCCCTGCCTCTACCAGCATCCTGTCTGCTTTTCCTCATGGAGCCCACGGTCCGTGGTTATATACCTACATGAATCCAAATCTATTGTAAAATCAAACCATATGCTTTGTTAATGATGCCCGGCCGGCCAGCCAAGTTTCACTCGTGTATATCAGCTAATCTGATGAACGCTCCAGCAGGGATAACGTGGCCGGGTTGGTAGGGGGAGTTTGACGCGGGATGCAGATAAGATAGATACTGAGTCCACAGGCGAGCGCTGGGTGCAGCTAATGCTCACGGCCGTTGCGGTGGTTGGTGGCTGTGTCATTCTCCGCCATCTGTTTCACAGGCTGTGGGCCAGCAGGGCCGTGGTGAGCTAACGGGCAGGGATGGAGGATTCCGCATTGGTCTTGCGTCCCATGCCCCTCCCCCCCCTCACTTCCTCATTAGGCCTGAGTTTCTGGCCTTGGCCGAAAAACCTCACTCTGCTTCCACCTCGGAGTTGGCCGCTTCTTTGCTTCCAACTTGGAAAATAACAATTGAAAGTAAAATCTCTGAATGTCAGCGTGACGATCGAGATTAACGCCGCTGAGCTCAGACGTTACAGAATGCAGACAGAAATGTGAGGAGATTAGCGTTTAAGATAACCAGCCTCTCTAGAGTTGTTTTGTTGTCCCCCTTTTTCAACACTTTCAGGGAGTTTCCCATGAAAAAAGTCATTTGTATGCCTCTTGAGGTTTCCGTCATATGGACGCTTAGGGCATTTTTCTTGTGGTTCTCTATGGGGACACAATCAGTATTTTGCACAGCATATTCCATAAATGCCACATCATTTCAGTCTGGGGCTTTTTACCCAAACAGTGCTGGAATGCTATGGGGGCAGCGGGGTCAGCTGTTTGCACTTTTATAAGGATCTCACGAAAGCCTGGCTCAAGCCCCCTCGCACGTCACCATCGAGGGAAAAAAACAAGGGGTTCATAAACGCCTTGTCAGGCCTGGCGTTTTGGACCATGGCCAGTGTTATTTTACACAATGTTATTTCACTGCATGTGACCTCTGGTGGTGTCCTGCTTCATGCCATGGTGGGCAATGACAGTGGTAGCCTGACAGCTTGAATTAGGCCTTTGTGTGTGTGTGCGCGTGCGCGTGCGTGTGTATGCGTGTGTGTGAGAGAGAGAGAGAGAGAGAGAGAGAGAGAGAGAGAAACTGCAATAAATCTAATAAACAGAAGGACCCAAGTTCCACCATCGACTGCCTGAGACTGCAGTGGAATCTGACTAACTCTCCCATCAAGCTGAGTTCATCGCTCGCGACAATGAGGTGAGCCCGGACATGAACGTGAACATGCATCTGTGCCAAAGCTTGTGCGACTAACATGTTACAGTAAGCTTGTGCGACTAACATGTTACAGTAAGCTTGTGCGACTAACATGTTACAGTGAGCTTGTGCGACTAACATGTTACAGTAAGCTTGTGCGACTAACATGTTACAGTGAGCTTGTGCGACTAACATGTTACAGTAAGCTTGTGCGACTAACATGTTACAGTAAGCTTGTGCGACTAACATGTTACAGTAAGCTTGTGCGACTAACATGTTACAGTAAGCTTGTGCGACTAACATGTTACAGTAAGCTTGTGCGGCTAACATGTTACAGTAAGCTTGTGCGACTAACATGTTACAGTGAGCTTGTGCGACTAACATGTTACAGTGAGCTTGTGCGACTAACATGTTACAGTGAGCTTGTGTGACTAACATGTTACAGTAAGCTTGTGCGACTAACATGTTACAGTAAGCTTGTGCGACTAACATGTTACAGTATGCTTGTGCGACTAACATGTTACAGTAAGCTTGTGCGACTAACATGTTACAGTAAGCTTGTGCGACTAACATGTTACAGTATGCTTGTGCGACTAACATGTTACAGTAAGCTTGTGCGACTAACATGTTACAGTATGCTTGTGCGACTAACATGTTACAGTATGCTTGTGCGACTAACATGTTACAGTAAGCTTGTGTGACTAACATGTTACAGTAAGCTTGTGCGACTAACATGTTACAGTAAGCTTGTGCGACTAACATGTTACAGTATGCTTGTGCGACTAACATGTTACAGTATGCTTGTGCGACTAACATGTTACAGTAAGCTTGTGCGGCTAACATGTTACAGTAAGCTTGTGCGACTAACATGTTACAGTAAGCTTGTGCGGCTAACATGTTACAGTAAGCTTGTGCGACTAACATGTTACAGTAAGCTTGTGGGAATAACATGTTACAGTAAGCTTGTGCGACTAACATGTTACAGTGAGCTTGTGCGACTAACATGTTACAGTAAGCTTGTGCGACTAACATGTTACAATGAGCTTGTGCGACTAACATGTTACAGTAAGCTTGTGCGACTAACATGTTACAGTAAGCTTGTGGGAATAACATGTTACAGTAAGCTTGTGCGACTAACATGTTACAGTATGCTTGTGCGACTAACATGTTACAGTAAGCTTGTGGGAATAACATGTTACAGTAAGCTTGTGGGAATAACATGTTACAGTGAGCTTGTGCGACTAACATGTTACAGTATGCTTGTGCGACTAACATGTTACAGTAAGCTTGTGGGAATAACATGTTACAGTAAGCTTGTGGGAATAACATGTTACAGTAAGCTTGTGTGACTAACATGTTACAGTGAGCTTGTGCGACTAACATGTTACAGTAAGCTTGTGGGAATAACATGTTACAGTAAGCTTGTGCGACTAACATGTTACAGTATGCTTGTGCGACTAACATGTTACAGTAAGCTTGTGGGAATAACATGTTACAGTAAGCTTGTGTGAATAACATGTTACAGTGAGCTTGTGCGACTAACATGTTACAGTATGCTTGTGCGACTAACATGTTACAGTAAGCTTGTGGGAATAACATGTTACAGTAAGCTTGTGGGAATAACATGTTACAGTAAGCTTGTGGGAATAACATGTTAGAGTAAGCTTGTGCGACTAACATGTTACAGTGAGCTTGTGCGACTAACATGTTACAGTAAGCTTGTGCGACTAACATGTTACAGTGAGCTTGTGCGACTAACATGTTACAGTAAGCTTGTGCGACTAACATGTTACAGTAAGCTTGTGGGAATAACATGTTACAGTAAGCTTGTGCGACTAACATGTTACAGTATGCTTGTGCGACTAACATGTTACAGTAAGCTTGTGGGAATAACATGTTACAGTAAGCTTGTGGGAATAACATGTTACAGTGAACTTGTGCGACTAACATGTTACAGTATGCTTGTGCGACTAACATGTTACAGTAAGCTTGTGGGAATAACATGTTACAGTAAGCTTGTGCGACTAACATGTTACAGTAAGCTTGTGGGAATAACATGTTACAGTAAGCTTGTGGGAATAACATGTTACAGTAAGCTTGTGGGAATAACATGTTACAGTAAGCTTGTGGGAATAACATGTTACAGTAAGCTTGTGCGACTAACATGTTACAGTGAGCTTGTGGGAATAACATGTTACAGTAAGCTTGTGGGACTAACATGTTACAGTGAGCTTGTGGGACTAACATGTTACAGTGAGCTTGTGGGAATAACATGTTACAGTAAGATTGTGGGACTAACATGTTACAGTGAGCTTGTGGGAATAACATGTTACAGTGAGCTTGTGGGAATAACATGTTACAGTAAGCTTGTGGGAATAACATGTTACAGTAAGCTTGTGGGAATAACATGTTACAGTAAGCTTGTGGGAATAACATGTTACAGTGAGCTTGTGCGACTAACATGTTACAGTAAGCTTGTGGGAATAACATGTTACAGTAAGCTTGTGGGAATAACATGTTACAGTAAGCTTGTGGGAATAACATGTTACAGTAAGCTTGTGGGAATAACATGTTACAGTAAGCTTGTGGGAATAACATGTTACAGTAAGCTTGTGGGAATAACATGTTACAGTAAGCTTGTGGGAATAACATGTTACAGTAAGATTGTGGGAATAACATGTTACAGTAAGCTTGTGGGAATAACATGTTACAGTGAGCTTGTGCGACTAACATGTTACAGTGCAGTGAAACAGTTGTGTGCGCGCACTTAAGGGAGCCATTGCGAAAGAAGGTGACGAAGGCTGTGACTCTCACAGCTTTAGAAATGAATGGAGTTTGTTATGTCTGATAATAAGTTCCCTGATAAGCAGATTTTTATTTATTTTTTGCTATATTACATAAATCATTTCTTGCTATTGTGTCTCAATGTCTCCCATTAGACATTGGACAGGCTTTATAGATTTGAGGAAATCCAGGTGTTTCCCTCACAAACGTCCACTGAGGAGCCCTCTGGTTTATTTCTTGTGATGTGCTGCGCTTGATTGATCATGTCTGACAGCATGACCCCCGCCCTTTTCACAGTTCAGCTTGGCTGCCTGGATAATGAAGTGGACTCTGCTGACTATAATCAGAGAGAGCATATTGATGATCGCGTGTGTTAGGCTGACAGGAGACCTCCAAGGGCTACAATCTCAAAGGGACCTTTTTTCAAGTTCTGTCTTTTTGTCAGTTTTGCACAGTGGTTCCATGTCAAACTGGGAGTTCTCCAAGCAGTGTGACCTGACAAACCTACAGTTGGAATAAGGTGGGAAATCTGACCTTGCACACCATCACAGCACATTGAGTGAAAGGTGCCACATCAGAGAGACCATAGACTCACCAACCATGGTGATACAACTCTTCCATAGTGAACTTGTGAGCTCACTTCTTCTCTTGTAGCCAGTTGTCTATGCAACGGAGAAGAATGAACACAGCCAAAGAACTTAAGGTCCAGAAAACTCCAACTGCCATGTTTGTAATGTATTTCTTTCCACCTGATCAATACATTAAAGAGGGAAACTAAAGAGTGAAATAAGGAAAGATGGAAATGAAAAAGAAGAAAAGCAGGACATGGTCTTCCCAAGGCCTGCAGCTACGGGATAATAATCAGAATAATCTGGGAAAAATGGAACCAGTGGAATTGTGTTGAAGAGTTGGAACTCCTTGGGGACAGAGATCCAGCAGGGAGAAGGGGTGAGTGGGGGGTTTGGGAGTTGGTTTGGAGCAGGATCTATGGTGAGATGTTTGGGAATGAGGTTTATGGGGGATGGGGGGAAGCGCAGATGGCCGGCAGTGTTTACAGAAAACAGGTGCCTGAACGTTCAGATGGGGTTCAGCAAGGGTCATCATTTCTCACGTTTCTAAGAGTGACGGGCGTTCTGCCTGATGCGTTTCCGACCGTCCCCTAGGGAGACTCTTCCATTTTATCACACGCAGAATGCTGCTGATTTTTAAACGTGTTCCAAATTCCGGCAACACAAAACAATTCTGGACAACAAGTGTACATATAGCTAGACTTCTGCAGTCTGCTTCATTTTTTTGTGCCAGAAGGATGGTTTGATTTGCATTTGATTATTGCTTGGAAGAATGCCGCCAGGACAGCATGTTGGTAAAAGTATCAAAGAAAATTGGAATATAACTTAATAACAAAAATGCATTAGTTTCTCCATTTCATATGTTTGTGAAATGACATTTCCTCTAAGGGATGTATTAAAACAGCATTAAAGAAGACCTGTGGTGAAAATATATGATCACATACCTTTAAACGCATCCACCGCAGGTACAGTACCTAACTTATACATATTTTTGAGTTAATAAAGAAATGTTATGACATTTGAACATTCCAGTAATTATAGTACCTTCTTCTTCTTCAATATTACTTGGCTGTGCAAATGCCAAGAGCCATACATGTTGTTATAAAAAGACCAGTAGACCACACTTAATAAATATATCCAGTGTTTTTGAATACCACAAGTACAGGTGGTATCTTGGTCTCCAAATTAATGCAATGAAATTTAATTAAATTTAAGAGGTAATGTAGTACTGTATTTGCAGTTATCAAAGTTCCATGATATTTCTTTTCCAAGCCTCTTATCCACTGAGCAGCGCAAGTTTTTTTGGTCAGTGAAAAATTTATCGCAGCACGGTAAATTTTTTATCACCCCATTTCAGTGGAGCTCTGAACATAGTATGAAGCCCAGGCTCTTTTACAATCCCCCCCCCAGACATACACACATACAAGCACATGCAGGCAGACATGCACGTATGAATGTGTGCACGCCCACAAACACAGGCACCCCATGGATACATATATGCATGCATGCTCACACACATAGGCATTAGGCATACATGCACTTGTACATGCAGACAGTCACCCGCACATACACACCTTGAGAAGTTACAGAGAGCTAGCCTTCCGCCTCTCAGACCATAAGTCCAAGCAGGATTTATTGAAGCTGCAGATTGGGGTGTCAACATGAATGATGCTCATATGGAGGAGTGAATGTAGTGTGCCATGTTGTTAGCATGTCGGGTACTCAGGAGTACAGCGGGCCATCACTGAACACTCAGGCCCATTAATAATTATGTCCATGTACAGTGAACGTAATGTAACAACTTGCATCTGGTAGAACTGGACTGAATATGTTGCGGGGTTTCACCTTCTGCCTTAGACACAGGCTCCCTAATGGTGAAAGAGCTACAAGCCTAACACTAGCACGATTAACATCAGATTGCTTAACACCCCTCACTCCGATCGGCGCTGTGGTTCATTAAATCTAACGTTGCTCCTGAATGCAGAAACACACGGCCATGTTTCTCCAGGCGGTTTGAAGAGCGTTGACTTGAATTGAAACAAGCTCCATTTACTTGTCGTACACTTTTCCATCGTACCTGGAGCCACGCTGGGTTCCATGCTGGCTTCACCTTCCCACCTTCCTCCCTGACCCCCTGACCCCTGACCCATGAGCGGTCCAGGCGCCAGGCAGGCGGGACTAATCGGGTTAATAGACCGTGCCGGTTGACGATGGGAGAGGAACACCTTGATCCGTTCAGCACCTTGTTTGTTGTGGCGGCTTCACCTCCGTCCGAAAACCAACCCCCCCCCCCCCTTGCCCCTCGTGTTACGTGCAAAAGAAAGAACAGCTGGGCGACATTTGTTTATGGCATGCCTTTTTAATAGCATGAACTTGCTCCTCATCCTGTGATTGGGGGGCAGTGTCCCCGGGTCAAATCCAGAAGCGGCCCATTCCACAGGAACCTGCCCGGGGCCCCCTTCGGTCCCGCCTGGGACCCATGAGAGCTGGCTAGGGTGTTTGTCAGAGTAATCAGGTTATTTTTTTAAAATATTTTCAGGATGTTGATGCATGAAAGATATTTTTGTTTGTTTTGCAAATGTATTTGTTTTCCTTCAGTGTAAACAATTAGAGCGATTTCCGCATGTGGGCCAAGCCAAGCAGGCCCACTCCTGCAGCTGGGTAACGGCACACACTGTCACGGTACAGTAATTGAGTCATCAATCATTTGCCTCGGCCTCCCCCTTAAAAACACCTTGACAAAGCAGCCTGGGTTTTTTTTTCTTTTTTGCCCGTGGTCATGGTGACCACTCATATGGATCTTTTGCTCAGGGAAAGAAAAAAATATGAAATAAAGTGACTTTGCCTGCAGATTAAAACTGTTAGTTGTATCTGGTTATAAGGACAGTGGCCTTGCTGTCCTTATAACCTTAATGGCCCTCTTTGCTGTTTTTGCACCCTCTGTTGCAATAACCAAATAGAGATTAGCCAGTCACAACATGAGATAGCTGTGTTTATTCTGACGAGGACACTAGCCCTTAGCTGTTTTTTCTGTTTTAAAATTCATTGGAGTAAAAGATATTCTGTCTGAGCAGCTGATTTCCAAGAAAATTATGATTTTGCTTGATTGGTATGCTTTACAGCAGTGGTCAACAAACCCTGTTCCTAGAGAGCTACCGTCCTGTAGGTTTTCATTTCAACCCTGATTTGGCACACCTGGTTCTAGCTCAACGAGATCTCTAGCTGTTGAATGAGGTGTGCTTTGTTAGGGTTGGAGTGAAAACCTACAGGATGGTAGATCTCCAGGAACAGGGTTGGGGACCACCTAACTACAGTGTTTCCACTGAACTTATACCCATACAGGATACAGGTTGGTAGCACAGTTTCAAAATAAAAAATGGCAGTTATGCATGCAGAGTAACTGTCGGAGAGGCATGCACATTTGTCTTTGGAATGGTTTTTGCTGCTGGCACTCCTCTATTTGCTGGGCGATGCTTCATTGTTTGTAAAGCCCTGTATTTCAGTCTTCTCAGGAATCGGTGGAGATTAAGCAATTATGAGCAATTTTTGCTTGTAACTTAAGGCCATCTCTAAAAATCACCATGGAGATATTTAAAATGTGATTAATGTCAGAAAGCACCCAGGCAAAGTGCAAATCATTTTTTTTTAAAAACACTTTCATAGTGTAAAAGCAGGTATTATTGTCATTTTCAGATAAATACTCCTTGCCATTTCCCAATTTTTTAAATGTTGATCCTGCCAACAGTTAGTGGTATTCCTACTTTTATGCAATGAGTGATACTGTGCTGGTGGACTGAATCAACGTGTCGATATAATTTTGATTCAGAAATCAATACACCATTTGAGTTCATGCTGATGTTTGTCATTCTGTTTTTGTGAATATCAGATCAAAAAAGATTTTTTTTAAATAAGATGTCATTGTTTAAGGATTCATTTTGATTAAATACAGGTTGGAGTTTCCATCAAATTGTCCTCCATGTAGCAACCCCGTCCTCCTGAATTCCAATCTCTTTGTTTTCTGAGCCTGGGTTGGATAAATGGGGAATAGACATTAATTATCGAGGCTCCTGTTTACTTAACGTCTTTGGAAAGTCCGCCTTAGCCTTCGCACCTGCCACTTGGACCTTGGAATCTCACAAGCGCGTCCGCTCAAAAAAAGGATGTGCTGCTCCTGGAAAATATGCAGCCGCAGAAGACCCTCAGCGTTGCACAGCGTGCATCGAGGAAATGGCTCAGATTGTCAGCCTGATCACCACTTCCACCTCCGTACCGGAGGCCAACAATTCTGGCATTCCAGCAGCATTGTTCAAATTCTTCAGTGGATTGTCTCTGATTTGAAGCACCTGTGGAGTTAATATACTCTGCCATTGTTCCACATGAGGAGCGGTGGGCGTGGGGGGTAGGGTTCCCTTTGTTTTGACTGGAACTTGCCGGTCTAGGTCTCAAGGTGCTCAGTTCAGGAGCTGGGGCGTGACACAAGCGCACGCGCACACACACACGCACACACACACACACACACACACACACACACACACACATGGATTAATGTATTAACATTTCAGATGAGAGGGCACTGCATCACAAAATCTAGTTTCTATAGCTATCCAGACCCCCCCCCCCCCCTTCCCCAAAAGTCACCCCTAAATTGTGTAATCTCAGGTCTCAGGACATGCAGGACCCCAGTTGCACTAGTGAGTGTTGATATGACACAATACACTGACAGCATGTAGAACCAATGCAGATCTGTAGCACACCTTTACAGACATAGAGGAATGCAGTCAATACACCCACCCCCCCCACCCCACCTCAGTAAATGCTGTTCAGTCACAACCCACACTTGGACACACAGTGAATGCACTTGGCATGTGGCGGCTGCTCTCTGCAGTGCGTTTCAGTGCTTGCCCACCCTGCATTACGCTTTCATGTCGGATGGAGTCCTCCCATAATCCTGTGTGCACATTACTTGTGCAATGATTGTGATGTATCGTACCATTCTTCCCGCTAGTTGAACAGAAAAAAAGTTGAACATTGAATGACCATTAAGACACGAGTAATGTAATGTAAGCAGTTCCTGGGCATAATGCTTCACTCGCTGAGACAAATCTGGGCGCACGAGGCCGGAGGAGGGAGTCCATTACCGTTCATAAATCACACCGCGGGATTAGCGGCCGTGACAAGCACATCGGACCCATCACCGGCTAAAGCGCAGCGGCGCGGTGGAAACGACACCCCTTTAAGCTCAGCAGAATCACACCAGCGGGACAATAGCTCCCCAGTACTTGTCGGACTGTTTTTTGGTAGCTTGTGTGTCGGAATGTGTGCGCTTCTTAACACTGAGTTTTAGTACACCGCTAATGCCCACGGAAATACACCGGTGTCCGCCTTTCATTACCTGGTTTGTATATGTTCCCCTTAATCCCCATTTTTCTCTCTTAAGAGCAGCCTGGAGTTCAAGGGTGGAATGGAAACCACTCTTTAATCCTAAAATGCACAACACTGGTCAAAAACGACCTGTATAAAAATGGATCAAAATGGTCAAAAATGACCTGTAATATTTTTGAGGTGCATATTAAAAATATTCTTGTGCTTATAGGTTTCTTCATCCACAGTGTTGCCATAGCTTGTCACAATAGGTGCAGAGGGCCTTACGGGCTTTTTGAGGAAAAGGATCATATTGTTACTGATGAGATCTTAGGTCATGTTGTTGAGGCATTTTTTTTTAACATTCACTACAGTTCCTCATAGTTTCCATAATGATGTTTTTGTGATGTATGTGCTGGAAACTTACAAGTAAAAATATTACAAACGTCAAAGCATTCTAGTGCCAAACACTGCCAAAACAATTACTTAAAAAAATGAATAATATAATATGAATATTTTTTTAAATCACACTATTGCATATAGCAGTCATTTTTGACCCATGTTGTGCTTTTTAAGGGGTTTGAATATGTTGTGCATCAGAGTTAAAAATGGATCTTGCCCAAGAGGACATGGGACAAGATGGGATGACATATGAACGTATATGTTAATTATGATATATTTGTTTGGATAAATTATTTTAATTTATCCATTGATATAACAAAATGAAAAGCTCAATGTCTGATGTGCAGATGTTACATGTAAATGATAAAAACAGAACACATTTTTTAGCTTAAAAGGAACATATTTTTCCATCAAGGGAGTGTTTTTCTATTGTCCTTGCTGTCATTGTTTTGGCTCCTGTTCAATTACAGCGTGGTGTAGTGGTCAAGGAATTGGGCTTGTTGAACTTGCAAGTTCAAATCTCATGTGTTATTGTACCCTTGAGAATGTCATCTGAAATGCTTCAGTGCATGTACTGTTGTGTAGATGAGCTGTATGTAAATAATATGAGCTGTGTTGCCGTGCAGCTGTGAAACAACAATGATAATAATGAAATAGTGACAAAAAACAGAAACTTGTTTTTTTTTGTTTTCCTGGAAGACCTTATATGACGTCTTTATGTACAAAAGGCACCTCCTCCCTCAGAGCTGGACTAAGGGTGACCAGTGCAGGTTTTTGTTCAAGCCCAGGAAAACTAAAACATATGATTCAGCTAATCAAGGCCATGATTAAAGACTGTGATTAGTTAATTAGTTGAATCAGGTGATGTCGTAGTGCTGTGCTAGAACGTCTGCAGTAAGAGCGGACGGCCCAGCTCTAAGCTGTCGCAGTGTGGATGACTTAGAGCCACTCTTCCCCACCAGCCAGCAGAGTGTTAAATGCTACAGGGCATTCAAGGAGGTGCTGAAAGGTTAGATGTACAATCAGGAAATTCTCTCTTATGGCCGAACTCCCCCCTGTGGGTGTTTAGATTCACATGATAGATGTTGTCCTGCCTTTCCCCTTTCCTTCAAAGTCCTGAACTAACAAGGCACCCGACAGTGTTGTCTTTAAGAGTACAACTTAGTCTCTATGGGGGTTTCAAAGAGATCAACGAGAGCTTTATTTTGTCTTAGCTCTGTTTTAAAAAAAAATATATATTTTATAGAGAAACAGAGCAGCTTCCACTGATTTCTTCTTCACACAATTCTGTTCTCACAGTTTGATTGATTATTTTAGACTCACAAGACATTTACAGTTGAATTACTCCAGCTTTCCGATGATGTAATCAGCTAAATTTACTTAAGAGCTACATTTTCTAATTAGCATTCCTAAACTTGGGGTGATTATCCCGGAACCGGCAGGAGAGCCGGACAGAAGTGTGTGTTTAGGAGGCTGTGCGTTCCTTCTGAAGACTTCAATCGGACTCAATCAGCAGTCTCCACGCTGTCCAATGGACACTGAGGGAATAATGCAATAATCTTGCCACGCGCCATTAGCATCCAGATCCACATTAACCTCACAAGTTCTCCAAGGGATCCTTGCGGTCATAATATTTATACAGCGTTCAAATGCAAACATGCATCCTTTCCCTTCATTCCCCGTGACACCACTTTCCAAATGCCGCGTCAATATTGTTTGAAACAACACAACTTGAGATTTCTTTCATTTTTGCAGCAGGGGTTTGATGGCGCAACGATCATTACCAGAGCAAGATGTCAAGTTATTTTCCTGTTTTTTCTGCACAGTTGTGGCAACATTTTGAACTTTAAGGGCATGTGAGGATTGACTATATGGAAGGACATATAGGACCGTGGAAACAATAATATCTCTGTAAAAGTGAGATGAGAGGATAGTGAAAGGTGATAGCCTAAGAATAAAGGGTGCCATGCAGGGATCTAATGGCCTAAAAATAGCACTTGTCACCAGAGTGGAGAAAGAAAAATGTTTCCAGGGGTCAGAGCTAACGGGCAGGCTGCGTGTTTGATATGCACGGGGTGATGTGTGAGTGTGTGATGACTGATGGGCTGGCCTGTGTCCATAGCGCACCTATCAAACCAATAAAAACTCTGTTAAAATGTAGGGGCATGGACAGGTCCTTCCATCCACAATGACTTCATGAAGAAATCTCTTGTGCCGTCATATTGCCAGGTTTGCGTTTTCTGTCAAATCCAGGGCATTGTAAGAGAACACGGCCTCTTGTGTCTGTCATAGTTTGGTGTGCTTTTTCATTCGAAGCTCTGTTCAATTTCACCTCTAACCATTCTCACTACGTCTGCTTTTTTACTTTTCCCTTATTTTTTTCTTCAGCTTCATTTCATTCAAGGATTCCTTTTAAATCCACCTGACTTTACGTGGCATATCAGATTTAAGATTCAAATCAGATTCTAAATTGTTTTTCCATCACTTAACTGCCTTCACACAAAAAATCCATTCTGTCTGCCTTCTTTGACATTGCCCTGATGAAGGATCAAGAATTGCCTTTTTAAATTTTTAACAAGCACAAAGAAGTGTTTTCTTCCATCTCTTCCCAGAGTGGTATGCCATGTTTGGCCTGTGAGGCAGTGTGAGGCATTACATCACTGGATAGTCTCTGTGGCATAAACACATGTTAACCCCACTCAACCCTATATCTCACCCAGAGGAAGTGTTTGTTTTTTTTACCTTTGTAGGAGACTATTCAGACAACACACTGCGTAAGGTCATAGCTGCACAGTGTCTCACAAACACAGCCCAGAAAAGTGAAGTCATTGCTGCACAGTGTCCTATGAACACAGCCCAGAGAAGCCAGGTCATAGCTGCAGTGTCTCACAAACACAGCCCAGAGAAGCCAGGTCATAGCTGCAGTGTCTCACAAACACAGCCCAGAGAAGCCAGGTCATAGCTGCAGTGTCTCACAAACACAGCCCAGAGAAGCCAGGTCATAGCTGCAGTGTCTCACAAACACAGCCCAGAGAAGCCAGGTCATAGCTGCAGTGTCTCACAAACACAGCCCAGAGAAGCCAGGTCATAGCTGCAGTGTCTCACAAACACAGCCCAGAGAAGCCAGGTCATAGCTGCAGTGTCTCACAAACACAGCCCAGAGAAGCCAGGTCATAGCTGCAGTGTCTCACAAACACAGCCCAGAGAAGCCAGGTCATAGCTGCACAGGGTGTCACAAACACAGCCCAGAGAAGTGAGCTCATAGCTGCTCAGTGTCCTCTGAACACAACCCCCTCTCTGCTCCTGTTTCTCCAAGAGCAGGGCCCAAGCTCCCCCACCGAACAGGCAGCACTTGACTGACAGGCTTGGCACCCCGCCACCTCATTGCGGGGAGGCTATAGCCAGCATTCGTGGAGCTCTTGAAAGGTGTCAGATGTGAAAAGAAGAAAATAACTTCTCGGTTTAGTGCAGGCTCCCTTTTGTTCAGCTGCTGTCTGTTAGCATAAGCTCAGCGACATTATTCTCAAAGGTCGCAGGGGTCAATTCTGGTAGCGAGTAAATCCTCTGTCGAGCATATTATGGCCTCTTGAATGTGTACACAAAGGGTAGAGTAAAGGCATGACTCTGAAACCTAACACAAGCCACTTGATTGGTTGATTTATTTGGCGTTAGGCAGATATAAAGTTCTTTTTTTTCAAACACTATAAGTTATGGCAATGAAACTAGTTTGCGGTCACTTATCTTTTATTACTGCTATTCCCAATAGTTTTCCTGCCAGGAAATGAATCTTACACAAGATTATGGAGAGACTTAAGTAGAAAAGTAGGAATTAAAAAAATATTTGTCCTGCTAATCAAACTCAGGTGTCCAGTTAAACCATCTGAGCAGAATTCCATTGTGTCCAGCGCAGGAGAACACGTGCGCTGGTGTTTGTTCAGTTGGCAGTGCGCTGCGGCTAGGGAATGTGGCAGAATTCCACAGCGAAGATTAACATCCTATTCAATCAAAGTAGAAAACAGCTAATTAAAAGCCCCACAAACTGCAACCTGTAAACACACACACACACACACACACACACACACACACACACACACACACACACACACACACACACACACACAAAGACAAGAACATATATGTAATGCACATACAAACACACACATGCTGTGCAGTCACACACACACACACACACACACACAGACATGCAAACACACACAGACATGCACACACGCACGCGCGCACACACACACACACACACACATACACTCGTGCCTTCAAAAAGAGGCAGGATGCTACTGCAGACTACTGTAGACTTGTGGCTGATTGACTTTGCCAAAACAAAGTTAATCAGCCACAAAGTGAGGAAAGGGGAGCGGGAGATAGGAAACTGTGCATCGGGGCCGGGAGCGTGGCCCTGTCTCTGAATGCAGCCCTGGCTTCAGCCCCTCTTTCCCCCCTGTCTCTTCCTGTTGACCACTTCCTCTACTTGTTTGGATATTTTCTCTTACTCCCCGAAGACCATATCCTCCCATGGGGCGCTTGGTTGTACGGCTAAGTTTGGCCAATCTTTTCTGCATTCTGGACGTCATCGAAAAGGCTATAGAGTCCTGGAGGGCAACAGTGCCTGCAGGTTTCCATGGTTTCCTTTCAATCAGTGGTCAGTGCAGGACTTGGAAACATGGTGTTTGGACACTTTGGCCCAACAGTGATTCAAAATAAGCATTTAAATGTTGATGCGCATCAAATCCAGCAGACCCTGCGGTCCTCCCTGCTGGAAGGTCTGATGACCTGAGCTTGTTGGCACATCACTGTGTGATACAGAACCAACTTGACGAACTTGGGATCCCTTGTTTATATCCTTCATTTCACATGTCGTCAACCAGCAGAAACATCCATTTCGGTGAAGTTTTAAACAAAACAATGCAACGTTTAAGGATCACTTTCAAAAATCTGTTTTTCTGTTGTAACTCACTGACCCCTAAGTGACTGACTCGAACACTAGGATATTGTAACGTTCCGTTCCCTTCCTGTCCTTTTTCCGTGTTTTCCCTTTTTCCTTCCGTGTCATGTTGGATCCCCTTGTCCGTGTTTTCCCCTCTGCTACAGACTGGGCGTTTCCCCTCTGTCTCGTTCGTTTGGTTTCCCACTTTAGTTTCCGCCTATCGCTTTCCCCCCTCGTTGCATGCATTCCTCACCTTTGTGTTTAGCAATCACTCCCGGTTACTTTCCGCACCTGTGCCTTATTTATTCCAATTTCACTGCCCTATTTAAACCCCCGTCTGGTTGCTAGTCGGCGCCAGTTCGTTAACTTACCTCGTTCGTTGTATGGTCTCCTCGTTTCTGGTCCCGTGTTTCTGATCGCTTGGTTGTGGGTTTATTCCTTACAGCTTTCAGTTTACCTGTCCTGCAGTTTGGTAGTTATCCACCCCTGACGTTTTGCTGTTTGCATGCCTCTAACCTGTCTCCTTCTAACCACCAGCTGTCCCAGCTTCTACCCGTCTGTAGCAGTGTCATTTCCCTGTGTGTTACGGTACCTCCAGCTCGAGCTTTGTCCGCAGTTGGGTTTTAAGCCTAGCGATTCTGCAGTTGTTCCTGTCCGGCCGTAGCTACCTCCTGTGCTGCGGTTACGGTTCCAGGTTCCTCTGGAATCCAGCCAGCTCCAACCGGACCTACCTGAGCTCCGCCACACCGCTCAGCCCAGCCGAGTTCTGCCGGCTACCTACCATTGTATTCGGTCTAACACCCGTGAAACCTCCCGGTCCAGCTCCAGTCTAGTTTCATTCTAACGCTCCCTCTGTTTTCTGTCCAGTTCCCGAGTGGACCTTCTGGTCCAGTTCCAGTCCAGTCCCGGGGTGAAGTTCTCCGCCCGTAAAAGTCCAGTTTCGGCTTGGAACAAGTTTGCCGTTCCAGTAATCCAGTTCCTGAGTGGACCTCCCGGTCCAGTTCCAGTCCAGCCCCGGTGTTAAGTACACCGCCAGTTCAAGTCCAGTTCCGGCTTGGAACACGCTCCTGGTTTTCAAGTCCAGCTCCGGCTTGGAGCAGTCCGTATCGGACTTCCTGTGTGATACTGTGTTTTTCCTTTCTGTACAGCTTTGGGACTACCCCAACGCTTAAATAAATATTCTATTCTTTGAATCTGCCTCCTGGTCGTTGCACTTGGGTTCGTCCCGTATCTGGATCGTAACAGATATAACTGAATTAAACCTTACTGTACTATTGTTTTCCTGTTTGAGGTTAATATAGTATATTTATGTAACATAATGTGATGAATGGCAAACATCTAAAGGCCACAAACCGAGATGAATGAGCAGAAGATTTTGATGCTACAAGGAGAAATTGTTAGCTGTAGGCTGTACTTTTCCTGTTCTCTTGAATAGCACTGCTGGGTCCATGTGCATTACTGAGCTCCAGGTTCATTCGCTCGGGAATCCAAACCCACATGATCATTATACTTCGAGAAGCCTAATGAAGCCTTACAAGGTTGCCATGGACCTAGAGTCTCGAGAGACACTAGGTGACGTGAGGTACCCAATCAGAATGAGCCCATCTCCCATCTTCATCCAATCGCCACTCTTTGTCTTGACTGAAATTTTTGATGACCCGGAAAGGTGCATCATGGTCTGGCCCAGGGCCAAGGCACACTCACTGGCAGGTCTCCCCACTAGGTCCCGAGCTCAATAAAAGTCTAACACTCTGGGAATGTATGTCTGGAATGGTACACTTGCTCCTTGTCCCCGGCCAATGAAAACAAGCCCCTTCATCCGTTTACCCATAACCCCCAAGACTACACTTTCATGTGAACCCAAGATCAGCTCACTGAGTAGACTCATAGAAGAACTGGGCCACTTCCAAGGCTTTGAGAAGAATGAGTAGAGATCTCTGTCCCCCACTTCCAGCTGCTGTTGGGAATTTAAGACATGGACAGGGAGTCCATGCAGGTATCATTGACACACTTACAGAGTTAACATAATAATGCCTTTTACTATTGCATTCAAATGCACATTCACAAACTGGATCACATTTAAGATGTATAAGAAAAAAGAAAATATAGAAATATAGAAGAAAAAGCGGACGAATATGCAGAACGTGCGTGTATGTCTGTGAAGATATGGAGTGTGGATTTTAGGCTATTTGTTATAATACATGCCTGATGAATATTCAGCTACTTTTCATCTTAGCCTGTAAATTCAATAATATTAAACAGAGCACCACACTCAATTAATAGTTCAATTAATGTCCACTCGACTCGCTAAGTGTCTGGTGTGGTAGATGTTCTCGAGCACCTTGTGTAAGGTATGCGATGCTGTGAGAGGAGTGGAATGTGCCACACTGTCTGTGCACAGAGAAGGGGTTCAGCTGTCACCCCAATGAGTGTCCACACCGCTGGGCTTCAGGGGGGAGATGGTTCATGGGAAGTGGAGTTTTGGGGAAGGACTTGGGAGTTTTTCACCCCTCACCCAGTTAACTTTGTTGGCTCCCCAGCTTTTGCCGCCAATGCACCCGAGTCTTGCCAAAGTGCCACTTCTACTGTAAATCCAGCCCCTGGGCCATGGTCACATGCTGCCCCTGTCCTTGACTGAGGCAGTGATCATGAGCCAGCTAAATCTGGGACAGGACTGGGCAGGGGAGGGGGGTGGGGGGGGGCAGGGCAAAAGAGAACACAAAAAGAGAGGAACAGTGATGTCTTGGGCAGTTTTGGATTTGACTGAATCTGCAATATTTTTATTTTGTTGTTATCAGTGTGAAATGAACACACTCTCTACCCAACAGTTTGATTCACTGGGATGGGTTGGCAGGGGGAGCTATGTTTTCCTCCTTAATTATCATCAAATCTTCCACTTCCATGTCTTGTTTGATGAAAGGAAGCGTAGCTTCGACTATAGCCTGCTGCTTATGCTATTATTTCAAAGCCAGGCTCATACCATTTCAAAATGGCATCCTGTGCGATTAACATCTTCCACAAATCAGGAATCTGGATGAACTGAAAGGATGCTGAGGTATTTGAGGTTTCTGTGATTAGTAGCTGTTTATTCTGTAGACGGTCCGTTGGGGGAAGAGGAATTATCGAGGGTTAGGGGACGACAAAGGCCTCGGGTTTCCTTTGCTCTCACAGATCCTTCACAATGGAGTTGGCCAAGAGCCGCCTTCTCCACTGGCACGAGCATCAAACCCCTGCCAGTCAACCCCCCTGCTCCCTTACAGGGGAGCTCATAATTTTAACATTCATATCACATTTCTAACTCTGGAGACTCACGAGCACATGAGCGATGAGCGAGAGCCGCTATCATCCCGCTCAGTGCTGCAGCTGGCGAACAGCAGCTGATTAGCGGCTCTGCATGACACCACAGCAGCGGCATTATGTTCAGTTAGAGAGTATTAAGGGATTGAAGAAATGGTGAAGGTGCGGTTTTTTTAGAACCATCTTCTCACCTGTGCCTCTACATTCTGTAATGAAAATTTTTTCTTGCCGTAGATGTCCATTTCCTTGTAAATATACTATACTGTGTGGTTTATTTTCTTTCTTTCTTTTTTTCCTGTTGAATCTATTTCTACATTTGGCAACACTTTATCTGAATGGTATGTTATAAAGCCTAAAGCCTAAATACTGTTATCATAACTTATGGCATGTTACAGCTTAAACAAAACATCATAGCACTGTCATAATGTATGCTGCAATTAAATTGATTGTTTTGAAAGTATTTTGTAAAATTGATTACATTCTGAGTATCATGGCAGTATCATCTGAGTATCATGTGGAGAGTGTGTCATTTCTTACACAAGATTGCAAGATGCGTTACACTGTCATGACTAGATTTAGCAGGTGTTATATCATGATTAGGACAGTGTTATGTATAACACAGGCTCAATGGGATATACTGTACGTAGTTCAAGTGAAGTGTTTCTATACATCTTGTGTTTTTTTCCGAGGTCAGCTGGTTAGGTAAATGTTTTAGCTGTACTTCATATCTGACCTTAACTGCCCCTCTCCAAACAGTTCTATCATTGTCCATTTGATTCCTTCAGCTACTTGCAGAGCTCCCACATTACCCAGAATTCACCACTTTATTAAAGCTGAATGTTAGAATAGGTGATACTTTCCTGACCCACTGTACTTCATCAGAGCCCACATTCGCTCCTCAATTGAGAAATGTTCCAAGTACATTTGCTGGTATTATTTTCTAATTCAGTTGATTGGAGTGTAGCAAAGTTTGGTCTCTTGTATTGTGCTGGCTGCTGGGCTGCGGATGCTCTATGTAGCTTGCAAGCCAACGGTCCTCTAGAGACAAGAAGCTTGGTTATATAAGATTATTCTGCCTGTCAAATGGCAGAAAGTTGGATCAATCCAGCATAACATCCCCCAGCCACACTTACATACATACATACATGCATACATAGATACATATACACACACACACACTCGCACATACGCGCGTGCGCACACACACACACACACACACACACACACACACACAAACACACAGACACACACACACAGACCCATTCCAGCTTTTAACTTGGTATCTGTTTTCAGATGGCTTCACATTCTCTTCGAGGAGAGTGAGGACAACATCAAAGCCAGCTCTTCCATCGATCAGGTGGAAGACTGACAACTGACATCACCCAGATCTCCACTGAGCCCATGTCTCAGCCGGAGTTTGTTTTATTTTCCCAGCATTCCTTGTGTGGGAGTAACCCCTCCCAAACTCATTCACTCCTTCAGTCAGTGATAAGATGCCCCCCCTACTCCAGCTGGGCCAATGCCAACATTAGAAATTGCTCTCTCCCATTATCTCCTATCTCAAGTGAAGCCAATGGAGCAAGCAATACGGTAGTCATACAGCTGTGATTACCAGTAGAAGGTTACACCCGTTTGCCTTTGAGTGTTCCAACTTTCTTTGTTTCTTTTTCAGAGCTGAATGAGCCTATTCCCACAGGTATTTAACACCTGAAGATTATTCAGTATTATGAAATGGAATATTTACACTGGCACAAATTGCAAATTGAGCTGTACTACAATGTGGCCTGTTTTTTTTTTTACTTTATTTGTCCCAATTGCATGCACTCCAGGTCATGCTTTAGTCCAGGTCAATAATCATCCATTTTGGCTCACTCTGCAGCGTGATACTAAATAGGCCAAGGAAGGCACAATGCAGAGTAGATGTGTGTGTCTGTGTGTGAGTGCGTGCGTGCGTGTGTTGTGACTTTGTAGAATGACAGATCAGGGTGTTCCTACTTACATGTGCATTCCATAAATAAACAGTGCAGTGCAACAGAGAAGGGCCCCTGTTTTTGTTTATCTGTGACCAACACAACAAAAAAGGAAAATGGCAAAATTTATGCTTTTTTCCTGCATGAAAGGGGGCCTCCACCCTACTTATGAGGCTGGAGAAAGTTGCTGTGATGTTAATGTACAAAAATGTTACAAAAATGTAAGCTTTAGCTTTTGCATGTTTCAGAAGCAACAGCGCT
The DNA here is from genome assembly GCA_029718625.1 of Synaphobranchus kaupii. Lineage (NCBI taxonomy): Eukaryota > Metazoa > Chordata > Actinopteri > Anguilliformes > Synaphobranchidae > Synaphobranchus > Synaphobranchus kaupii. The sequence goes on along the minus strand of CM056383.1, from coordinate 1,631,647 downwards.
ATCACAAAAAGTGCTCACAGTGTGTGCACACGTGTGTGTGTGTGTGTGTGTATCGGGGGTGGGGATGGCTGGTACTGAAATCATAATGCTGAATTTGTGAAAGAAACCCTGCATTGCCATGGGAAGCAGAAGCAACATGGGAATTTTCCTGAGCATCATGTGTGGTGGAGGACTTCAGAGGCAGATGATTGGCAGAGATGTACTATTCCACCAGCCACTGAAGAGGAGTGCCTGGTGTGTCTGGTCCATGCATTTGACTATCATATATTCATACATTGTCTCCGACTCCCTCTCCACCTCCAAGCACAATCTGGTTTCCATTCTGCACCTCCTTTCCATTTAAAATACACTGACCTTTCATTTCTCACTCCTGTATTGAGAAAAATGCCTGCCGTTATGCTTGAGAAAAAAGAAGAATGAGTTATTTTGCATTGTGGAATCAGCCCAAGGTCTTTAATGCATTCAAGATGTTGCAATTTGTGCGGCTGAATTGGGGTACACATGAAACAAGGGCGATTTCGATTCCTTTTTCCAGTGCCATGCAATCAGATCTCTCTCGTGTTGTGCTGAGGACCATGGGAATAAACTGCAGTGCACGTTAAAAGACGTTGAGGCTCAAAGAAAATCGAAAATATTTTTTTCTTGAGCACATCAAGGCCGGTTCCATCAATGTTTGAGGGTGTAGAAAGAAAATAGGCATTAATGCAGCAGGGCCAAGATGCAGATGAGCTAAGGGAACCCATTTCATTTACAATTTGTTTCCTAGGGCCCTGGAATCTGGTAGTGAAGACAAAGGCAGGTATGGAGTGAAAAAAATGGTTCGGAAGAGAAAAACACTGCTGTAGTATCGCTGTTAACTCTTGTCAAACAGCCATGCAAGGACTCTGGCCCTGAGACTCTCCAGTCACTTACATTACGTGACTATGGTCACAAAGCTCTGGGATTAGTGATAGTCACCCCCCCCCCCCCCCCCCCCCCCCATGCCCACTCTCAGCTCTCTCGCCCTCCCTGGGAGGTTAAACACAATACCCCAAAACCCTAAACGTGGACCACTGCTGGGTGTGTCAGCAAAGAAGCTTTAGACTCACCAGATACTCATGCAGGTCCCTACCGAGACTCAGAACATTCAGATTTGATACATCTTCTAAAAAATTTTATTATTGACCAAGTACAGGGGCTGTGACCCCATGTACAGTGCTGTAGCGATGGGTGTCTGGTACTGTGATACAGCACTGGAATTAAGAAGCAGAAGGCCGCCGGATAGAAAGAACGCAGGAGCTGAGTATCTGAGGGCCGTATATAATCTGTGCTGCCGTCTCCACGGACGCTTCCTGGCGTCCTGCGTCTGCGGAGTTGGCCTGTGATTTATGCAGCGCTGACAGGGCCCAGACATCCCCCTGGTGCCGCTCGCCACCACGCATTGCACACGCTTTGCGCACGAGATCCAGCCATTGGCGGCGGAAGGGAGGAATGCGCACACCCATCGGGTCACGTCTCCGGGCGACGGGCCTTTGCGACACGGCAGACGCCCGGGAGCAGACGGAGCGTGAGGCGTTGGGAGGTCCCCTGGTCCCCGGCTTAAACACTTATCCCCCGTCCCTGCCCAGATCTAAGCTCTGTCATGTCCACATGATAATGGGCACGTGCAGATGTTACTGGCGACGACGGTCAGGACAGAGTAAAATATGACACATTTGTTCACGAGTAATGTGTGATTTATGGCTTTGTTTTGCCTCTCCCTGTCAGCCTTGCTTGGAGGTTACGATAGATCGCATTAGTCTCGGCGGTGTATCAGGGAATCAAGGAAGGCTGCATTCGGCAGCTCTGCATAACCTCTCTGCCCAGGTGTTAGCAGTGGCCTCTGTCTACTGCTGCTGTGTTTTTCAAACAGCTTCAGCTCACCCCCAGAACACAAGGAGCTGTTGCCAGGGCTACCATTTATTAATATCTATCCATAACTTCATTCAAGGGGAAAAAATTGATAGCTTTTGTGACAGGAATCTCACATTTTGTATGCAGACGCCATTTACTCTACTCTGTTACCTCTGTGCTTAACAGGGAGACCATTCGGGAATTATGTGTGTGTGTGTGCGTGCGTGCGTGCGTGCGTGCGTGCGTGCGTGCGTGCGTGCGTGCGTGCGTGCGTGCGTGCGTGCGTGCGTGCGTGTGTTTGACAGGGAGAGAGTGTAAATGTGTGAGCATGCATCTGTACTCCAGCTCCAGGTTATAGTGCAGACTGGCAGTTGTGTGTCTTTGCATCATTAGTTCATGTACAAAATGATAACAAAAGGTCTAGAGATGATTCTAGGTGAGGCATTTGCATTTGGAGTCAGTTGCTCTTGCCTCTCAACATACAGATAAGTGTCAGTGCCAGTAAAGCAGGCCATCATGAGACTGAGAAATCTGAATAAATCCATCAGAGACAAACATTGGGTGTGTCAAAATCAATTGTTTATTACATTGTTAGGAAGCAAGAATGCACTAGTGAGCTCAGCAACAGCAAACGACCTTGTAGACCACGGTAGATGACTGTAGTGGGTGACCGAAGAATACTTTCAATTGTGAAGAAAAACCCTTTTCAACTAACAGACCAAGAATACTCCAGAATGTAGGCATAGTTGTGTCAAAGGCTACCATATAGAGAAGACTACACCAGCATAACCAAATAATGAATTCTGAAGTGTACAGAAACATCTTATCTGCTCAGATCCAATCCAATGCCTCAAAACTCATTGAACGGCGCTTCACGTTGCAGCAGGACAATGAACCCAAACATAGAGAGAGATGATCTTGTGTCTGTGAACACTGTGGATGGATATACCTGATGAAGTGGGATTGTTTATATTACAAAAATGAAGGTGTGTGCCCATTGTATAATGCAGGATAATATATGCTGTCCACTAACTCCCCCTACTGTTGTTTAGTGGGCTGTGCAGCTACAGTGCTTTTGTTCTAAGTTACGATAAAAAAAAATTTTAAAAACCATTCAGTTGTAACAGAGAAATGACTTGGCTTTTTGAATAGGCATTTCCTTGATCCACTATGCACAAGTAGGCTACTACAGTGTACAGAATGGTCATGTGAATTGTAAACACTAGTAATTACATTTCAGGGATATTAAATAGACACTATTACTGTGATGTGGTCAGAAACTTCACATACTTTATTCTGTACAATAAATAATGGCAATTACAGTTCATTAGCATGTTTAGTCATGGGGGTTTTATGGCAGTAGACAGTGTTTTTCTTCAATATGTGCCATTGAGTGATTTTAGTGGAACTAATGTGCCCCCTCCTGGCCCCACTGAGAAAGAGAACAGAACATTTCTTTTTTTGGGTTTTTCCTGTTTTTTTTTATTTATATCCTAACCAATCTGCCCAGTCTATTTCATTCTGGGTTATTGAATACATTTGAGCAAAAGAACAACCTCCTATGAGTGTGCCCCATTAACATCAATCATAAACCCTGGGACAGACTTCAGAGCCTAAAGGTAATCTGCGGCCACTGCATCGCAGATAATGGATTGTTTTCGCTTAACACACAGTGAATGGTTTCATATTGTATTCTGTACATGGGGGTTATTGAACCATTAATATTTTTCCATTCCCCCGACAGCAGATGGTGCATAAACAGTAAATGTCGCCTCTATACAGCTCAGCTCATTCCACCTGCTCCTGCAGAATTATAGTACAGGTCATTTACTCAAGGGCCAAAGTACAGCGCAGTCAAACTGGATTGAATGTTTATGACTCCAATTTTATTATTTGTTTTTTTTTTTGTTTTTTTTTACATAAGCGTGTTTCAAACATGAAAACTCTTGAGTCATAGGCAATTGATTTGTCTGCCTGAAACTCATCAATGCCAAATGCCTTTCCAAATTAAAAGGCAGCCAGCATGCTGGGCCATGCATAAACATGCGGTTTTCTGTGCAGCTGCAGCTACTTTTGTTTGCGCGTGTGTGTGTGTGTGTGTGTGTGTGAGAGAGAGAGAGAGAGAGAGAGAGCGAGAGAGATTTACAGAAAGGTTTATGCTTGAGCGTTCATTTATGAGTGAGTGGCCAGCATACAGCCACAAATATGTCTATTACACCTCATCTTGTAACAATAGGTAAGTTGAAGGCATTGGACAGGGTGTTTGGGGGGGGGGGTTGGAATGATCTGACGGACTTGCTCAGGTCATTTGGCAGGAGAAGAAAGTGAATGAAAACTCTCCTTGAATCAAAGTGCAGAATCCTCCGCAGGTTGACCTTTGAACTGTAGCACACAAACAGGAGACAGTCTGCAAGCCACCTGTGCCCCTGCGGGGAACTGTGCTGTGTGCTGTGCAGCTGGACGGACATGGTCACAGGACCCGCCCTTTATTACAGGAACAGAACTCCACACAAAGCCAGAGTCCCACCCCTTCAGCTATCGCTCATGATTACTATCAGTGTTACACATGAGTAAGAAGAGTCAGTGTTCCCAGTGACAGTGTGTAATCCTGAGAGGAGCACCTGCATCACCCTTTCCAAATAACCTGTGCAAGATGGCGCTAACTGGCTGGGTCCTCTTTGCAGCTCTTGTCCTGGGAGGTAAAAAAAAATGTTTACTTAATTCTTCCTTCCTGTTAAATAAAAACTAAATCCTGTGCTCTTGGTAACTGTGAGTCACATGTGTTGTAAATATGTGACTTTTTTTTTTACCATTCTGCAAGTTGGAATGCAAACTTTAGTTCTGGGCTTTTTTCTGGTGACTGTTTCATTCTCACAAGTATAATCAGACACTAAAACGTTCATGTGTATTTATAGCGTTTATGTTGTTTATTGTTGGGATTTTTGTGTTTTTTTGTTGTTGTTATTTCTGGTTAAAACAGAGATACAGCATAAGGGACTTTTGGGAGCTTTTGTGTTTAAACTCTTTAAATACGTAGAAGGCGAAGCTATGTGGAGTCATTGGAGGCATGTGCCTCCCGCAGCTGTACAATAAGGCCTGACCGTGTCCAGCTGTCCTCGGATGCCTCTCATTCTGTCGTACATACTAGGGTCGGGAGCAGGGAATTTCCACGGCAACAGTAACTGTGACGACTTAACTTTTATCTCTCGACATGTGTACACCGCAAAAGTCCAACAGGGACACTACACTGAGTGGCTAAGTCCCATTTCTCTCTCTCCGTCTTTCTCTCTTGCAGGAAGCCAGAGCCAGGTAGCCCCTGCAGCTGGCGAGGACAGAGAAAGGAACTGCTCCACAACCCCGGTGAGACAAAGCCCCGCCCCCTTCACCCAGTCAGCTACGCCCAAATGCCCAAATCTTGTGTCCACATACCAGGGGTAGTACCCAGGGAGGCTTATGGGCAAGGGGCAGGCCCTGTGGAGGCAATGGGGATGGGTGGGTCGGGGTACACAATGTGACATGCAAGCTGAGCAGATCAACAGGATCCCCCTTAGAATGGCCTGTGTTGTGTGTTCCAGTACCTTCCACCCACGGCCGTCAACACCACCCTGAGGCTACAGGCCCTGAGGAGGGCCATGGCTCCCTTCAATATCTCTGCTTACATCATCCCCGGGACCGACGCCCACCTGGTACCACACCACCACGCCCCTTTCTCTCTCCCTGCTCTGCCACACACTGGCACATCTGTTATCAAACAGTATTCAAACTTTAGCACTCTATGACCGGCCCATTATTGAACTTGAAATGTGTTTGGGCGATTGCTTTTTCTGTGACTCACCCCTTATGAAAATGCAGCCTGACAAGTGTTCAGTAACATGTAATCAAAAATTGTTGAACAACAACTGCATGTACGCTGTAACTATAGCCCACTGCAAATAACAGGTGGAGTATTTCATTTGACTAGTGTGTAATGAATGTCAACTTGAAAGTTTTTCACCTCATGGTCCAACTCAACTCTTTTCATGACCTACCAGTGGGTCCCAAGACACAGTTTGGGAACCAGTGGTTTAAAATTAATTAGGAATTCATTGGCAGAATTAAACAGCTGTGACACAGCTGTGTTGTCCCTGCAGAGTGAATACATCGCAGAGCGGGATGCGAGAAGGGCTTGGATCTCGGGTTTCACCGGATCTGCTGGTATGTCGCACACACAAACACACATACTCACACACCGAAGTAAAGGCTTCTCTTTTTCGATCAAATTATATTTTTTCATAGTTCTAGGAATAGAAGAACAAAAATATTTGTGTAGTATGTGTAGTGTTCCCTGTTTGAATTGCCCAGAAATAAAAAAAATAACTCTTATCGAGCAGTATGTATATTCTAGATGTGTCCTTCTACAGTAAGGAGAAGAGTTTATGCTTTTTGAATAGATATTCTCATGTGCGAATCCTTGTACGTATGTCTCTGAATTGGATAGAAGAGTAGCACATTAATACATGTTGGTCTTAAACACTTCCCAGTAAAGGTTTAGCTGTTGGGATTCCTCTCAGATAATTATCTCCCAAAGTGAAAGCCTCTCTCTCTCTCCATCATTCTCTCTCTCTCCATCACTTTCTCCCTCTCCCTCCCTCCCTCCCTCCCTCTCTCGTTCCCTCCCACCCCAGGCACAGCTGTAGTGACCCAAACCCAGGCCCTCCTCTGGACCGACAGCCGGTACTGGATTCAGGCCGAACGCCAAATGGACTGCAACTGGGAGCTGGTGAAAGACTGTGAGTGGAACCCCAGAGTTCAGTAACAACAAAAACCAGCAGACTCTCCAAGACCAGGGTTGGTTACCCCTGTTGTCTTTATGTACTGTATATCTTTCATATGCACATGCATTAATTATACACGTAAACACTCCCTTCATCTTAGGGTGAAATAACAATGTGGTGGAAGTGGTATATCTTTAATTGCTTTCAGTATGAGTTTTCTCCATTTGCCTGAGTTTTTTTTTTAAATCGTCCATCATGGAATTCTGAGCATAAGATAGAAAATGGCTACCATATGCCTGGTATTTACTCACAAAGCTCACAGTGATTGCATGTTGACCGACAGAGTGGTATACTCTGCAGTGAATGCAGTAATGACATATGGCGAGGTTGTTGACTCCTCCCAAAAAGCTGTGCGTTTCTAGCCTGGGAACCTGGCTTAAGCCCAAACCTGCCTCATCCCACTGTCCCAACAGCCTTCATCAGCAGCATAACGGACTGGTTGATCGCACACCTCTCGGAGGGGGAGGAGATTGGCTTTGACCCCTTCCTCTTCTCCATTGGTGAGTGGGGGTAGGGTTGGAGGGTAGCAGAGATATCATGGTAAGGATGTGAATCTGCAAAAATACGCTAAATCGCAAAATGGTACAGATGTATATTACTTTGCAGATGGCATAGAGGTATAAAACATACAAAAAAGCAAGCCACCTGTATTACATACAAAATAAATATATTCAAATATATATTTAAAATACACATACTGTCCATCCCTGGCTACTGGCAAGTATTCCTCTAATGACCTATCCCTCAGACAAACTAAGACTAATTCCTCATCAGAAAGTCCTGAAAACTTTTTAACAGACACCAGCTTTTACGTAAGCTGTGTCCACTTCAACATGGTAAGAGATCTAGTCCAGTGAATTATGACGAGCCTTCAGCTCTACCAAGGCTCAATGGCTCTAAAACAGCTGAATATAAATGGTGCAAAAAGCAGATATAATTAAGGAGGAGGGGCATGCCAACACCATTAGGATCATTAGAGACTTCCATAGCCGTCGTAAATGCCTTGTAAAGTCATTAGGCTGTTTTGCAGCTCACAAAAATGGCCACAGAAATGTGTTCTGAGACAACCACATTCATTTTCTTTCCACCAGAACTTTTACATCTACATGCATTGAGCAGATGCTCGTAAACAGAGCGACTTAATTGCATAAATACGAGGTCACGCAAACACTAGTGCCAAGTCATTAGAGTCACAGCTGGTCGTAGCAGTCAGTATATAACCTTAAAGAAATGTCTTGAGTTTCATATAGTGGACAATACCATACTTGCAGCTCTATGACTTATCAGCTAAATTTTTGTTTGCATTGATTTCACATGTTTCTCTCCATTCACATCACATATTGCCCGTAGATACGTTCAAGGCCTATGATGTCAGGCTGGCACCAGCTAACCGAGTCCTGAAGTCTCTCCAAGACAATCTGGTTGATAAGGCGTGGACCAATCGTCCGCCTCCTCCAACCGACAGCATCTTCCGGCTTCCCGACAGCATCATCGGTGTGTGAACCTATGATCCATGTGCCTTATCTCCACACAGATAAATACCTGCAAACAGTGCAGAAAGCCAAAGGCCTCATCACAAGCACAGCAATAAAAGCTCAATTTTAATTCTTTATTGCAGGTTATCTCTGCGGGTAATGGGGGGGGGGGGGAGTTTGGGGCTGGGGGGGGGGGGGGGGGCGGTTGGGGCTGGGGGATAGTGATTTCCCTTCAAGAGCTTATAACCCTGTGATTAGAAAGCAAGTGAAACGGAAGAACCATAAAACCTAATGGCGGTGCTGATGATCTCAAAGCTCATTATGTGCCTGTGTGCATGCGTGCGTGCGTGCGTGTGTATGTGTACATGTGTGTGTGCGTGCATGTGTCCGTGTTTGCGTATGTTTGCGTGCCTGTGGGCATGCGTGTGTATGTGTACGTGTGTGTGTGTGTGTGTGTGTGTGTGTGTGTGTGCACATGTTTGTTTCCATACCCAGAGAGGACCTGGCAGATGAAAGTGGACCACATTCGTCAGCAGATGAGAGACAATCCCTACAAGCCTACAGCTGTCCTCTTGTCTGCCCTGGATGAGACAGCATGTAAGGCCTTTCCACTGTCGAACACGCCCACATCCTCTTCTGCCGTTCACTGCCTGTACCTGTAAACACCTATTTTACCCCTGTACACAGCTGTTATTGCTATGCCCCAAAGGCGTGACCTCTGGAACCTCTTTCGCCGTTGGGCACACACCCCTAAACCACTCTAAACCCCCTAGTATACACACATGCCGTCAATGTCTCCCTGAACTTATTTTCACCTTGAAGCGTCACTGACACAATCCTAAGATCTCGCAGAGCACTTTCTTTCTGGCTTATTGACCCACATCCTCTGTGCATGCTGAAGGGACAAGAATCAATAGCAGGACGACACAGTTAATGTGGCGGTGAAAAGCAGGACAGCCACAGGCGGCTCTGTAATCGCTGTCCCAGAGTTGACCCCTGATGGACAGCTGTACACACAGCATTAGCATTACCAGTAGCACTGGGTTGTGGAACGCATTCAGCCGCTTCAGGACAGTAACTGTAAACAGCTCGAAATGAAGGCGCAAGTGCAGAAAACTGGGGTTACACACAAGTTCTGAAACTTAAATCCTATCAGAAAATAACAACAAGATAAAAAAGACACATATGAAAACATAAACAAGGAAACAGACAGTAGAGATGGAAATATAATATAATTTATGGTAATATAACGTAATATAACGTTAGAACTGTCATTGCCACTACCACTGCTACTATTACTACTACTACTAGGAATAATAATAATAATAATAATAATAATGATTATTATTTGTATTATTATTACTAGTAGCAGTAGTAGTAGTATTATTATAAATAATAATCAAATTGGAAGGAGACAGTCCCACCTTTACAGTATCTAAATGCCACAAACATCATAGGTAAAACTGCTAAATTAGCAAAATCAATTACAGACACAAAAGAAAACCACAGAAACATGAATAAACTGTGGCAGTTAGAAAATACCAGTGCGATGTCCTTTAATCTGCTGTACTATAATTGCCATTGAATGTAAACTATATGCATCCCTTGTAATATTTGACAGAAAATAAAATATAACCGATACATACGATCTACAGTTGCAAGTAGAAGTACATAAACCACTTTTGTTCTGTATACAAGCGAGGTACTTCACCTGAAATGCTTCCGTAAATATCCAGCTGTATAAATGGATACTATGTATAAAAGTAATACTAATAATAATAATAATAATAATAATAATAATAATAATAATAATAATGAAAAAAGCTGTGCAAGTCACTCTGGGTAAGAGCATCTGCTAAACTGCCTGTAATGTAATACAGTTTTTTTTATAGGTTCAGCTGAAAGTAGTGAGGAGTAAGTTTAGCAGTTGAGGCCAGTGTTGACGGAGATAAATTCTGATGGCGACATGGCGTGCTGAAAACTCTGCATTCCTCCTGCGTTACAGGGCTCTTCAATCTCCGTGGTAACGACATCCCTTACAACCCCTTCTTCTACTCCTACACACTGTTGACCTTGGATGATATCCGGCAAGTCCACTGTTCCTTTGTGCATTTACACACTCTTCTCTAGGGCAGTGGTTCCCAAACTTTTTCACCCCACGACCCCCTTAAGGAATTAATACATTTACGTTAACTAACCCCACCCAAGTCACTGCAGCCTGTATATGTTTACACATAAGGTTACGAGTGGAAATTGTTTAAAATATGTCAAAACAAATATATGTGGTGCATTGTATTGTGTACGCTATAGCTTGAGCAGGGCTGGTTCAAATGTCTATGGATAGTATAATGTACTTCAATTTGTTTTTTCACATTGTAACTTGAGCCCCATCTCAACCTCTCCCATGACCCGGCTCTAGGTCCCAGCCAACAGTTTGGGAACCCCAATTCTTACCTAAGCTGGACAACCCGCCCACCCCCATTTCCTCTCTCTTGCCAAAATGTTCTCATTCCCTCACTACCTGTTTTCCCTCCGGCACTCACTCCCTTTCTCAATCCTCTTATTCCCTCTATCCCTCGCCCTGACCAGGCTCTTCGTTCACACCAAGAGGGTATCAGATGAGCTGAAGGTGTACCTGAACTCGTCCTGTAACCTGAATTACTGTACGCAGCTGGTAGAGTATGCAAACGTGACGACTGATCTGGAGGTCTACCTGACCGGGCCCAAAGTAAAGGTGTGGATCGGGACGGAGTACACCACCCGAGCCCTGTCTGAACTCATCACCCCAGAGGTAAGGTCC